>CALYLW010000201.1:263424-769365 GCA_944989445.1 Ampullaceana balthica
ATGGTACAATGTGATTGATAAACATGGCCTAGGTACATGGTACAATGTGATTGATAAACATGGTCTAGGTACATGGTACAATGTGATTGATAAACATGGTCTAGGTACATGGTACAATGTGATTGATAAACATGGTCTAGGTACATGGTACAATGTGATTGATAAACATGGTCTAGGTACATGGTACAATGTGATTGATAAACATGGTCTAGGTACATGGTACAATGTGATTGATAAACATGGTCTAGGTACATGGTACAATGTGATTGATAAACATGGTCTAGGTACATGGTACAATGTGATTGATAAACATGGTCTAGGTACATGGTACAATGTGATTGATAAACATGGCCTAGGTACATGGTACAATGTGATTGATAAACATGGCCTAGGTACATGGTACAATGTGATTGATAAACATGGTCTAGGTACATGGTACAATGTGATTGATAAACATGGTCTAGGTACATGGTACAATGTGATTGATAAACATGGTCTAGGTACATGGTACAATGTGATTGATAAACATGGTCTAGGTACATGGTACAATGTGATTGATAAACATGGTCTAGGTACATGGTACAATGTGATTGATAAACATGGTCTAGGTACATGGTACAATGTGATTGATAAACATGGTCTAGGTACATGGTACAATGTGATTGATAAACATGGTCTAGGTACATGGTACAATGTGATTGATAAACATGGTCTAGGTACATGGTACAATGTGATTGATAAACATGGTCTAGGTACATGGTACAATGTGATTGATAAACATGGTCTAGGTACATGGTACAATGTGATTGATAAACATGGTCTAGGTACATGGTACAATGTGATTGATAAACATGGTCTAGGTACATGGTACAATGTGATTGATAAACATGGTCTAGGTACATGGTACAATGTGATTGATAAACATGGTCTAGGTACATGGTACAATGTGATTGATAAACATGGTCTAGGTACATGGTACAATGTGATTGATAAACATGGTCTAGGTACATGGTACAATGTGATTGATAAACATGGTCTAGGTACATGGTACAATGTGATTGATAAACATGGTCTAGGTACATGGTACAATGTGATTGATAAACATGGCCTAGGTACATGGTACAATGTGATTGATAAACATGGCCTAGGTACATGGTACAATGTGATTGATAAACATGGTCTAGGTACATGGTACAATGTGATTGATAAACATGGCCTAGGTACATGGTACAATGTGATTGATAAACATGGCCTAGGTACATGGTACAATGTGATTGATAAACATGGCCTAGGTACATGGTACAATGTGATTGATAAACATGGTCTAGGTACATGGTACAATGTGATTGATAAACATGGTCTAGGTACATGGTACAATGTGATTGATAAACATGGCCTAGGTACATGGTACAATGTGATTGATAAACATGGCCTAGGTACATGGTACAATGTGATTGATAAACATGGCCTAGGTACATGGTACAATGTGATTGATAAACATGGCCTAGGTACATGGTACAATGTGATTGATAAACATGGTCTAGGTACATGGTACAATGTGATTGATAAACATGGTCTAGGTACATGGTACAATGTGATTGATAAACATGGTCTAGGTACATGGTACAATGTGATTGATAAACATGGTCTAGGTACATGGTACAATGTGATTGATAAACATGGCCTAGGTACATGGTACAATGTGATTGATAAACATGGCCTAGGTACATGGTACAATGTGATTGATAAACATGGCCTAGGTACATGGTACAATGTGATTGATAAACATGGTCTAGGTACATGGTACAATGTGATTGATAAACATGGTCTAGGTACATGGTACAATGTGATTGATAAACATGGTCTAGGTACATGGTACAATGTGATTGATAAACATGGTCTAGGTACATGGTACAATGTGATTGATAAACATGGTCTAGGTACATGGTACAATGTGATTGATAAACATGGTCTAGGTACATGGTACAATGTGATTGATAAACATGGTCTAGGTACATGGTACAATGTGATTGATAAACATGGCCTAGGTACATGGTACAATGTGATTGATAAACATGGTCTAGGTACATGGTACAATGTGATTGATAAACATGGTCTAGGTACATGGTACAATGTGATTGATAAACATGGTCTAGGTACATGGTACAATGTGATTGATAAACATGGCCTAGGTACATGGTACAATGTGATTGATAAACATGGCCTAGGTACATGGTACAATGTGATTGATAAACATGGCCTAGGTACATGGTTTCATTGTGATATGTATAAATCTTCAGGCTAGAGTATTTGGTTCCTTAATATGCTGGTTTTAGATAATCATGCGTCGAGGTACATGGTACATACCCTGTGATTGATATGATAAACATAGGAAATTAGGGGTACATGGTTACTACACAAGTGATTGACTAAACATAGCGGCCTAGGTTCAGGTGGATCTAATGTGATCGATAAATATGGCATAGGTGCATCTGTGGTTATTGGGGTTTGAAAACTATATGTTAATGATAACATAGAGACCTAGGTAACATAGTACATATGTAAAGATAGCGTCTGTTATTGAAAACATGCTGGCCTTGGTTCTTGGTTTACAATGTGATTAATTGATTAATATATTAAACACTGGCTAGGGAACTACCACCTGCGGATAACCATTGTGATTGGATAAAACAGGCCGTTCTTATGGTGGTCACATGGTAAAAAAGTGAATTTTTGATTTGATACTTACTGGCGCCTATGTACCATTGCGCTCACAATGTGATTGATAAACAATGGGCAGTCTCTAGGTACCTGAGTACAATGCTGATTGGGATTGAAACAATGGTCTAGGTTTCCTCTACACGGTAACAAGGTGCCATATTGTTATAAACAATGGTCTGATGG
This sequence comes from Ampullaceana balthica, assembly GCA_944989445.1. NCBI lineage: Eukaryota > Metazoa > Mollusca > Gastropoda > Lymnaeidae > Ampullaceana > Ampullaceana balthica. Next base: position 266,329 of record CALYLW010000201.1, read on the forward strand.
TACATCGGTTTAACTACAATGATGATTGATTTTATACATGTGCCTAGGGTACCATGAGTCATTGTGATTTTTAACATAGGCCGCAACATAGGTACATGGGACAATGTGGGATTGCAGCGATTAATCATGGTCTTCTTAAGGTCTCATGGGTTCAATTGTGGATGGATATAACATGAGACCCTAGGTATTCCTGGTGAGGTTACTATGAGGGGATGGGTGTTTCTCGCGTGCACAAACGATGCGACATACATGGGGTTACCGTTTCAATTTGTGATTTTTATGTAGTGGTGTTTCTTTGGGTTTGAGGTACCACCTTCTGTGTGTAGTGTTTACTTGGTGTATCTTTTGTCTTTGGGGTTTTCTAGTGCTATTGTATAGTAGATTTACCATGGTCTTGTGAGGTACTGGGTACAATGTCGATTGATAAAAACATGCGCCTAGGTACATGGTACAATAGGGAAGAGAGGATTTAGTAGAATCTTGAGCACAACCGAAGGGGTAAGCAGGAGTCATTGGGTTGGAGCTTTTAGTTGAGAGGACTTCTTCTAGGGTAGTAGGTTACATGGTTCAATGGCGATTGGTAGATGGTAACATTGGCTAGAGGTAACATGAGGTTAATAACAATGTGATTGATTTAAACTGGCCTTAGGGTCATCATGGGGTTACATTGTGTGATTGACTAAAACATTGGACGAGTAATGGTTACAATAGTCTGAACTCGTTGATTTATTGGGCCTGAGGTATAGTCTGGTACATATAGTGGCGTGATAAATGCTGTCCTCATAGTCCGTGGTAATAATGGTATGACATAAGTGTAGAATGGATCGTGAGGGTTGATAAAACAATGGCCCTAGGTTACATGGTTGAATGTGAAAATTGATATACAAACTGAGGCACTAGCGGTTCATAGGTTCAATGGAGTGCGTATGTGACGTATATAACTTATCTCATGGACCTGTGGTGTACATTAAGGTACATGTGTGATGACTGTTTAAACGTGGGTCTACGGGTAAATGGTACCAATCGGGATTGAATATAAACGTGGTGTGGGTTAATGTACTATGTGATGGTTAAAAATGGATCTAGTGTACTATGGATTCAACTGTGATGATGGTATTGAAATAGGCTTCGGGTTCTTGGGTGAATTTGGGATGTGGATATAATTGAATAAGTAGGGCTAGGTTCAGGGGTATAGATGGGATGTGTGATTATAAAATCAGGGCCTAGGGTAAGGGTTACTTGGTGTGGGATGTATTCTTTAGGAAGTAAGTGGTGAAATGGGGGTGACAGATGTGATATTTGCAGTCAAATAGCACTATAATAAGTGGTGTGGTCTGAGGTTTCTGGTGTATATATATTGTAATTGTCATAAAATTCCGGTTGGTGGGTCTAGGGAACCATGGTCTTGAGGTGATGGAGTACAATGGGGCGAAGGGTACACATGGGGTTACTATTGTGATTGGAATGTTTTGCTGGAGTCTTGATCTTACAATGGTACAATTGTGTGGTGATTGAATTAAACATGGTCTAGGTACTTGGTTACTAATGTGTGGATTGATAATCATGGCCCCTTAGGGTACATGGTACACTATGGTGGAAGTGATAAAACTATGGCCTAGGTACTATGGTACATGTGCATTTGTAAAACAATGGGTCTAGGTTACATGGTACAATGTGATTGATAAACATGGTCTAGGTACATGGTACAATGTGATTGATAAAACATGGCCTAGGTACATGGTACAATGTGATTGATAAACATGGCCTAGGTACATGGTACAATGTGATTGATAAACATGGTCTAGGTACATGGTACAATGTGATTGATAAACGTGGCCTAGGTACATGGTACAATGATGGAAATATGATAAACATGGCTTCGTAGGTATACATGGGTACAATGTGATTGATAAACATGGTCTAGGTACATGGTACAATGTGATGATAAACGTGGTACTAGGTACATGGTACAATGTGATTGATAAACATGGTCTACGGTACATGGTACAATGTGATTGATAAACATGGTCTAGGTACATGGTACAATGTGATTGATAAACATGGTCTAGGTACATGGTACAATGTGATTGATAAACATGGTCTAGGTACATGGTACAATGTGATTGATAAACATGGTCTAGGTACATGGTACAATGTGATTGATAAACATGGTCTAGGTACATGGTACAATGTGATTGATAAACATGGTCTAGGTACATGGTACAATGTGATTGATAAACATGGTCTAGGTACATGGTACAATGTGATTGATAAACATGGTCTAGGTACATGGTACAATGTGATTGATAAACATGGTCTAGGTACATGGTACAATGTGATTGATAAACATGGTCTAGGTACATGGTACAATGTGATTGATAAACATGGTCTAGGTACATGGTACAATGTGATTGATAAACATGGTCTAGGTACATGGTACAATGTGATTGATAAACATGGTCTAGGTACATGGTACAATGTGATTGATAAACATGGTCTAGGTACATGGTACAATGTGATTGATAAACATGGTCTAGGTACATGGTACAATGTGATTGATAAACGTGGTCTAGGTACATGGTACAATGTGATTGATAAACATGGTCTAGGTACATGGTACAATGTGATTGATAAACATGGCCTAGGTACATGGTACAATGTGATTGATAAACATGGTCTAGGTACATGGTACAATGTGATTGATAAACATGGTCTAGGTACATGGTACAATGTGATTGATAAACATGGCCTAGGTACATGGTACAATGTGATTGATAAACATGGTCTAGGTACATGGTACAATGTGATTGATAAACATGGTCTAGGTACATGGTACAATGTGATTGATAAACATGGCCTAGGTACATGGTACAATGTGATTGATAAACATGGTCTAGGTACATGGTACAATGTGATTGATAAACATGGTCTAGGTACATGGTACAATGTGATTGATAAACATGGCCTAGGTACATGGTACAATGTGATTGATAAACATGGCCTAGGTACATGGTACAATGTGATTGATAAACATGGCCTAGGTACATGGTACAATGTGATTGATAAACATGGCCTAGGTACATGGTACAATGTGATTGATAAACATGGTCTAGGTACATGGTACAATGTGATTGATAAACATGGTCTAGGTACATGGTACAATGTGATTGATAAACATGGTCTAGGTACATGGTACAATGTGATTGATAAACATGGCCTAGGTACATGGTACAATGTGATTGATAAACATGGCCTAGGTACATGGTACAATGTGATTGATAAACATGGTCTAGGTACATGGTACAATGTGATTGATAAACATGGCTAGGTACATGGTACAATGTGATTGATAAACATGGTCTAGGTACATGGTACAATGTGATTGATAAACATGGTCTAGGTACATGGTACAATGTGATTGATAAACATGGTCTAGGTACATGGTACAATGTGATTGATAAACATGGTCTAGGTACATGGTACAATGTGATTGATAAACATGGTCTAGGTACATGGTACAATGTGATTGATAAACATGGTCTAGGTACATGGTACAATGTGATTGATAAACATGGTCTAGGTACATGGTACAATGTGATTGATAAACATGGTCTAGGTACATGGTACAATGTGATTGATAAACATGGTCTAGGTACATGGTACAATGTGATTGATAAACATGGTCTAGGTACATGGTACAATGTGATTGATAAACATGGTCTAGGTACATGGTACAATGTGATTGATAAACATGGTCTAGGTACATGGTACAATGTGATTGATAAACATGGTCTAGGTACATGGTACAATGTGATTGATAAACATGGTCTAGGTACATGGTACAATGTGATTGATAAACATGGCCTAGGTACATGGTACAATGTGATTGATAAACATGGCCTAGGTACATGGTACAATGTGATTGATAAACATGGTCTAGGTACATGGTACAATGTGATTGATAAACATGGCCTAGGTACATGGTACAATGTGATTGATAAACGTGGTCTAGGTACATGGTACAATGTGATTGATAAACATGGTCTAGGTACATGGTACAATGTGATTGATAAACATGGTCTAGGTACATGGTACAATGTGATTGATAAACATGGCCTAGGTACATGGTACAATGTGATTGATAAACATGGTCTAGGTACATGGTACAATGTGATTGATAAACATGGCCTAGGTACATGGTACAATGTGATTGATAAACATGGTCTAGGTACATGGTACAATGTGATTGATAAACATGGTCTAGGTACATGGTACAATGTGATTGATAAACATGGTCTAGGTACATGGTACAATGTGATTGATAAACATGGTCTAGGTACATGGTACAATGTGATTGATAAACATGGTCTAGGTACATGGTACAATGTGATTGATAAACATGGTCTAGGTACATGGTACAATGTGATTGATAAACATGGTCTAGGTACATGGTACAATGTGATTGATAAACATGGCCTAGGTACATGGTACAATGTGATTGATAAACATGGTCTAGGTACATGGTACAATGTGATTGATAAACATGGTCTAGGTACATGGTACAATGTGATTGATAAACATGGTCTAGGTACATGGTACAATGTGATTGATAAACATGGTCTAGGTACATGGTACAATGTGATTGATAAACATGGCCTAGGTACATGGTACAATGTGATTGATAAACATGGTCTAGGTACATGGTACAATGTGATTGATAAACATGGCCTAGGTACATGGTACAATGTGATTGATAAACATGGCCTAGGTACATGGTACAATGTGATTGATAAACATGGCCTAGGTACATGGTACAATGTGATTGATAAACATGGTCTAGGTACATGGTACAATGTGATTGATAAACATGGCCTAGGTACATGGTACAATGTGATTGATAAACATGGCCTAGGTACATGGTACAATGTGATTGATAAACATGGTCTAGGTACATGGTACAATGTGATTGATAAACATGGCCTAGGTACATGGTAAAATGTGATTGATAAACATGGCCTAGGTACATGGTACAATGTGATTGATAAACATGGCCTAGGTACATGGTACAATGTGATTGATAAACATGGCCTAGGTACATGGTACAATGTGATTGATAAACATGGCCTAGGTATATGGTACAATGTGATTGATAAACATGGTCTAGGTACATGGTACAATGTGATTGATAAACATGGCCTAGGTACATGGTACAATGTGATTGATAAACATGGCCAAGGTACATGGTACAATGTGATTGATAAACATGGCCTAGGTATTTGGTACAATGTGATTGATAAACATGGTCTAGGTACATGGTACAATGTGATTGATAAACATGGCATAGGTACATGGTACAATGTGATTGATAAACATGGCCTAGGTACATGGTACAATGTGATTGATAAACATGGCCTAGGTACATGGTACAATGTGATTGATAAAACATGGCCTAGGTACATGGTACAATGTGATTGATAAACATGGCCTAGGTACATGGTACAATGTGATTGATAAACATGGCCTAGGTACATGGTACAATGTGATTGATAAACATGGCCTAGGTACATGGTACAATGTGATTGATAAACATGGTCTAGGTACATGGTACAATGTGATTGATAAACATGGCTAGGTACATGGTACAATGTGATTGATAAACATGGCCTAGGTACATGGTACAATGTGATTGATAAACATGGCTAGGTACATGGTACAATGTGATTGATAAACATGGCCTAGGTACATGGTACAATGTGATTGATAAACATGGCCTAGGTACATGGTACAATGTGATTGATAAACATGGCCTAGGTACATGGTACAATGTGATTGATAAACATGGCCTAGGTACATGGTACAATGTGATTGATAAACATGGTCTAGGTACATGGTACAATGTGATTGATAAACATGGCCTAGGTACATGGTACAATGTGATTGATAAACATGGTCTAGGTACATGGTACAATGTGATTGATAAACATGGCCTAGGTACATGGTACAATGTGATTGATAAACATGGCCTAGGTACATGGTACAATGTGATTGATAAACATGGCCTAGGTACATGGTACAATGTGATTGATAAACATGGCCTAGGTACATGGTACAATGTGATTGATAAACATGGCCTAGGTACATGGTACAATGTGATTGATAAACATGGCCTAGGTACATGGTACAATGTGATTGATAAACATGGCCTAGGTACATGGTACAATGTGATTGATAAACATGGCCTAGGTACATGGTACAATGTGATTGATAAACATGGTCTAGGTACATGGTACAATGTGATTGATAAACATGGCCTAGGTACATGGTACAATGTGATTGATAAACATGGCCTAGGTACATGGTACAATGTGATTGATAAACATGGTCTAGGTACATGGTACAATGTGATTGATAAACATGGTCTAGGTACATGGTACAATGTGATTGATAAACATGGCCTAGGTACATGGTACAATGTGATTGATAAACATGGCCTAGGTACATGGTACAATGTGATTGATAAACATGGCCTAGGTACATGGTACAATGTGATTGATAAACATGGCCTAGGTACATGGTACAATGTGATTGATAAACATGGCCTAGGTACATGGTACAATGTGATTGATAAACATGGCCTAGGTACATGGTACAATGTGATTGATAAACATGGCCTAGGTACATGGTACAATGTGATTGATAAACATGGTCTAGGTACATGGTACAATGTGATTGATAAACATGGCCTAGGTACATGGTACAATGTGATTGATAAACATGGCCTAGGTACATGGTACAATGTGATTGATAAACATGGCCTAGGTACATGGTACAATGTGATTGATAAACATGGTCTAGGTACATGGTACAATGTGATTGATAAACATGGCCTAGGTACATGGTACAATGTGATTGATAAACATGGCCTAGGTACATGGTACAATGTGATTGATAAACATGGTCTAGGTACATGGTACAATGTGATTGATAAACATGGCCTAGGTACATGGTACAATGTGATTGATAAACATGGTCTAGGTACATGGTACAATGTGATTGATAAACATGGCCTAGGTACATGGTACAATGTGATTGATAAACATGGTCTAGGTACATGGTACAATGTGATTGATAAACATGGCCTAGGTACATGGTACAATGTGATTGATAAACATGGCCTAGGTACATGGTACAATGTGATTGATAAACATGGTCTAGGTACATGGTACAATGTGATTGATAAACATGGCCTAGGTACATGGTACAATGTGATTGATAAACATGGCCTAGGTACATGGTACAATGTGATTGATAAACATGGTCTAGGTACATGGTACAATGTGATTGATAAACATGGTCTAGGTACATGGTACAATGTGATTGATAAACATGGCCTAGGTACATGGTACAATGTGATTGATAAACATGGCCTAGGTACATGGTACAATGTGATTGATAAACATGGCCTAGGTACATGGTACAATGTGATTGATAAACATGGCCTAGGTACATGGTACAATGTGATTGATAAACATGGCCTAGGTACATGGTACAATGTGATTGATAAACATGGCTAGGTACATGGTACAATGTGATTGATAAACATGGCCTAGGTACATGGTACAATGTGATTGATAAACATGGTCTAGGTACATGGTACAATGTGATTGATAAACATGGCCTAGGTACATGGTACAATGTGATTGATAAACATGGCCTAGGTACATGGTACAATGTGATTGATAAACATGGTCTAGGTACATGGTACAATGTGATTGATAAACATGGCCTAGGTACATGGTACAATGTGATTGATAAACATGGTCTAGGTACATGGTACAATGTGATTGATAAACATGGCCTAGGTACATGGTACAATGTGATTGATAAACATGGCCTAGGTACATGGTACAATGTGATTGATAAACATGGCCTAGGTACATGGTACAATGTGATTGATAAACATGGCCTAGGTACATGGTACAATGTGATTGATAAACATGGCCTAGGTACATGGTACAATGTGATTGATAAACATGGTCTAGGTACATGGTACAATGTGATTGATAAACATGGTCTAGGTACATGGTACAATGTGATTGATAAACATGGCCTAGGTACATGGTACAATGTGATTGATAAACATGGCCTAGGTACATGGTACAATGTGATTGATAAACATGGTCTAGGTACATGGTACAATGTGATTGATAAACATGGTCTAGGTACATGGTACAATGTGATTGATAAACATGGTCTAGGTACATGGTACAATGTGATTGATAAACATGGTCTAGGTACATGGTACAATGTGATTGATAAACCTCGCATGGCCTAGGTACATGGCACAATTTTCACATTCTTATAGTAAAGTAGGGAGCACTACAGATCTGTATAATAATAATTTAGTTTGGATGCTGATTCCAATTCTTTTTCATTACAATGTCATACAGCCTGTCAAATTCTTAACTGGCTTTTTATACAAGCTTGCTCACCTCATCATCAATTTGGTATTCTGAAAAAATGTGCTGACAAGGTAGAAAAAGCGGCTCAATGCGTTGATTTTTTTGACATTGATGATTAAATTAGGCTTAGTGTGGGGGAATCTGGTACAGAACTTTTGTTGTATTTGTACTGATAGTGAGTCCATAGTTTGAGCACGCAATGGACAACGTATCTGCTTCTGAGCCAGCGTTAAGGGCACAGTCATCAGAATAGTGTCTGACTTGACCTTTAAGCCTCCTGGGATTGAGCAAGTGACCATCAGGGTGATATGTAATATCCAGTCCTAGATAGCTATCCCTGAAGTCCTATATTACCATGGCTGAGAACATGAGACTAAATAGTGTTGAGGCCATAACACAACCTTGCCTTACACCATTAATAACAGGGAAGGGTTCAGAAGCCTCTTCATTTTTCCTGGACCCTAGGCTGCATGTCAGCATGGAACTGCCTTACAATTGCTATAAAATTTCTTGGTAAACCATACTAGGCCATAATCGTTTACAGCCCTCCTCTGTAGACTGTATCAAAGGCTTTTTTAAGGTCTACGTATATGGATAAGAAGTCCATGTTCTGTTTTTTTTTCTCCATTTTTCTTGCACCAGCATTGCTGCAAAGACCATGTTGATATTTTCATGTTCTGTTTGACATTTGCACTGGCTTTCTTGCAATAATCCCTGGTCAATATGTGTATTTAGTCAATTTCTAATTTTAATGTGATAGTGCATCTATTATAATATCATTCATTATGAAGGTGATATGCTTTAAAATGAAATAGATTTATTGGATGATTTAAATTCCTTCTTGCACTTTCTTCCACTGTCAACTAACAGCACCATTGGTACAAAAATATGGTGCTAGTTTATCTTTAACAACTTCTGCTTCTTGAGCTGTGTGTATTCTTGTTCTGTTGGGTATAAGATCAGGCATTGCTGTTAAGTCAAACTTTTCTGTAAAGCAGTAACTGTTAGCACATCTTTCTCTTATAAAATTATGTAAAACTACACAGCAATAGACACTTTGTTTAGCTTAACCAGGCTGTAATAGTATTGGTTTTTGCAAAATTTGGAATCTATGGAAAAGGATGCCAAATGCATTCTCAACTATCCTATGAGCTCTAGAGCAGTGGTCCCCAACCTTTTTAACGCCGCGGACCACTAAAAGTTTGATATTTTTACCGCGGCCCACTAACCTGGAGGGAGGATGGGTGAGGGGATGGGGGGTAGGGTTTGCGGGTGCGTTGATTGTTTATACATGTATTTTAAATTGTTTTGATTTTATAGTTTTAATTTAATTTTACTTAAACATGCCTTCAAAATAAAATACAGTTACACAAAAAATGAATTAAATATTATTTAATATTTTTATTTACTAGCATGTTAAATCAATGAGAAACCTGAGCTTGTTTCTTTTGCAACGAGATGGTTCCATCTGGGTGTAATGGCAGACAATGACACCCAAAGTGTGCTGCTTATGTCCATTTTATTCCGTTGTTTTGTCTTCGTTGCTGTCACTGCAGAAAACCCCGCTTTACACAGATAGGATGTCGGAAATGGCAATAGGAATTTAATAGTTTTGGTGGCAATCTCAGGATATTCCGCCATGACTTTAATCCAGAAGACTGGAATAGTTGTTTTCTCGAACGTAGTTATAAGGCCACCGTCAATTGCGATCTCGAGCAGTTTAACTTCTTCTTGCACAGTCATGCTAGATTCACCTGGTTTGTTGACAAATGGATCACGGATCCATTCCCTACCAGTTCTTGGGTCTTTTGCGGTTGGGAAGTAGCGCTCAAACTCTTTTAAAAGCAAAAACATGTGATCGTGCACCTACTGAGACACTCTTCACTGGGACTTTTTCTTTCACCAAGAAAACTTTTTAACAATGCCTGTTTCGAACTCATTTTTCTTTTTAGTGGGTTTAATATGAGGGTTCAAGTGACCGATCTGTAGCCCGGAACATAAAACATCATAAAGGTCAAATAGTAAAGGTGAAAATATATTATTTCACTTTTATAACATTAAACCTTCCTAAAAATTATCTATTAACCGTATCAGTATAATCACAAATAGTTGTTTATTGGAAGTCATTCATGATGTTTTTCTTAACATGTGAATTTCATTGACGCTATAAGTCTGAGCATTTATTTAAAACTTAAAGCATAAAAATGAATTAAATAATTTAAACTTACTTTATAGCTGTTTTTGACACAAGTAACACTCTTGGAATAATAGCGATAACGTCACCAGAAGACACTTTCGAATCCCGTCGTTGATGAGATATCAATGAAATTAAAGAACACAAAACCGAAATAGGAAAAAAAACGGAAATAGAAGTAGTAAAGTAGATCAGCTTGCCAACATAGGTGACCCTCATTAAAATTGCGCACAACAGAAGAGCGCCTACATAAAAGCGCCGTGATAAGAACGCTGACATAAGAGCGCCGACGCAGAGCGCAAAGATTGATTGTAGGCGGTTGTCCGCTCTGTGCCAATTATGTTCTTTGGACGTGGTGCCACCAAAACGGGTAACAAGCTTTTTCATCTTGTGTATGGAAATCCCTAGAGAAATACACCACTTTAAAAAAAATGTAAATAATTTTATGTTCTTTTGCTCGCGGACCACCAGGCACATCTCCGCGGACCACTAGTGGTCCGCGGACCCCAGGTTGGGGACCACTGCTCTAGAGCATCTGTAATTGAAAACCCATTTTATTTAAAGATAGGTTTTTCTTTGCATAGGGCTTCATTATATATCTTTTTAAGGGAAAAGCCTCATCAGCTACTATAAAAAATGGCATATCACCTTCTATTCCCTCAAAGGACTTGTCTACTGGAATATTTAATTTATTACATCTTAGAGCTTCTGCTAGACCAGAATTTTCAAACACGGACCCATCAGACACTCTACCGTTACAACCTATGCATACAAAAAGAAATTTATAGTCTGCATCCACTAATCCAAGAAGAACTATGCTAAAAATAAATTTTTTAGTTGAAAAACTGTGATCCTGTGTTATTTGGCTTTCTAATCCTGACATGTTTTCGATCTAATGCTCCAATGCAATTTGAAAAAATTCCATTTATCTTGGAAAGTCTTAGCAACCAAAGCCCACTTTTCTGGTGTATTTGGAATCTGAAAATATAAATTAATTATATTAATGTAATTTTTTAAAGACATTTTATAAATAAAAATATATATTTTATTTCAGAAAGAGAAAGCTCCATCCCATAGCACCAGCAATGATATCCATGAAGACAGCCAAGTTGAAACACAATCCATTATTAGTGACTCGGATATTTTGCAGCAAGATGCCTCTTTCCAAAAAAAAAGAAAACTGTTCCGTTAATCTGGACAGATTAAGTAACACAAACCATAAATCTAATATCAATCCAAAATCTAGTGCTGGTAATAAAAGAAACAAAAAGAAGAAAAGTTAGTCCACTTTCTAAGTGTTCCAATCTATTAGACACAATAGCGTTGAAATTAAACAATGAAAATGGTAAAGAAAGGAACATTCTGATAATAAAATTTTTGGACAATTTGTGGAGAAGAATTTAGATAAAACTAATGATGAGGAACTTGTTGAAGAAGTTAAATTTGAAATTCATTCTGTTTTTATACAAGGTTTCCGGAAACAGAAAATTGAGAAATTAAATTAATTTTTTGAATAAATTTTCAGTTACAAGTTATGTAGTTGTAATTTCAATTTAAATACAAATATAGTGTGCTTAAATATATTTTTAAATAATTAAAGTTTTACACTCAATGCTAATTGAAAATGGTTACATTTCTATTTCTTTAAGTTCAAGATGGCAATAAATACGTGTAATCACATTAAAAAGTAAACAATATGTATATAAATCAAATACTGGAGTTTTCATGTTATTCGCAGACCATTTTTATTGTATCACAATCATTGTTAAGATCTAGCAACATTTTATTAAATAGATGGAAGCTATCTTATAACAGCATAATTTGAAATAATTGTGGCCAATGATTTTATCTGTATAGTATTAAAAAATTGTTTCAATTATTACTTCAGGTTGTCTTAAAGTTACAAAAATAGTTTCCTTAAATTTTGAATTGGAAATTTAAATTCCTGTGTATTGCATAGATTAATAGATTGTACATTTATACCTAATATCTGGCAAAATCCTTTGTTGTTCATAGATAATGACTGACAAAATTCGAAGTGCCTTTCCTCAATAGTCCCATTGGGTTTCGCATAGGCTATGCATCTTTTAGTTTTTTACTTGTTTAATTCCTTATAATCACAAATTCTTATTTGTACCTTTTCTCTCCTGTAACTATACTTGAATAATGGCTTGTTTGTAATAGGCACTGTAATTATTTCTTTGCTGAAGTTCTTTTAAAAAAATGTTTTTGGCATTACTAGTACTACTACTTGATTTTTTTTAAAAAAAAATTGCTGTTTTATTAATGTCAGTGGTATGTACATGATCTCTCAAGTTAAAATAGTATGTTTGAATCACTCAATAACTTGATTCATTCATTTTCTTATTTTTATTCATGGTTGATTATGATTTCTTTGATACAAAAAAATCTCTATTCCTGTATGCCTGTTCCTCTGTTCACATTTTTCAAGTGTACATGTCAGGTCTTATCATGCTATAGTTTGGACATTTATTCTTCCAATACAGTTTTTTTCCTTTTATTGTTCTGTTTTAAATTACAAATACATGTATATATATTCACATTTGAAATGACCAAATTCTTTATAAAAAAACAAAACAGAAATATTAAAAAAAACATTTTTTCTTCAAAAATTATTGTAACTTTTTTTTTAATTACCGGTCTAATTCTTGTGATTGGTTGGTTGATAAATTTTTATATTTGATATTGTTGAATATTTATGATTGTTTGGTATTTTGAGTTGCCTTTTTTAAGATATTGCCCTATCTATTCATGAGTTCAAATTTTGGGATTTACATCTCTAAGAGAGTAGATGGTATTAAAATTAATAAAAAATATAGATATGGTATTCAAATATTGTGATTTTACTGTAAAATTTATGAGAAAGTATTTTATAATCCTTGAGCTTAATATTTAAATAAATTTATTACAGCTTTTATAGAAAAATAGTAACCAAATGTCACTTGCTGCAGTTCTAGCTAATGTAGTCTACAAGTTTGTAAATGTCATTTCCCAGATTGTAATTGTGTAATATGTAAACAATAAATCCTGAAGCATATGTATATTTCTGTGATAATTTCATGATAATTTTGAGTGTTAGTAATTGATTGATATTGTCTTTCCATGTGATAACATATAAATTCATTATTCATATTATTAAAACAGCTTTTATTAATACGTCAACTTGCATATGATATTAAAAATTTAATTATTAATATCTTAAGTTTTCTCTTTTTTTAAATAATGCCTTTTTTATTAAATTACTATAAATTATCATTGATTATTGAATAATATCTTTTTTATCACTCACCTCGATGACAGCTTCAAGGGCATATGATATAGCCATGCAAGTTTCTGGAATAAACTTTGAAAGGGTACTTTTACCAATCTTGTGGTACAAGCCTAAGTCCTGAAAGAGGGTCCTATTGTAAAAAGATAGAAGACATCAATTAAAAATACAATAATTCAAAACATTAGTTTAACACATGACTGCCATTGCTAAAATATATTGTGCGGTTTATGTAAATAAACGAACACAAATTAAAATGAGAGTATTAAATCTAATGCGTACAATTAGAATATTCAGTACATAGTAACGTTTTTTTTCTCTTTTTTATAATACTTTCTCTTTTACCACTCAAATTGTCTCTCCCTCCTCCACCATCTGACCGACCTCACAAAGCAGTTTATTTAGTACACCTCCAACGGACCTTAGACGGAGCATCGTGTATAGTACTAATAAGTTATACATATATAAATAGGTTACATGAATACATGTCATGTCAAAAAGGCGAAAACAAAAAGGGCGCAAACAAAAAGAGTGACGTCAAAAGGGCGAAAACAAAAATAGCGAAAGTAAAAAAAGGCGCAAGCCAAAATAGGATAAACAAAAAAGGCGAAAATAAAAAGGTGAAAACAAAAAAGTTTAAAGTTATGAGCTCAGGAAATTCTAACCCTAACCCCTAACCCTAAACCTAACCCTAACCCTGACATGATTTCGCATTTTTATCTGCTGCCTTTTTTGGCTTTCGCCTTTTTCATTTTCACTCATATTGTTTTTGCCTTTTTTTTTGGGTTTCGCCTTTTTCATTTTAGATCATATTGTTTCGCTTTTTTTGTTTTCACTCTTATTGTTTCGCCCTTTTGACGTGATACCATATAAATAAGTTTTTCTTACCTGATAAAAGATATCGAAGAGTCACAACAAGCCTTAATCAGGTGAAATCCACGTAAACAACCCAAAATAGCTGGAGCTCCGTCAACAGATAGAACAAGAGTCTTTCCGTTTTCAATTTAAATAAACTTTATCAAGGAATTCATTAACTTTATTGAGTATATAAATTCCTTGACATCGCAATTCGATAGGAGTACAAAAGGGGCCGTCCATAAAGTACGTCACGCTCCAGAGGGGGTGTAAGAAAGTGTGACAGGGTGTCCGGTTCAATGTTCCCTCTAAGATTCTTTGGTCCGTGTGCGAAGTGAAAAAACTCGTGCGCAAAGTTGCGCAGCATCCATATTTTGTGCAATATTTTACCAAATTGCTGCGCGGTTATTCTAAACTGTTGCGCACCGTAATTAGACATTATAATATTTTTTCAAATGCGCACGGCTGAAAATAAAGTATTGGGGAAAATAAAACGTCACCAAAAGTAACTCGCTTTGAACGGCATTTGAACGTCCGCGTAAATTTGTTCAATACAGAAATGAGGTTAAATTGTTTATTCTTTGTCTCTGCATTTTATAAATATTTAATTTACGGCATTCGGGCAAAAAGGACAATTACAAAAACTAACTTAAAACCACCTTCAGGGTAAAAGGAACCGTCCGGCCAAATTTGGTCCCCGTCCGTCATTTGGTTTTTCCGTGATTGTGTAACGAAAAGAAAGTTTAAAAGTGAAACATACAAACAACTGAGCTTTATATATATAGATAAACTAGAAAAATACCCGCACTGTGTAGCGGGAGTGTGCTGACCCTTTATCCAAGTATTAGTTGCTGGTTATTACAATTTTTATTTTCCAAGTTAAATTTCAGATTCATCAGTTAAAATCTTTTGAGAAACAGAGATATGCCATTTTACCGCGTGAGTTGTTTTCACTTAATGCAGTGCCTTTTAACATAACCTTACTATTTAAAAGATATGATTTATTAAATAATGATTCTTGCCGACCATAATAACTAAATTTACAATTTCATTCCCACTTGTACAAAATTAACATAACTTATAGGTTTTCCGAAAGAGCTCTACCACCCTCGTCACTCAAAAATTTAATATATAATTACGAAACTGCATCGTATCACAATTGTAAGTTATATAATATTTGTAACCACGTCTAAGAGATAAAGAACATGTGGCACTATCCCTTTAAAAGGCAAAAGCTAAGTAACTCATAGCGCAAATAAACAAAATTATAAATGTACTTTCTAAAATACTTTTTTTAAAAACCAGTCGTATTAAAATGATATCAAAAAAATGTGCACACCATATTTAGACAATATAGAAAGCTGGCCGCATAAAATAAAGTCTTGTTATAAAGTAAATGTACCGGACCAAAATAACTCCTCCTTTTGACGTATTCAGAATTATATACACAGGGAAATAATATTTAACATTTTTTATGTCTCTATATTTTACGATTTATATTTACGGTTTATAAGCAATGTGTATAATTTCAAAAAGGAATAATTTTTTTTGTTCCCTATTTCGGATAAGACATCATATTTTGTAAATTATATTTAATGCACACACACACACACCAGATTTTATATCTGAAAAATAAAATAAAAATGAATAAAAAAAGATTCAACCATCTGTTAATAAGTGCATCTTAAAAATGATTAAAAGGCAATTTTAGAAATGGCATATGCTATTCAGTATTCTGAATACAAAAGAATGAACATAAAAACATATTCAATTCGCAATTCATATTAATTAAGCGTGTTCAGGATCACTTCATTAAATTTAGTCAAGTTTTGTTAATAAATTCGGTATCGAAAGTTTATAATGTATAGTGTATATAAAGCTTAAGTAAACTGTTTTAAAGTGTAAGTTTATTGACATAGGCCATCACTTTCAACATAAAATAAACTCGCTACATCTATGGTTTTTAATTAAATGTCGAGTTATGAATTAATTTTTTTAAAATCCCAATTTTATTCATTGCATGTAAAATATTAATACAATGCATCGTGAAAATAATTGAAATAAAATAATTTAAACGCATATGTAATATATAAAGCTCAGTTGATATTTTTATGTTTGTTTGTTTGTATCCATTAAAAAAGGCCACTGCTTTGTTGACATTTTTTCAAAAGATCTCTGTCACTGTCGTCACTAAAAAAGCTCTTATATATTTACGACACTGCATCGTAACACAATTGTAATTAATACAATATTTGCAACAGCGTCTATGAGATAAAGATAATAAAGATAAATAAAGAAATTAGGCTATATTCCTAATTTTAAAAAAAACAAACAAAACAAATCAATTTTATGTTAAAAATGCACGTGAAACCATGACAATAATTGATTTTAAAAATGGCCTATGTTAATCCACCATCAAAGGAATGAACATAACATTCAATTCGCAATACTAAATAATTAAGCGTTTTCAGGATCACTTTATTTAGTTTAATCTACTTATGTTAATAGGTCCGGTAGCCTAAGTTTAAATAGTATAAGTGTATAGGTTATGTAAAAAACAATAGCTTATGTAAAAGACAAACAAAATATAAATGTTATATTAATAGGACACAGCTAAATTTAAGATGCTTACACGAAAATGTGCGTACAGTAATCAGGCGTTAAAATATTTTAGAACGCGCACCGATAAAAATGAAGCCTTGAAAAAAATACTGACACAATTATTACATAAATAGTTTTTTTTATTAAATGTCGAGTTATGGAACAGAAAATAATTAAAACAAATTCGCAGTTAAATTTAAACGTGTAAACAATTAAATCTAATGCATCGATGGCAGTTGTAATTAAATATGTTTACGTGTCTATCTAATATATAGAAAGTAACAGTAAAGAAAATGACAATTCATTGTACTACACAGCTCAAATTATGACGCGCACACAAAAATGTGCGCACCATAATTAGACATTATAATAATTTTTGAATGCGCACGGCTGAAAATAAAGTATTGGGGGAAAAAAACGTCACCAAAAGTAACTCGCTTTGAACGGCATTTGAACGTCCGCGTAAATTTGTTCAATCCAGAAATGAGGGTAAATTTTTTATTCTTTGTCTCTGCATTTTCTGATTATTTAATTTACGGCATTCGTGCAAAAGGGACAATTACAAAAACTAACTTAAAACCACCTTCAGGGTAAAAGGAACCGTCCTGCCAAATTTGGTCCCCGTCCGTCATTTGGTTTTTCCGTCGCTGTCTAACAGAAAGTCGAAAAGTGAAACATACAAATATACAAACATACAAAGATACAAACACCAACTGAGCTTTATATATTAGATAGATAGATATATATATTCAAATTTCAAATATTTATCATCAATGGACATGCATTGCCTTACACACAACATCTGGACATAAAAATAAAGAGAAAAAAATATCTGTAGGACTGCACCAGTCTACCCGTGCTGAAAAAATGAAACTGAAATTTTAAACACATCTGTAATTTTGTGTAATTAAAATACTTTTAACAATCAATATGATTAAAATTAACAAATAATCCAGTGGAATTCAAACACTGTTCCTTGTCTTTTGTTCAGTGAATAAAAATATTAATATTATTACAGTCTCTGGTTGTATCATTTAGGAATTCACAGAATGTCTTTTTAATATAGTATCTGGTTTTATCATTGATGAATTCACAGACTAATATTACTACAGTTTCTGGTTTTATCACTTAGGAATTCACAGAATGTCTTTATTTGTTGTCATTCTACTTAATATGTCTGCAACCACATTGTCTTTTCCCTTCACAGGTTTAATGTCAAATTTTTAGTCGGCTAATAGCATAGCCCAGCGATTTACTTTTGCGTTGCTGATCGTCTTCTTGTTGAATGCCACAAGTGGTTTGTGGTCTGTTAGAAGAGTGAATGTTCTACCTAGAAGGTATTTTTTGAAGTTTTTGTAGAGCCCACACTATGGCTAGACATTCTCTCTCTATGGGGCTGTAGTTACACTCTGTTTTGGTCAAATTTCTACTCAGATACTGTATAGGATGTAGGATACCATCGTGTTCTTGCATGAGGCATGCTCCTAATGCAATTGACGATGTATCAGTAGAAACAATGAAAGGTTTGTCCCATTGAGGTGTAACCAAGATGGGTTTCTTCCTAAATGCCCCCTGAATGTTCTCTAATGCGTTGAGGCAATCTCCTGAAAACTGAAATTTTCGAATGTCTGTGTTTTTTATAACTTCTGTTAGTGGGTGAACAATTTCTGCATAATTGGCAATGAAAGTTCTGTAAAAGTTACATAGTTCCAGCAGGGCTTGCACTTATTTCTTAGATTTTGGGACCGAAAGGTTAAAGATTTTGCTTTCATTCTCTGTAGTAGGAGTGACTGCACCACCTCCTATTCTGTATCCCAAAAAATCTATATACTTCTTTCCAATGTTGATCTTTTCTGGTGAGATTGTCACATTATGTTTCTTGAGTATATCCAGTACAGCTTCAAGTGTATGGATATGTGATTCCTAATCTTTAGTGTGGATACATATGTCGTCGACATAATGTACCACATTTGGAATTCCTTGTAACATCACTTTCATAAATCTGCTAAAAGTGGCTGTACTGTTGACTAATCCAAATGACATCACTAACGATTCAGACATGTATCCATGGCTATGAATGCAGTGTATTTGACAGAATCAGGATCCATATTTATCTGCCAAAAACCTTTGTCTAAGTCAAATGTAGTGAATATTCTGGATTTACCAATTCTGTCTATAATGTCTCTTGGGTCTCCAATAGGTTCATGGTCCAATTTTGTAATATTATTCAACTGTCTGTAATCACAGCATAGTCGAATCTTTCCATTCTTCTTTTTTACTATGACAGTTGGTGAGGTATAGTTAGCTTCAACTGCTTTTCTTATTTTGTTTTCTTTGAGTAGGTAATCAATTTCTTGTTTTAATGTGTCTCTATATGCCATTGGAATAGGGCAGAGGTTACCAACCCCGTGCCCGCGGGCGCCATGGCGCCCGCGGAACGATTCGTATGTGCCCGCCACAGAGACATAATTTTTTCATAA
Source organism: Ampullaceana balthica (assembly GCA_944989445.1). Taxonomy (NCBI): domain Eukaryota; kingdom Metazoa; phylum Mollusca; class Gastropoda; family Lymnaeidae; genus Ampullaceana; species Ampullaceana balthica. Next base: position 286,210 of record CALYLW010000201.1, read on the forward strand.
ACATTAATTAAAAATGTGAATTATATTTATTTATTTGTTAGAATTTTAATTTTTTTGAGTGCCTGGGTTTATAAAATACGTCCGTATGTTTGCGATATTGTATGTATGAGTGGTTCCTTTGCTGACAGTACTTGTCGCAACTTGTCTAGCGGCGAGCCAGTCTGCACTCTTCACGCTAGCCTGGAACACTCCTGGAACAAGGAGTGATGGGCAAATAGCATTCCCTGCCTGGAACCGCGTTGTTGTCATTGTGATGGAATCGCTTCCCCGTTCGGGTCGCGACAATTAGCTAAGAGACATCTTCGTCTGACGAAACACCAATTAGGAGTCTTGATATTCTTCTGTAAATTTGTAACGGGGTAAAAGCGAGGTGCGTAATCTATTATATTAACAAGCGATAATCAAATTATGATTGTGGGGATAGTTATAGTCCTTGTTATAATATATAATTTATGCATTTAATGTAGAACAGACTTTTGCTATATCATTGATATTATATGTAGTTCAAGTACTATTTATTATTTATTTTTTAGCCCTAAAATTAGTGGACCGAGTATAAGACATCGAACCTATAATTTTAACACTGACTGGGAGGAATCATATTGTTTCGTTCATTTGAAAAATAAATGCGTTTGTTTGTTGTGTGGTAGTAGCATTGCAGTGCCGAAAAAACATAATGTTAAACGACACTTTCAGACCATTCATGCCACTTTTGATGTGAATTATCCACTTAAATCTGAAGCAAGAAAGAAAAAAATATGTCAACAAAAATCAAGTCTAACTGTTTTCACTAGACATGTGGAAAATTTTTAAAAGGCCGCCATTGCTTCTTTCAAAATTTCTCACATGCTCGCACAGAAGAAGAAACCTTTCATTGATGGTGAGTTGTTTCAGGAACTATTTTTGACTGTTGCCGATTGTTTGTTTGATGGATTTTTTAAGAAACGTGAGATTGTCTCAGCAATACAAGACTTACAGTTGTCAAATAACACCGTCAAAAGAAGAAAACACGCAATTTCAACTGTTAAAGACTGACTTGGAAATATGTGACTGGTTCTCGCTACAATTTGACGAGTCAACAGATATATCAGACTCTGCACAGTTAGCAGTTATGGTGATAATGGTATTTAGTAACTTCACAGTAAAAGAGGATATGTTACACATATTACCTATGAAACGACAGACAAGGGATGAGGATATTTATAATACATTCAGAACGTACGCCAAGTCAATAAATATGCCTTTGCACAAGCTGTCTGTGTAACCACCGATGGGGCACCAGCAATGGTAGGTAAAAACAAAGGATTTATTGCCCTCTGCAAGAAGGATGAATCATTTTCAAACTTTATGTTCTACCACTGTATTATCACCAAGGAAGCTCTGTGTTGTAAAATATTGCCATTTGAACACGTTATGAAAATAGTTACAAAAATAATCATTTCTATTCGAGCAGCTGCTTTGAAACATCTACTTTTCAAGGCCCTTTTAGAAACGATAAAAAGGAAAATTATGATGAACTAGCTGACTCTCGCTGGCTGATTGATTTGGGATTTATCACAGACATCATGGAAAAATTGAATTCTTTAAATTTGAAGTTGCAGGGGAAAGACAAAAACATAGCTGAAATGATAAGCTCTTTAAAGTCATTTAAAGCTAAATTGAATTTGTTGATATCACATCTGCAGATCGATTCTCTCGTGCGTTTCCCACGTATGAAGAAAATGCTAGGTAACAATGAACTAAACGGGTCATTATTAATTAAGCATCTTCAAGTGTTAAAAAAAACAGTTTGTAGAGAGATTTTTGCAGTTTACACATATCGAGCAAAGTTGTTTCCTTCTGTATCAATCCTTTTACTGGTCAAATAAATGTAATGGAAATGGCCGCATGTATTGCAGATTTTGTTAAAGGTAAGACAGAAGAACTAGAGCTAGAAATGATGGACCTTAAGAATGATATTTTGCTAAAAATCCTTAATATCAGGTGGACAGAGAAAAGTTCCCATTTTTGAAAAAAAATGGCATATAAAATTGAACCATTTTTATGTTCCACATATTTATGCGAATCATTGTTTTCAAATATGAACTTAATAAAAATCAAGATATAGATCTCGACTCACCGATGAGCATCTTTATGATTGTTTGCTAAAAGGATTATCCTCTTACTATCCTAATTATGAGCCACTGGCCAAAGATTACATTGACATATTGATATTATATTTTTTATAAAATGTTTTCTTTGTATTTGTGTTTTTTGTTTACTTTGTTTACGTTTTGTAAATAAATTTCTCTCTGTGTATGCAATTTGAATAATAATTTAATTATTTTGAAACATGTTTGTTTATTATTGAATTAATTTATTAATAAATTATGAATATAAGAAACTAAATTATGGGAAAATGAGAAGTTATGGAAGGAGTTTGTCGATTAAAAATAGGTGGTGCCCGCCACCCTACCGATATTTTAGAATGTGCTCTAGATTACAAAAAGGTGGGGAACCCCTGGAATAGGGTATACTTTAGTCTTGAAAGGTTCATGTTCCAATACTTGTATCTTGTGAGTCACAGTTTTTGTGTTTCCTGTTTCTTTTGTTATGACACCTTTGTATTTTTGAAAAATTTTCATCACTCTGTGTTTCATATTATCTGGTATGTCAGATGATATTTTTTCACTGTCAGGACTGTTCTTTTTCATTGTATTGTCATTTTCATCATTTTCTTTGCTGATGATATTTACGGTTTGCTTTTCTTCTTTATTGTCATCATATGCTCTTAGTTTGTCAATATGTAATTTTTTTCACATGTCCTTTGATATTGACACTATATGTGACATCACTAAGTTTCTCTTCAATATTGTATGGACCTTCCCATGTGATTTCATTCTTTGCGTTTGGTAACCATACTAAGACTTGTTGTTCAGGCTCAAATGTTCTTAAATGTCTGTGTTTATTTTTGATTTCTCTATGTCTTGTACTTTGCTTGATTAGTCTTTGTTTTGCTGTTTCAATACTGTAAAGTATTTTATCTCTAGTGTCTGACATCAGCTGATATCTGTCCTGTATGGCATCTTGTTTGCTTATAAGCCTTTCTTTGAAATTCTTCAAGGGACTTGCAGGGTTTTGACCAAACATTAACTCAAAAGGACTAAAACCTGTGCTTTCATGCTTGCTGCTGTTGTATGCAAAAAGTACTAAAGGTAAATATTCATGCCATTTGTCTTCATGGTCTATTGTAACCTTTAATAGCATATTCTTGATGGTTTTGTTTAGTCTTTCAATCACTCCATTTGATTGTGGATGGTAAATGGTGCTGTACACTTGTGTAATATTTAACATTTTCATGATAGCTTGTGTCATCTGTCCCTTGAATTGGCTGCCATTGTCCGAAAGAAGGGTTTGAGGAAAACCATATCTGCTGAAAATATATGGTTGTTCAAAATGGCGGAACCTAAATTCCTCTGCTGTCATTAAAAGACAAAAACAATCAAGCGCTGGAGAAATATACAACATACAAATGCAAATTAAGGAAATTAAAGTTATCAAGGAACTGATCTTCGAAATGAATTCCTTCTATGCTCGTCTGGTTGTATTTTACTTGGTTTTGTCATTTTGTGGCTGTTAATACTATTAATATTAATCCGGAAGTTGTCTCACAGCTCTCACCAGTGGCTCATAGAAACTGCAACGTGCGCAGTAGCCACACCCCGGGCAACGGCTTCGACTGGCTTGCTAAACCTGGTGAGGGTAGCCGACGGGTCTCAAACCCTCGGTGATCTAGATATGTCTATCTATGCACGTGAAGACTGGATTCGGTGGACAGAGCGGAGGAACCACTAGTTGGTCAACGGTCAAAAAGGCGAATCTCAGCAAAGCGTTGTGGAACGCTAAGGGCATGACAAGACACACAGGACATCATGGCCATCCACTGCACCCGTTTCCATCACCAGCCGTCTCGACTTAGTCCTGCCGCTGGATAAGATGGCCTCGGGCGAGAGAGTGAGATCGACGAATTGCGCAACTCCTTCTCACTTAAATCCAAATCACCGCGCAAGTCACTTTTGTCATCCATCCCATACCAGCGGTCTACAACCCTCGGATGACTAGAGTGGTCCTCGTCGTATCGACGGACGAACGAACATCTGCTGAAAACATTGAGTAGTGCATTGCATATACTTTCTGCATCTATTCGCTTCAGTGGGATAGCTTCACCCCATCTGGTGGCTATGTCCACTATGGTTAGAGCATACATATGTTTCTTCTTTGACATCTTTTTGAATGGTCCTATCAGGTCTATGGCAATTTTCTCGAATAAGAAGTTTGCCTTTTCAGATGATTGTATAGGCGCTGTGTGCCTCCCATCTTTGGGTATTATGTCGTAGACACACTGTACATCCCTTGATGTATTCTTTTATCTGCCTTGCCATTTTAGGCCAGTAAATGTTTTCTGCTATTGTAGCAATTGTTTTCTTGGCGCCCATATGTCCACCTAAAGGACTGTCATGTGTCATTTTAATAATGGTTTCCTGTAACTTTTTAGGAAGAACCACTCTTTTGCACGTACCTGCCTGTGCAATGTTTATTAATATGCCTTTATCTAGCTTGTAATTTTTGTTGTGGCCTGTTTCATTGTCTTTGATAAGTTTCATTTTTATTTCCATGATTGTGTTATCTTCTTCTTGTAGTTGTTTGAACTCTTGTTTGGACATCAGTTGGCTTCCTATTTCAAGTTTCTCATCAACTTCAATGTCTATGTTCTCTTTTCTTTTTGTGGTGGTTCTTGTTTGTACAGTAGCACATAATTGATAGCTGTTGTCATGCCAAGCCTTGAATACTTCATCAGAATTGTCAACAACACCTTCAATATTCCCTATGATGAGATCACAAATGGCATCTTTTAAAACTCTGGCTCGAACTTCACCTTGAAGCCAGGGTGAGTTGATGGTAAAAATAGCAGTTGGACACACTCTCTTTGTGCCATCAGCCATTATCAGTGTGTCTTTTTGCCCATCATATTCTTCTTCTTCCACCATCCTAATATGGACCACAATTGTTGTGCATCCAGAGTCACGAAGACACATACACTTTCTATCATTGATGTACACTGGGTAAAATTTCAGTGTTCTATGATCCTTTATAGTGGCCCACAGTATTACTAGATTCTGATTCTTCTTGTTTCATTTTTCCTTTATTATCTCCATCTTGGTAGTCATTCCTTCTCCAGGGCTGATCATGATTTCTGTATCTGGAGTCATGATTATATCTGCCTCTCCATGATCTTCTACCTTTGCTTTCAAAATGGCCTTGTCTTGATCTTTCTTCTGTTTTCTTTCTTATAGGGCTGCCATTAGGTGACACCCTATTTGGTTGTCCTTTATTGTGGTAACACTGCTTCGCAATATGTCCTGGCTTGTTACAGTACCAGCAAAAAGTTTGTCTGTTGCCTTGGTTTGGCAGACTCTGGTTTCTCATTCCTTGTCTTTTTTCTTGACTTTTAATTTGTATTGCTGCAAAGATATCTTGTCTCTTATCCATTTCCACATTCGGATGAGAGTCTTTGAATGTTCGTAATGCATTTGTTAGCTCTGCTTGAGTACGAACATTCTTATCAGTTAAATATGTGAATAGAGTTGGTGTTGTATTTTCTAAAAACTTGTCAATTAACACATGTCTAGTATGGCTTTGGATTGCTTGTATCTATTGCTGTAAGTTCCAGCCATTTTGTTAATTTAACTTGTGCTTCATGCACTATGATCTGTGGATCTTTGTCCATCTTGATTCTCATTTCATGAAATTCTTTTCTATAATCATTTTCTGACTTTCCGAAATGACATAGAAGTGCCTTTTTGACATTTTTATATATGCTTTTGTCTTCTTTGGCTATACTGTTGTAAGCTTCAAATGCTTCTCCAGTTAGTTGAGCCATCAATTGTGCTGGCCAATCTGCTTCATCATAACCTTTCATCGTCATTATGGATTCAAAATAATCCAGATAAACATCCATTTTTTCTCTCTGGCTATCATATTTTCTAACTTTGATAGTGTCCTTTGGTGCTGACTTTCTATTTGTGTCATTACCAGGATTGTGGCCTCTACTCTCTAGCTCAATTTGTAGTTTTAAGTTGTCATTTTTGAATTTGCTCAAGTTCTCTTCTTGCAGCTCTTTCTTCTCTTTCAATGATTTGTCTTTGCCTCTCTCTTCTTCTAGCAATTCTTTGCATCTTCTTCTTCTCAGCTTTTTTTAGCTTTTCTTCTTCTTTAGCAATTCTTTGCTTTTCTTTTTCTTCAGCTATTCTATGCTTCTCTTTTTCTTCAGCAATTTTTACTTTTTCTTCAATGAAATCTCTCATTTCTTTTCCACTTAATCCGATCTTTTCTGCTATGGCAGTGAATTCTTTGTAGTAATCCATGTTTTAGTTATATGGAATAATATGAGTCAAGCAATTCGGTAAGGAATGTAGGTATTTATTTATTAAGTTATAAATCTCCAAATGAAACAAAATCTTGATTTCAAAATGTTAAGTCCAAATAAGTGACACAGTCTAAACCATGAAATTTTCAGTTTTGACAAGGTGAGACAACAAAGCATCCTCACACGGGATCTTTAGTATACTTAATATATACGCTCCCTCAGATTGACAAAACACATCCGATGGTCCAAAGTTTTTTCTATGAAATACGTCACTTAGTCAAACATTTCCAATTTCCGAGTAGTTTTATAGACAATTTAGTTCACTCCATTAATCCAAAATTGCAATTATCAAACTCTTCACGCAATGAATGGATAAAAATTCCGTTCCTTTATTTATAATTCACACTGACACTTGTTAATAGGCCATAGCTTCCCAAGTTCAGGTTATGTTTACAAATGTCCTGGAATCAACTAACATCAGTGAGCTGCTGACGCAGTTTACTGTGTGTGTTACCATACAGTAAGCCTGTGCGACCCAGATTCCGGCACTGTGTATATTTAGAACCAACGTGCTTGCTGACGTAACGACCTACCAGCTCTCGGTAGTGCTGTGTACTGTAGTACACTTGAACTGTGTTGACTGTGTAACTGTCAGGTTAGAACCAACTAGCTGACCCAGTTTTATACAGTGCACGCAGTGGTCACGTGCGATTAGGCGCAATCTTGAAATATTCTTGTATCAAATATTTCATTGAACCACAACAGTTTCACTCACAGTCTCTTACGAACTTGAATATTCACAAAAATGTAATGGCTGCACAATATTTCTTCTTTTAATGAATACTTTCCTTTTTGAAATACACAATACTTATTTATATACTTGTAACTTCCACGAAACTCTTCTATCAAATTTCGTACGAGATACAAGTCATGTTTTTTCTTCTCGACACCAATGTCAATGGGATTTACTTATTAATATGTATGTAATAACTCTTGTAGGCGTTCTCTCAATACAAAACCTTGTACACAATAATCCTCTGAAGAACTTGTTTCAATAAAACAACTTTAATATGTATACTATGTACATGACATATAATTTAGAGGTTATACAACGTGGAATACACTGGCACACACATCCGTCCTTCCACCACGGAAGTTCTCTGACAACTGATCCTCCCACCTCATTAGCCAATGGGAACGACTCTTTCTTCCCGCGCGTTAACTCACGTGACCTCTCCGACATCTTATCACGCAAAACACTCGTGATTCACCCGTGACAACCCCCATATTTAATAATGTATTGCCTGTCCTTATCTATACATAGCTCCGACACTATCATAGTAATTGTCAAAATACTAGTTTTAAATTAAAGTTACTTGTTGACACTAACATAAACCTGATACTAAAGTTACTTGTTGACACTAACATAAACCTGATACTAAAGTTACTTGTTGACACTAACATAAACCTGATACTAAAGTTACTTGTTGACACTAACATAAACCTGATACTAAAGTTACTTGTTGACACTAACATAAACCTGATACTAAAGTTACTTGTTGACACTAACATAAACCTGATACTAAAGTTACTTGTTGACACTAACATAAACCTGATACTAAAGTTACTTGTTGACACTAACATAAACCTGATACTAAAGTTACTTGTTGACACTAACATAAACCTGATACTAAAGTTACTTGTTGACACTAACATAAACCTGATACTAAAGTTACTTGTTGACACTAACATAAACCTGATACTAAAGTTACTTGTTGACACTAACATAAACCTGATACTAAAGTTACTTGTTGACACTAACATAAACCTGATACTAAAGTTACTTGTTGACACTAACATAAACCTGATACTAAAGTTACTTGTTGACACTAACATAAACCTGATACTAAAGTTACTTGTTGACACTAACATAAACCTGATACTAAAGTTACTTGTTGACACTAACATAAACCTGATACTAAAGTTACTTGTTGACACTAACATAAACCTGATACTGTCATTGAATTCCTTCTTATCTAGAGCAGATGTAATTAATTTTGAAATATTATTTTAACATTTTATCAGGTTTAAAAGAATATATAAATAAATCTGGGTAATTTTGACTGTTTTTAGAATTACACACATCAACCATAGCTGTCATATTTGGCACAAGTTTTTTATTTTATTTTATTCAATGATTGGTTCTAAATTCTAATGTACATAATGATTATCTTGTATTTTTATATCTTCAAAGACATTATCAGAGGTATTTAGATTTATCAGGACATTCGATGAGCATGATTTTTATCAACACTATATACTCTATAAAAATGTTTTAATGGTGCACTATGGAATAGCACGGGAATTTAGGTTGTAGTCATATAATATTGTTTGATTGGAAGATAAGGATGCTAGTATTTTATAAGGGTACATAATTTAGTATGGAAAGAATTATCTAATTCATACATGCTAAAAATATCTCGTAATAATATACATATTTTATGCGATAAATGCACTCCAGTATAAACATTTCTGAGAATTTTCTCATATTCTGTAAAGCTACATGCAGACCTGCCGAAATGCCAAGAAAAAAATTAGTATAGGCATCCACGCGCGGCGTCGTGGCACCCCACGACGCTGGTTTAAGAACTACAAAGTAAATAAATATAAAGTAATAAAGTTAAATCATTATCTTTTAATTTTAAGTGTCTACAGAACAACACAGAATATATTTCATTCAGATACACAAGAGAATAACCATTTCACATATGAACAGAGGCTGCATAGAGTTCAGCTTTCCAGCATTTCCCTAGTGGCCTTTTTGAACTTGTCAAACAGTTCTTTCTACACTTGAAATTAGCTTTGCATTTGGTTTTAGTTAAATATTAGTTTTTAGTTAGAAACTTTACGTAGTGTCAGACATCTGAATTAACTGAGTTAATGATTGCCCTTGTTTCATTGTAATTTTTCTGGAGACATTTCTTTGACTCATGCATTAAAAAGATAGGTATTGGAAAAATATTTATTTTTTCCAAAAAAAAGAGGGTGGTAAATAAAACGTTTGATCTCATTACTGAATTTCCTATTCCTTCAACAAAGTAATTGTTAACGGATATAGATTCACTACTTTTACTTTACTAATTTATCAGCAGTTGTAATTTTTGCATTAAACTATTTTTATTGTTATCATTGAACCCACCACTTTCAAAAGATAATTAGTTACGGTACAGATTGCAAATGTTTCGCCATAGGGCGATGGCCAAATAAATGAGTATTTTTCCAAATACTGATACTGTTTCGAAAACGAATGTCCGAATAACGCCTTTTCTTTATTTGTTTATTTAGACTAGTCTAAAACAGTTGGTTGACCATTATCTGGAACTGTACTCAACAGTTACCACAGTCTCCAGCACAGCTCTAGATGGCATCCCCGATATGGGGCCGCCCATAAATGACGTCACGCAATTTCGACTGATTTTTTACCCCCCCCCTCGTCACGTGTCGTCACAAAAAATTAGACCCCCCTCCAAAAATACGTCACAAAGCTTTGACAAAACACACACAAAAAACCCCCACCTTATTTTCTATTTGAAAATGAAGTAATGGGGGTGAGACTGCAATCAGGCTTTTAAAAAGGTAAATGCATAAAATAAAAACAGGGTATTAGTAGGCCTGACAGGACGTAACACAACAGCGAACGTTTCGGCAAAGAGCCTTCTTCAACGGACACATAGTACACAATTTCGTTTCATTTGTGTACTATTTGTCCGTTGAAGAAGGCTCTTTGCCGAAACGTTCTCTGTTGTGTTACGTCCTGTCAGGCCTACTAATACCCTGTTTTTATTTTATGCATTTACCTATTTGAAAATGAGTATGTTTCAAATCTTTTTTTGTCATTTAATTATTTATTTAGTGTATGTTATGTCTACATTGTAATATCGTAATACGCTTGAAGCTATGTAAAACTGCATTAAATAAATTGTAAGCCAGTGCTTCTCAAACTTGTTCGTATTAGACGACCGGCAGGTATTTTTTTAATGCATTTCACAAGGTACCGGTGCATTCTTTTCCCGTTTTGACGTATTTTCCCTGTACTGACGTGATATCAAAATGAGCCCCTACATGGCTTAAAGCCCTATAACATTAAGTATGATTTCGGCTTGTTTTATATAATATAGTTTTGTTTAAAATGTGTCTAGTTGCCAAGGCATAGCAAGACAGCTAACGAACAATGCAGCGGTAATTTCAAAAAACCATTTGATGTGATTAACCTTCGCGATTAAGCTCGCGAATAATAATAATAATAATAATAAATTGATAATTTATATAGCGCTGTATCCCAAATAAGGAACTGACTATGTGACTATTGATATTACAAGGATCATTTCATTGTTGATAAACCAAGAATAAATAGATACAAGACGATTCCTCAAATTGATTTCGATCTTATAATGACAGTTTTCCTGCTATGTATATGCACATCAAAGGCATTTGATCTAAAATTACCACATTGATATCAAATCTCATGTTTTCTTAAAAATTATTTGGTATGCGCTGGAAGAGGAATATGGCGAGTACTGTACGAACCCCACATTTGTGCAGGAAAGTAGGGTGTCATCTTGTGCGTCGCAAAATACAGTAATACTGCAAGTTGAAGACTGAAAAATACTATGACATTAATAAAATATCCAATATTATCATAACTTTTCACTCCGAAGCTCACGAGTTTTTTGTTTTTTTCTTTGTTCTTTTATGGACGAGGAGGCGTGTTTAAATTGTTGCATTCTCTTGTGGAATTTATAAACTAATGAAAAATACATGGCTGCCGCTATCGGGCGGTTTAACCGAGGGGTCTGTGAACAGTGGTAAATTATCTCATTTGGGGTAAAAAGGGAACTCTTGGCGTTTGACCAAAAAGCAATCGAACAATTATATCAAGCTTATAACGTTTATAATTGTATCAAATAGATTCCCCCCACCCCCCCCCCAAAAAAAAAGAATTAAAAAAATTTAACATACAAATTTAAAAATTGATATTCCGTGTCGTTTTGATTTAAAATATCTTTACATAATCCTATTCAGATCATTTTTAGACACTAGTCATGCTTGTAAAACGCACCAGTTGCATTTTCGGGGGTGGGGGGGTGCTAACGACGCTCCCCCAAATTCCCGAGTCATGTGAGCAGGACCTCGAGTCTGTGGGTTGGGGGGGAGGGGGTGACGCACACAGAAACTTGTATATTTTGGGGTAACGGGCAAAAATGTTGGTCGACTACTGCCGTGAGAGAACCAAACGGAGCGGGGATGACATCACAAATGCTTTGATGTCAACATCAAACGACGCAGGGTAACAATTTCATACGTTCTCATGAGTTCTCAAACTTAAGGATTATAATTAGATTTAATTTTCATCTTTTGACAACTAACGCCGACCGGCGTCTGATGGCTTACCGACCGGTACTTTGAGAAGCACTGATTTTTTTTTAAATTTAAAAAGTCATTAAATAAATTGTAAGTGAACAAAAATTTCAGTGGAAGTTTTATTTTAATTTACCCTTTTGATGTGACGTCACATTTCTTCAACCCCCTCCCTCCCCCTCGTCACGCATCGTCACAAAAGTGCGCCCCGGGTGACACCCAACAGGGGGTGACACCCGAGCCTAAAATTTTACTGTGTACGATTTTATGTCAGAAAACAAAAGATGACAATTTTTTAAATCTAGAAAGAAATTAAGAAATACAATGAAATATGTTAAACGCGAAAACTCTTATTAAAAAAATATCAGTTAACTTTCAATAATAAAACAGTCCCAACACACCAACAACATTAAAACAAATTATGAAAAAAAGAAAAGAAATAGTCGCAGCAGAGAGATCTTTAAAAAAGGCTGGAATGAAAGAGGCAGTGTCTTCTGTTTTAAAAGCTATAAAGCCATTTGGGCTTTGACACACCGACAGCATGAACGAATCCCACCTCACGACTCCCTCCACCACAGTGGGGTGGGGGGAATATGATTTTTATCACAGAAAAAAAATCAAAAGATGGGTTTTCTTTGTTGATGTTTTTCTGGAGGAAAATTATGATTCAATGTCTTTGAGTTAATATTTTATATATATATATATATATATATATATATATATATATATATATATATATATTTATTAAAGGCTTGAAAGCATAGATATGCATGTTTATATACAGGTAGTCCTCCGGTTACGACAGTCCCATCCCGACTTACCCTGTTTAGTGCTTAAGAACGCGCCCCCGTAAAGAATAGTATTACGCGTTATTCCGTATTTAAAAAAGAAAAATTCATGAGGTAACGAATTCTTTTCTCTATTTGAAATAACAAAAATTATTGAAAAATATGTATGATTATTATTTCAACCTACAACTTTCGTTTGCGAATTTTTCAAATGGCTAAGTTTTCAATCAAGTCAATTTTTTTCTTCAGGAGAATACTGTTTTGTTGATGTCCCTTTAACAAACTGACGCTTTCTTTTTTGGTTGATAGTATTGAAGATTGTTTACACTGTTTTTACCACTGACTTTTCCTTTCCTTTGTCTTCATAGGAATAAAATTAAGAATGCTATATTTTAACAAACTCAATGAAAGACTTCCTTTCTAAAATTGTTTCCCAAATTTCAAGTAAAATAGCGATTCAGTTGTTCAATTTGCTTTAGAAATCCTTCTTTAAGTCGGCAGTCACGTGGCTGATTTTCATTCGTTGCTAATTCTTCCAGTGCTGCGATATTCTCATGGTATGAGCTATTAACAGACCTTACAGCATAATGTCAGGCTGACCATCTTGTGTCAGACAAGGCTTTGTTAGCATTAGCATGTATCAATTTCATTATTTTTTGAAGTACCTGTCAACGATGAGTAGATGCAATAAGTCAGGTATAAAGATTTTGCAGAAGATAAAAAAATCTGACCGTAGTAGGACAACCTGCTGCTCTTTTCACAACCAAATTAAAGGAATGAGCTGTGCACGGCACATAATGAGCTACAATGCACTTCTCACGAAGAATAGCCTGGTTTCCGTTATACTTCCTACTCATTTGCAGCATTGCCGTATGACTGTCCAAGGCATTTTCAGGGATTCGTACAAACATAATGGCCTGCATCTTTATTATACACTATAATTCATAAAAAGTTTGGGGGCCCTTAAATTATTGGGGGCTTTAGCCCGCTCAGCACCCCCCTTTTAATCCGCCATAGGGGGGGGGGTCCACGCATCTGTGACGATGTGGTACGATGAGGGGGGTGTTTAAGAAATGTGACGTCACATCAAAAACGTGAGACTTTAAATAAAAGTTCCACTTAAATATTTGATTTTTACCATTTCTTTAATTACGTTTTCAATGACTTCACGCGTGTTACGATATTACAGTGCAGACTTACCCTAAATACATATTTAAATGACAAAAAATAATTTGCAACATGCTAATTTTTATTGAGAAAATACGACTTGGGGGAGAGGTGTCAAAGCTTTGTGACGTCATATCGTAAAAAAGGAGTGGGGTCTAAGTTTTTTGTGACAAAGTATGACGCTGGGGGAGGGTGGGGTAAATATCGGCAACCTCGCGTGACGTCATTTATGGACGGCCCCTTTAGTCGTGAAGGGGTGACACCATGAGCTACCGCCCCGGGTGACACCAACCCTAGTGACGCCTCTGATACCGGCAAACAGTTATTTCTTCGTATTCGTTTTTTTTTCATGAATAATCTTTTTGGCTGGGATGGCCGATCCCGTAGTACAGACAAAGTATGAGAACTATTTAGTTACAAGTTGCAGTCTTATATTAGCTGCTAGCAATCATTTTATTTAAAGGGACGTTGGCTGGATAGGGCCCCAGTTTGAATTGCAGCCAGGTGCCCCGTGCAGTTTAACTTGCAATATAAATTGCCTTTGTGGATCGTACGAAAGCCTTTCTATTTTGTCAGTAGCAGCGGGATATTTCAAATCCTGGAAAAAAAGGCTGTCCCCCACACCCACTTGCCATCATCAGACAGTTCCATGAAAATATGCAGGGCACATTGCAGTTCGATGGAGCTACGTCAGAAGCCTTTCCAGTCAGCAGCTGAGTTAAACAAGGTTGTGTACTCGCATCAACACTTTTCGCAATATTCTTTTTTGTATTGCTTCGATACGCATTCAAATATAGCAGTGAATACCATGTGATATATGTACACGCATGATGATTTAAAAAAAAATTGTAACTGTTTTTCATTAAGGAGACAGAAAAATTCACAATTAAATGAGCAAAGAGAAAGAATCTTTTTTTTCTTTCTTTTTCTAGTTCTATTGATGATGTTTCATTTTAATTATGAGATCTAATACAAATATGTCACTTTGTGTAGAAATATTTCTTGTCCGTGTCTACTCAACTAAATTACTGCTTACTTAAGTCTTTCTTTTCGTGTAGAGTTCTATAACTTATATCTCTTCATATATCAGCTGTTGGGCCGCGGTGGTCTAGAGGTAGAAGAGAGTCACGGGTTCCATCCCAGGGGCATTGTTTAGTCACACAATCGTTGGCTCATTAGTGGTGGCTAAATAAAACTTGTGAACGCTACTTCACTTGCCCCATAGTCCGTCATGGACTGGAAAGGGGGCTATTGTTATTATTTCAAGTTGGCACTATCTGTTTTTTTGGATATATTTTGCATTGGCTAGCATGTTGGATTTACTTTTCATTGTACAACACTAACTTTTGAGTTGACCAGTACAAAAGTGACTACTGAGTTGACCAGTACAACAGTGACTTCTGAGTTGACCAGTACAACACTGACTTTTGAGTTGACCAGTACAACAGTGACTTCTGCGTTGACCAGCTAACAGTGACTTCAGACACAAGACAGTATGTTAGCCTATCCTTTGTGGCTATTTATGTAGTCATATATTAACCTATTCTTTGTGGCTATTTATGTAACCTTACATTAGCCTGCTCTTTGTGGCTATTTGTATAACCACACTTAGCCTATTCCTATTTATTTAACCTTATATGTGCCTTAAGAATTATTTTTGTTAGATTATTACATGTATTGTTATATTTAATATTTCATTCTTATAATTGTTTGTGCTTTGTATGAAGTAATTCTTTGCTGTAATTTATAAGTTGAAACTGATATTGATATAATTTTGTTTGTGTCTGACAGAATGAGTTTGGCTGGGCTGTTGTGAGGCTGGCATTTCTAGAGAATCAACAAGGAAACACAGCTAGTGGTGGAGGAAATTTGGTTTCATGTGGAGGCAACGGTTGGGTGCGGTTCTGGAACTCAACAAAGGGAACATTGATAGGTGAATTTGTTGCTCATCCAAATGGTAAGGGAACATTGATAGGTGAATTTGTTGCTCATCCAAATGGTAAGATAACATTGATAGGTGAATTTGTTGCTCATCCAAATGGTAAGGGAACATTGATAGGTGAATTTGTTGCTCATCCAAATGGTAAGATAACATTGATAGGTGAATTTGTTGCTCATCAAAATGGTAAGGGAACATTGATAGGTGAATTTGTTGCTCATCAAAATGGTAAGGGAACATTGATAGGTGAATTTGTTGCTCATCCAAATGGTAAGGGAACATTGATAGGTGAATTTGTTGCTCATCCAAATGGTAAGGGAACATTGATAGGTGAATTTGTTGCTCATCCAAATGGTAAGATAACTTTCTGATTAATCTGTTACTGTTATAACATTTGTAGTTATGTAAAGTTCAACATGAAATCTTTTCTTAAATTGTATGACAGATAAATCTATTACAAATTTATGTGTTTATCTTTTCTTAGTACTCATGTAGCCGTCTGCTAGAGTTAAACCTCAGCAGTCCGTCACTGCAGGTTCACTCCAGCACTCTATGTGACTGGAGTTCACCACGCCAGCGGGCCAGTAACACACTGCCCCTGGTCTGTGAGAGAGATTATTAATAATGTGGTAGTGTGCACACCCACACAACGCCGCACCATGTGCAGCGCACCGAGATGCACTAGGTGGTATGTTAGAAGAAAGGAAGTAGAAGAGAGAATGACAGTTTGATGCGCTAGAAAGAAAGAGGTGAACGTGGTGCAGAATGTTCCTCCATTGTAGTTGAATAAAACACTGTTATAAACAACTGATTTAGTCCCACATTTATGAACCTGTATTAAATTTAAGCCACCACACGGCTACTCATAACAATAGTTTAATTTTCTGTAAACAGTTATTAATTTGTTATTTTAGTTACATCAAGTAATAACTTTGTAAGTGCTACTGTCATAAAACAATGGTTTAATGATGAAAACATACAGTGATACAATGTTGTAATTTTACGATACATTTTGTCATTACCAGCAGGGAGTATCAACATGGTGACAGACTCCAAAAATAACCTTATAGCCACAGCTAATGTGGACGTTATGTCAAAGTCTTGGATTTTCAGGATTATGGCCTGAGCCATGTAGATGAGCCAATAACAGAGCCACAATGTATGTAGAGATTGGTCTATACCTTCAGTTTGTTAGGGGCTCAGAGCCTGGACTTATTCTGATCGAATTACTAATTTGTTCACATGAAGCTCTGCATGTAATCTACAGATCTGACACAGAACAGCAAGATTGATTTTAAAATAATTTTTAAACAATGATAAATCTGGCACAAGAAGATAACAAATTGTGTTCTACATTGGTTAAATTTTATACTACAAGAAAATATCAAATTGTGTTAAATAATATTCAATGACAAAACTATAGCTGCAGTCAATAACAGACAAATATGTGAGCCAAATAACATCATAAAACATTGAAATACTCAACACCACCCCCCACCTACCCGTATTTTTCTCCAGCACCATCACAACCACCACTAGATCCACCTCTATCACAACTACCACCTCTACCACCACCTCATCCTACCACCACCTCCACCACTTCTACCACCTCCACCCCCTCCACCACTACCACCTCCACCCCCTCCACCACTACCACCTCCACCACTTCTACCACCACCACCTCCACCACTTCTACCACCATCACCTCCACCACTACCACCTCCAAAACCTCCACCACCACCTCCACCACTTCTACCACCACCACCACTTCTACCACCATCACCTCCACCACTTCTACCACCACTTCTACCACCATCACCTCCACCACTTCTACCACCATCACCTCCACCACCTCCTCCACAACCACCACCACCTCCACCACTTCTACCACCACCACCACTTCTACCACCACCACCTCCACCACTTCTACCACCACCACCTCCACCACAACCTCCTCCACCACCTCCACAACCTCCACCACCACCTCCACAACCACCACCACTTCTACCACCACCACCTCCACTTCTACCACCACCACCTCCACCACTTCTACCACCACCACCTCCACCTCCACAACTTCTACCACCACCACCTCCACTACCACTAACACCTCTACCACCACAATCACAACCACTATCACAAACACCACCACCATGTCTTTGTGTCTTCCTTGGGACAGTAGGCGACAGTTCATTTTCATCCTGCTTTTCTGGGGGCTTGTCAATTTTTTCATTTTGTGGTCTTTCTTCCCCATTCAATACTAAGGTATGGTAGCAATGACCATTGAAGTCCGGGACCTATAAGATAAAGTAAACAATATTATGGTGTGGTAACAGTGACCATTGAAGTCCCAGACCTATAAGATAAAGTAAACAATACTAAGGTATGGTAACAGTGACCATTTAAGTCCCAGACCTATAAGATAAAGTAAACAATACTAAGGTGTGGTAAGGTAACAGTGACCATTGAAGTCCCAGACCTATAAGATAAAGTAAACAATACTAAGATATGGTAACAGTGACCATTGAAGTCCCAGACCTATAAGATAAAGTAAACAATACTAAGGTATGGTAACAGTGACCATTTAAGTCCCAGACCTATAAAATAAAGTAAACAATGCTAAGGTATGGTAACAGTGACCATTTAAGTCCCAGACCTATAAAATAAAGTAAACAATGCTAAGGTATGGTAACAGTGACCATTTAAGTCCCAGACCTATAAAATAAAGTAAACAATGCTAAGGTATGGTAGCAATGACCATTGAAGTCAAAGACCTATAAGATTAAGTAAATACTTTCAAATATTTATTGTGTATGGTCAATTAATTTAGAAATATGTATGTTCAATAACATTTAAGGAAGTTTCATCTATGGAAAGTAAATATATGTTGTCCGTGTTCTAACTATATTTACCTTGACAGTGCCATCTATAATTCCAGTAAACAATTCTGGTTTCTGTCTGGTCGTAGTCTATGTTGTCTGGTTTCTGTCTGGTCATAGTCTATGTTGTCTGTGTTCCAACTCTATTTACCTTGACAGTCCCATCTATACTTTCAGTGAGAAGTCTAGTTTCTTTCTGGTCGTAGTCTATATTGTCTGGTTTCTGTCTTGTCATAGTCTATGTTGTCTGGTCCTAGTATATGCTGTCTGTGTTCTAACTATATTTATATTTTTAGTCCCATCTATACTTTCAGTGAAAATTCTGGTTTCTGTCTTGTCATAGTCTATGTTGTCTGGTTTCTGTCTTGTTATAGTCTATGTTGTCTGGTTTCTGTCTGGTCCTAATCTATGTTGTCTGTGTTCTAACAATATTTACCTTGACAGTGCCATCTATACTCCAGTGAAAAGTCTGGTTTCTGTCTTGTCTTGTGTCATGCAGGTTACCTCAGAATTACCATGGGCATTGTTGAACTATTTGACCTTCTGACCAGTGTCCACAAACCACATGATGAGACTGTTGGCCTGGCAAACACTGATAACCTTTTAAATCATAAGTTATGTTGTTAATCAAACATTTGTCTAGTCAAATGGCAATGGAAAAAACCACTAAACAATAACTCTCTGAGATCAGGGTGTCCACCCAAATCTGGTCCAAAAAAATCCTACCAGCCACCAAAAAATCCTACCATCCAACCGACAAGTAAAAGTTATTATTCGGACAAGTAAAAGTATATATTCGACAAGTAAAAATTTAACTTGCAGTATTGTATGTTTTTTTGTTAACATATTTTGTAAAAAATAACCTAAAAACTGACAAGAACACAACTACATACCTTCATTCTACTTCAGCAATGTATTCATTTAGACTAGAGGATCACATCTGTACTACGTACTTGATATCCGTATAGTCAAATTATTCATCCTTAAAGAACTTATCATTGTACTTAAATTGTTCATTGGTAAAGTTGATTTATAAAACAAATAATTTCAAATTATTTACACTATATATACAGTTTATAAACAATTTACAATAGACAGCTGCCTTTTAAAGCTTCAGCTCAGCCTCCCTCTCATTGATGAGAGCAGCTAGAGCCTTTACCTCCTCTTTCTTCTTTGTGGCATCACTCTTAAAAGCTAAGCTTTTTACAATTGAAGCATGTACATCTTTTCCTGTTTCCTTCACTGCCTTTTCTATAATTTCATCAGCAGATTTGATTAAAAGATCAATATCAAGCTCTATCTTCCTCTTCTTTGCTTTCATGTCTGTGATTTCTTCTGCCTTTCTCTTCCTTTTCCCAGTCTGCTCACTTTCTTCTTTATCTTTCTTCTTCTTATCTATAGCATCAATGTAGGTTTTGTGGGCCTTACTAGAGTAGTCTAACATTTTTTTGTTGATAGGAATCTCAGCCAAAGGCCCGTTGTCCTTGACATACTGACATATCAGTCTCTTAGCTACTAAACTTTCTTCCAACAGGTTCTCTACAGTTGCTTCTTTGTTGGTTGAGAAACCCCTCTCAACATCAGCATTGCCATGGCTTAGCAGCAGGACCATCTGGATTACCTTTTTCAATGCAGGTGAACTATCCAACTGACCATGTTCAATGAAGAACTCATCTAGGCGCTCACCATTGTACCTCACTGTTGATTGAGACAGCCTATCTACCAGGGTCTCAAAGTCATATAACACCTGATCCACCTCATCACCCTGGATCCATTTCGTAAGGCTGAGATGCTCTGTCACTTTCTTGAACAGTTTCTTGGCTTTGATGGGTTCAAGTGTGATAACAGTTGGGTCCAAACACTGTATGAAACTGACAATGTCATACTTAAGGGGTGACTTGCTAAGAATCTTGTTAACCATGCCCTTTATAAATTTGAGGAAGTTTTGTCTGAAATCATTCAACTTAAGCTCTGAAACCTTCCCTGCTTCTTTCAGTTCTTTCAGAATGACTTCTGCCTGGTGACCTAAGCTGAAGTCTGCCTCCCGTTTGAAAGCATTGGATGGCAGGTCTTTGGGTATTTTAAGGTGTGAAGCTTTAGTCACTGTCATCACATATTCAGGAGTTAAGATAAGGCTGTAGAGTCTTTTGGTCATGGCGAAGAGGTCTGCACCAAGAAAGGGTGACAGTGGAGCATCGGCCTGAAACTTCTCAAGAAAGGGTTTTGCAATCTTGGCTACAAATATGAAGGTGTGAAGCTTAGCTTTGAACAGATAGTCCCCTTCCTTGTCTACCAGTGTTAAAAAACTCTTACACCCAGGCTTGTTGACTGTTCCCTTTTTTACTGCAGACAGGTAGCGTAAAATGGCTGGCCAGATTTGCAGTGCTCGTTCAGCAGCTGGAACATTCTCCAACCAACGATGTCCACAGAACTTGAGAGGAAGTTTGGAGGCCTCTGTTACTTTAAAAAAGTCCTCCCTCCTGGCTGGTGATTCCTTAAAGAGGTAATAAAGAGACTTTAAAACATCTTCCACACCCCAACCTGAATCCTCAACACCCTTTTTAAAGCTGTTGTGCACCGTGTGCAGGCCACAAGAGCCAATATTAATCAAACTCATTCCATTATCATCCTCCATTTCTTTGCACAATGTTTTAAACACTTTCCAGTTAACATTTGGTCCATCCATAGATAGCTGCAAAATATTTTGACTTCCTGCTTTCTCAATGAAAGACCTCAAGTGAATCATGATATCATTTGCAGAAGCATGTCCAAGGAAATAGGAGTCTATATACTTTGATCTCACCATACCTTCAGAATCAATAAATCTCACGTGAACATCGAGCCGCTTTTTACCAAGGTCAGCGTTATGGCTCTCATCAAACATTATCACATAAGTAACACTGTCTCTCAAACTGTCTAGAATGGCATCTCTGATAGCAGGGGCTATGCCAAACGTAGCTAAGTAACCTACTTTGGTACGTCCACAGGTAAACTGTTTGGCTATATCCGAGTCAGGAAACATCTGTTGAAAAATGCTGCCTATGTCGTCTGAGCTTCGAGCACTGGAGTGGCTAGAAACTAGGTGCATTGTCCACCTAACCTCTGCTTTTAGAGTATCTGCAACTTTAAGAGTTGGCTGTTTAGTTGTAGTTGAAGTTGGATTAGATGTAGTTGAAGTGGCAGTCTGATTCAGAGATGATGGAGGTGTTGATTTTGTTGCAAAACTAAGCATTGAACTGCTACCACGATGACTTGCACTGGCCCGCATGTGCTTTTGTGAAGACATATGGGTGTTCAAGGCTTTTATGCCTGACGATCCTATAAGGTAAGCTTGACCACAGTACTTGCACTTGAACTTTTCACGATTTTCACTTAGTTGTTCAAGCCACTCAGAGTAAGAAGTGTCTTTTAACCAGTCTGAATTAAAATAACATTTCCCCATGTTGATGGGATTGATAGTGTTTTTTGTAATAGTATACAAATTGTCAATATCTGGATAGTGAAGTAAGGAACAAATTTAAACTGACAAAAAGTAAACTAGTCTTAAGACTTTAGTCAAGAATTTGCCTACTGCAGCCTACCCTAAAAACTGTTAGTTAACACACTTTAAATTGTAACCATTTAACTAGACTAGAATCTAGATTTCTATATGTTTAGCACATAATTTTCAACACTGAACAGGACTGATTTTTAATCAATTTAATCATAAAAAATAAGCTTTGATTTGAAACAGAATCTAGATCTAAACCTATTTAAATAGTTGCTTTAATAGTTGTGACTTTGGCATACCGTGACTGTTTAAATATTTTAAAAGAAATTAACTGAACTAGATCTAGATTTTAGACGTGGCTAGGCTAAGCCTAAGGTTTTTTTCGTTTTTAATTTTCACAAAATACTAGATTAGAGAGATCTATTGACTTCAAGCAGACAAAATGGCGACTGCTGCTAAAGCAGCTAAACAATAAGCACAAAAATCGTAGTTAACACTGCTCCCATAAATTTTTTGGAGATATAACAAAATTAAATAGATATCTATTATTTACTCAGATCATGATATATTTTTAACCAAAATCCTAATATGAATATCTAGATCTAGTATATCACACTAATTACTATTACGCGGTTACTAGATCTATACTATGGGCACTATGGCTAAGCGTAAGCAATTTCACAATTTCTATCTGTTTCAATCACAGTGCACTTTATGTTTACAATGCCATCTTTAACGAGAATTATTTAGTTTAATATCTGTAATTTGTTTGTATAAGTTTAGTTTTCGACTTTTGTTTTAAAACACACATTTAAAAAAAAATAAAACTATAGATATATACGATATGATATCGATATGGACAGGGGACTCTGTCATAGGTAAACAACAGTTTTTATACTGCTGCGAACTATTGGTATTTCCAAACCAAAACAATGTGCAACGTGAGCTTCGTCATTCATTTATTTCTATCCTTTATCCGACCGAGGAACGTTTATCCTACCGAGATTTTGTTTATCCGACCGAGGATCGTTTATCCGACCAAAATCCGACTTATCCGACCACAAAATTTTTATCCGACTAAAATCCGACTTATCCGACCACAAAATTTTTATCCGACTAAAATCCGACTTCGGTGGACACCCTGGAGATATTTTAACTGAATTATACTGTAATATATATTAACTCATAATCCTACTTGTGGAATGGCATCTAAAGCCCTGAGCCTAATACTCTTATAAATCTTCCCAGGACATTCTCCTAGCAATTTAACCCTTCCCCCATGCCCCAGAAAAAAATTATAGCTAGGGGACACCTCCAGGGGGGTTGACATTGAGGGGACCCCAGGAACTCGGTTGGAGGTGCCTTCCCCAAAAATTGACCTCACAATGGAAGGGTGGATGTCCTACTTCAACTCACTACAACCTCGTCCCATCCCAACTCAGCATACGAGTCTATTGACCATGGACTGTCACTTGATAGGGGGATCATCAAAGTGACCAATCTAAGAGTATCACCTGGTCAAGTCCAGTGCTGCTACCTGGTTGTACAGTGCACCTACCTGATTATACAGTGCAGCAGTTTGATTGTACAGTGCAAATTCCTGATTTTACAGTGCACACACCTCATTGTAAAGTGCACCCACCTCAATGTAAAGTGCACCCACCTCATTGTAAAGTGCACCCACCTCATTGTAAAGTGCACCCACCTCATTGTAAAGTGCATCCACCTCATTGTAAAGTGCACCCACCTCATTGTACAGTGTACCTACCTGAGAGTTATAAATAGCAGTGACCACTGGTCTCTCGTGGCTGACCACTCTGTCTTTGATCTCGACCTTCATCTCCATCAGAGTTATCTGGTAGCTGAATGTGATAAACAAAATATCACCAATGTCACCAAATATGTCAGATTGATGTCTTCCGGTGACCCTTTCACTGTTTTGAGCGGATGTAAACATTGTGATTTTTTTTCTTCACTTTTATGACCCGGTACGGTTCAAATATCTTTAAATACTTTTTTGTTGGCCAAAAAACATTATTGAAACCTTAAAAAACAAGTTAAGGATTGTATTTGATTGATTTTTAACATCAACATTGTCAGTTTACGCCTTGCTGGGAACTGGTACAAGTTCCATAACGTCATCACCCCCTCTTAGAATTAAAAAAAAAGATTGCTCTGATCGTATTTGCTTTATTGTGTTTATGGGGTTCCCGTTAAGATTCCCAATCATTTTTCAATCTCTAAACATCGAAATAATTCAAATATATAATTTATTCCAAAACGTGTGACCCAAATTTCAAAATTCTGTACTCTTTCCCTCATAACTTGTTAATTTTTAGAGATATGGGTATCAAATTTTCAGGAGACATTCACAATCCAATTTACAAATCAATAAACAAGAAATTTTCAAAGCATATGAAGATTTTGAATTTTTAAATAAAATTTAATAACCGTCTTGTTGAAAAAAATCAAGGCGGAGAATTTTTTAAAAAATAATTAAAATACAAATCAGTAGAAACAATTGCATGCCTATTGTATTTTAATTGAATATATGGTACAGTTAACTCACAAACAACAGTGTATATTTAAATTTTGAAGGGTAAGTATTTGACATTTAAAATAAAATTAAATGCAAGTTACTAAAAATTATTTTGTAAAATACTCAGCACTGACGAGGTCTGATTACAAAAATTTCAAATTAAAATGAAATGAACAAATATTTGAAGATTTAAATATCAAATTAAAAGATATGAATATTTTCCCTGTCATTTACTGAGTAACTAACTTGTATGCAAATTTCTCTGTATGTCATTCATAAGCTTTGTCATTGTCTTTGTCAACTATTTGGCGATTAAAGGAATTCCAAGTTCTGCAAGCAATGGAATATTATTATTATCTCTTGTTAGTATACCCATACTTTGTTATATTATTTAATTTTAATTACATGTATTGAAATTTATTTCTTTTGATTGATTTTGTAAAAAATATTTTTTGTCAAATGTCTATATCTTTGTAAAAAGATGATGATAAGTAAGTGAGAATTAAAAAATATATATATATTATTTTAATAATTATATTACCCTACAAAAACCATTAAATTTTAAGTAAAAGGTTTACAACTCCATTGTCATTATTAATTCTAAAGCAGGGTAAGTATCAATTTGGACTTAGTATTAGACAAAACATTTAACTTTGTTCTTAAATTTAAAATAATTTAATTTAATAGTAAACATAGTTATAAATAAAATACCAGTTATTTAGTATATAATAATACTATCTAATACTAAATTACTATTACTATTAAATTTAATACTAGAAAACTACTAGTATTAGAATCTAATTTTAATTTGGCCTTTTTTAGTAAACTTACTATGATATCATAAGTAGTAAAAGTACAGTAGAACCCACATAACTCGACCACGGTTAACTCACCAACCCTATTAAGTCGACATTTTTTATTAAAACCGCCAAATTCACTCTTTGTCTTAGCATTTTCTCATCGGTTATGTCGATTATTTTAAGTCGCCACACCCTAATACCTTGAGCACAAAAGAGAGCCAAATTGGCCACTTAATGTTGGTTATCTCGATCCCCACGACCAATCAGCCAGCTTTTGAAAATGTTATCGATGCCACTTTACCATCTCACTACCGTATTTTCGCGGGTTCAACTGCACTACATGTATTACTAACAGCCAGCCAACAACGCCAGCGAAAACACGCCTTGTCACCATTTAGGCCCTGCTGGGCGAGTGTAGAAGAACTGGGTCATGCAGCGTGTGTCGAGAACGAAGACGCGCAGAGGGAAGCGGAGGCTTGTTTTGTATGACATCACGGGCAAAAATCAAATAGAGTGTATCAATGATCAAATTTTTGCCTCGCGCCGTCTGATGGTGACTTCAAAGAACATGTGATGCCAAAGCCTGCTTGTTTTCAGCTCTCTTGCACTGAATAGTAACGCTGTTCACATTTTAACATCGACGCACTGTGTGTTAGTTCTCGTACTATGCTTCGTCAACAAAGAGAGTTTTTAAAAATCGTTCACTAGCGGTATGCATTTTTTAAAGCAAATATCAGTTTTGATATTAATGTGGTAATCTTATGTCAAATGCCCTTAACTTGCAGGAAAACTGTCACTAAAAGACCGAACTCAAATTTGAGGACCAATTAATCGCCCGGTATCTTTGCTACATCTTTCAAATGACTCTCGTAATATAAATAGTAACAGTATCAGTCGTGGCCTTGACTTTGACCATTGTTCATATCATATGCGCACTGTGTGTTAGCTCACGCACAGAGCCTCGACAACTAAGCAAAGTAAAAAAAAATTTTTTAATCTTTCCTCAGCCGTAGGCGAACTAAACTAATAGTGATGACGTGTATATTATTTATAGACCGGAATAGTAAGAAAATGCTTTGATGTCACGGTCACTCACTTTGATGTCACGGTCGCTGGCGCATTGGTTCTGGTATTCTCCAGTAACACAACAAAATATTAACTCCGCGTAACAGGCTTATACCAAAGTTACACCTAACCGGTTAACCTTTAACAATCTTATCATGTGCATAAAGAAATTTCAAGTACATGTTAATATTTTGCCGCCATATTGGTTTTCGTTTAACTCGATCATCGGTTATCTTGATGCCTTTTGTCAAACCCCTAGGCAGTCGACGTAACCGGGTTCTACTGTAATAGTATTATTAGTTTATTAGTATTACTAATTACATGTACAGTCAAACCCACTAATCTCGACCTCGGTTAACTCGCCAACCCTATTAAGTCGACGTTTTTGAAGTGGAACCACCCAATTCTCTCTTTGTCTTAGCATTTTCTCATCAGTTATGACGATTCTTTTATGTCGCCGAACCTTAATATCTCGAGCACAAAAGAGGGCCAAATTTGCCACTTAACGTTGGTTATCTCGATCCCCATGACCAATCGCCAGCTTTTGAAAATGTTAGCTATCGATGGCACTTCACCGATTAATCGCACGGTATCTTTGCTACGTCTATCAAATGACTCTTGTAATTTAGGTACTTCACTAAGCGGCGCATGCAGGAAACAGACTATAAACCAGTGACCAGAGAATGCTGAAAAGTCACGGGGTCATATGCTTTTATAGCTTTATTTGTCTTTATAAGAAACAGACGATAATTACATTGTTGCCTATTTTGTGAGCACAATGACCACTATCATTGCAATCTTGAATTTTTAAAAATGTATTTAGTGTTTGCAGTGGAAATTCTTTGTTTTGAGAATAGGTAAGTTGATAATTATTTTTTTTACTTACTATAAGTTTTGTCAAATTTCTTTTTTTTCTTCATGAAGTCTTTTCATTTAACTGATTGTCCCGTAATATAAATTGTAACATTCGGCAACCTTGAAAGTTGTTGTCATCAAACGCGCACTGCATGCTAGCTCTCGACAACTAAGCAAATTAAAATTTTAAAACATTATTCTTATCTTATCTTATCTGTTTACAGACGCTCCTTCTATACAGAAGATTATTGCGTCCTACGCTTATCTATGGTTTGTGTTTAGTCCTGCATTTTTATTAGAGATTTAAATGTTGATAAAGTGTTGGTTTTCCTGGATTCTTCAGGCAACCCATTCCACGCCCGAATTCCGGACAGGAAGAAGGAAAACTTGTATGTGTTTGTTCTTGCATAAGGAATAAGAAAGGTGTTTTATCCTTATGTCTATCTGAGGGTTGTATTAAGTTATCTTTGTGTTGTATTTCTAAATTAGAATTAATTGCTTTATGTATGATTACTACTTTGCTCTTGGTTCTTCTATCCTCTAGCGTTTCAAGGTTTAATGATTTAACTAATGGTGTCATTCTTGTCAGTTTCGAATATTCTCCAGTAATGAATCTAGCAGCTCTTTTTTGAATTTGTTCTAGTTTATCAATGTTTTCTTTGGTGGATGGGTCCCATACAGAAGATGCATATTCTAGTACAGGTCTCACCAAAGTGAGGTAGCATTTTAGTTTTATATCTCTATTACATTTGCTAAAGTTCCTTTTTATAAAGCCTAAGGTTTTGTTTGATTTTTTAATAACTTCATTGACATGGGGATTCCATGATAGTTTCTCATTTATTAAGACTCCTAAGTATTTTGCATCTTTTTTATTCCTGAGCCGTAGGCAAAGTAAACTAAAAGTGATGACGTGTAAATTATTTACAAGCGCAATACCCGTGCTACGCTACAGGGTCGGCATAATAAAAATATCAATACTTTTATATTCTCCTTTTTACCCAGGTTGAGTGATGATTTTGATATTATTGACTGCCACTACCAATGAAAAGTAACCTTTAAAAGTTGACAAAGGTGCCCCTCTACAAAAAATAATAGTGCCTAAAATTAGTCTCAATCTTAACCCAGTGCATAAATTTCATCTTGTATACATCGTTTCCTTTTCACAAATTATTATAAACTCAAACAATGAGGTCATGTCACATATTATTTTACGGCGAGAAACACAACACGCTCTGTTAATCTCGAAAAAACCAAAATGATTATGATTTTACGTCTATATTTTCAATTTTTAAAAAATTAAAAAATCAAGAGTTACCGGATATAGCGGTGACAGACGCGCTTAGGTGCAATATATATAGGGATATCCGGAATATGGAGGCACATTTACCTTTCGTTGTTAGCAAACATGTATGTACATTTTTATAGTGTATCGATCGCTTCATCAAACAAATAACGGCAACGCTGTTGTGTAAAAAAAACCTCCAAAAACATGTGCATGTACATTCTCATTTATTAACGCACACTATGTACATAAAGAAATTTCAAGCACATATTTTGCCACCATATTGGTTTTCGTTTATCTCGACACTTTTTGGCAAACCCCTAGGCCGTCGACATAACCAGGTTTAACTGTAAGAGTATAGTAACTGAATAATTTTTAGTTTTATTATTATTATTATGTGTGTTATCATTATATTTAAATATAACGTAAACAAACTTGCACTTAATCTTTTCAATTTTTAAATTCTTTTCAATTAAATATATAATGATATAAATGCATTGCATTGTATAATTGATAAAATTATAAACATAAACCATTTCTGACAAACCCTTCCTATTTTTTTAGGGGTGATAACTCGGTAGACATTGAAAAATTTGATGAAACGTCAATTTTTAAAGTTTTTTTTCTGTCAAAACTGTTTCCGATGAAATAAATTTAGACCGATTGGAACATAAAAAACTAGGTACACTATTGAAATCAAGCCATTAACCCTAAAGGTTATTTTTTATATTTTAATTTACATTATTCTAACACACACTTAAAAAAGAATTAAATCACTGCCGCTAAGGAAATCGAAAACACAGCACAATAGGTATCACAATGCTCACAAAATTCCGTTGCTTGCACAACGTCACCGATGACAAACTGCGCTTTTAAATTATTAGTATAAATGTGACGTCGACATAGAACGCAAAAACCCTGGGTACTTGTCTGTTATCTGACCACCAAGATTTTTAAAATTATTTTTATTTTTTGTTTTAACTGTTGTAAATAATATACATATATTATTTATAAGCCATACTAAAACAGTATAAAATAAATTATACTTAACAAGATTGACTATATTCAATTGATTAATTTAACTATATGTATATTGAAATTTGACAAGAATGAGAACAACACTGATTAAAAACATTCTAAACGATAAATGAAAGAAAGTTGCCATTAAAAAAAAATAGGCTGCCTTATGTATTATCAATTGTAATATAATATCACTATTTATTTTTTTAATTCGGCATGGATTACACTCATGAAACCGTTAATCACAGCCTACATTTCGTTGATCCTATTACCGTTGCTAACACCCAACAAATCGAGCGGCCATGGAAATCAGTAAAGGAGCCACATAAACGCCACAACAAGACTCCGCATCATATTATAGATATAAAATTATATTAAGATTTATTTAGTAGTAATTTGTAAATTGTAATAGCCTAAGTTTCGCGGGGTTTCCAGCAGTTAATACCCCTAAACATTTTTTTTAACTTTTTGGTGGTCGGATAACAGACAAGTACCAAACCCTGATATAGCGGTATGAGTTGAGTATAGGTCGCCATGACAGTTTTTGAGTAAAGTTTCAATAGGGCAGAACGATGCATGATCATATGTTTTAGAGTTATAAGACAATATTTAAATTTCTGGTCAAAATACCTAGTCCTAGTTATTTATAGTAAAGTCAAGTGTCAATAGTGTCTATACTTCTCATAAGAGCCAGTTAAAATTTTATTTTAAATAATATTATTGAAAAGTAAGCTCATAAATAAGAAGGCCTATTATTTTACTATAGTGACTAGTGACACTAAATTTGAAGATGAGAATCTCCTTAGTTGAGCGAGTGTGAATCAAGTATCAAATCACGTGCGAGGGCGACAAAAACAGCACTAACACTAAGTTACTAAAATTATAAACGAAGTAATTATTCGCACGGTTTTGGCCGTGCGGATAATGCTGATATTATCCGCACGGGTCGTCTGCGCATGCGTCTTACTTACAGTCGCTGGTCACAATGAAAAAAAAAGCGCCCGGTGTAGACAAAATAATGGCCGATATCACTCGATTTAGGCTAAAATGTGTAATTCATATGCTAACACTTATTAAAATTTCATGATTGTTGAAATTTTAAAGTACCATTGCCATAAAAATTGATTAGTGTGCATTTAATGATAATCACTTATAATTTTTAACTAACAAATTCATCAGCTTCTCTAGTTGAGTGGTTAATCTAGCTTAGTTTAATTTATCATTATGGTACGCGGATCGAATCCTAGGACGGTCTTACATTTTTTTATTATTTTTTTTTGGGGTTTACAACCACAGTGAGGATGTTTGCAAATACACAAGCAGGCTCTTTCCCAAAAACATTTTATTATTCCCCCACCCATGCCTGTCTTATCTATTCTGTTACTAACACTAACATTCACTGTTACAGACTCAGACTCTCACTTTAACATTTTTATGCTATACTGGCTATACCATTGTATCGTCTTTCGTTTTTTCATGCTTTAAATTAAATTAACTTAATGGATTTATGTTGACCACAGGTACATATACAATGCTAGTTTTGGGGAGAATAATAATTATTCTTTTTCATTACAGAGTCTCGTCCAAATAAATATTATATATGAATCTTTGAAAGTTAATAAAAAGTTACTTCATAATTATAATAATAAAAATACAAAGTTGATTGCACTGGAACAGTTAATAATAGTATAGTCTAATCACTATTGTATAGTTTTATATCAGCTAAATCCGTGCCGTAGTAATACTAATTAATTAATTAATTATTAACTTAAACAAACGATAATCGACGATATGCAGGTCCGCTCAAATTATTGCTAAAATGGATACAAATATAAGATTCCAGACACTCGAAAGACGGTTAAAATGACAATTGAATTAGTTCGACATTACTCACACGGTCAAAATTTTAAAGTGAGAGTCAGTAACAGTAACAGTGACTATTAGTATTAGCCTATTTGTTAATATTTATTAACATTTTTATATGCATTACCCAAGTCCAAGGCCTTTAGACTTTAGATATCGTTAGGCATCATTCTCACGGTCAAAACCGTGCAGCAGTGCGAATAACACTAGGCATTATCCGCACGGTTTACCGTGCGGATAATATTGGACATTATTCGCACTGGCAAAATCGTGCGAATAACGCTTACCAATTATAAATTAGTTCACCAAGGACCATGCCCATGCAAATACTTCAACAACAAAAAAAACCACTTGTCACTTACTACTAAGTACTTTGCTTCAGCAGACAATAAATTTTGTGAATTTGTATACATCAACAACATTTGTGGAGCATTTATGGGGGGGTTCTCATCAATAAAATGAAAACTATTACTTAGTAATAGTAGTAATAGACTTTAAATGTACCTTGCCTTATGCCTTATAGTATAGTTATAGCTTCAGTAAGATACATGTGAATCTCATATCATTTACCGACATCTAATACTTAACCAAGATGAAACCGAGATAGCAAAATTTTACAAAAAGACTTAGATTAATTGATAAAATGAGAAACAAACTGGAGTGTGTCTTTCCACTCAGAAAAGTTTCAAATGTTAAGAGTAACAAAGAAAAAGGCTACTTGACTGTTATCCGACCACCAAGATTTTTAAAATTATTTTTATTTTTTGTATTAACTGTTGTAAATAATATACATATTACAGTGTATTTATAAGCCATACTAATACAGTAGACTCAGTAGAAAATAAATTATATTTAACAAGATTGACTATATTCACTTGATTAATTTAACTATATTGAAATTTGACAAGAATGAGATAATGAGAACAACACTGATTAAAAACAATCTAAACGATAAATGAAAGAAAGTTGCCATTAAAAAAAAATTGTAAAATAATATGACTATTTATTATTTTAATTCGGCATGGCATTGATTACACTCACGAAAGCGTTAATCACAGCCTACATTTCGTTGATCCTATTACCGTTGCTAACACACAACTAATCGAGCGGCCATGGAAATCAGTAAAGGAGCCAAATAAACGCCACAACGGGACTCCGCGTCATATTATAAATATAAAACTATATTAACATGTATTTAGTAGTAATTTGTAAATTGTAATAGCCTAAGTTTCGCAGGGTTTCCAGCAGTTAATAGTATTAATACCCCTAAAAAAGTTTAAACCTTTTTGTTGTTCGGATAACAGACAAGTACCAGAAAAAGAAACAAATGAATTCAAAATATTTCATTCATGGAAAAGAACTAACCCTAACTAAAGATGCAAGATACTTAGGATTCATAATAAATGAGAAACTATCATGGAATGCCCATGCAGTGGCGTAGAATGGTAGGGGGTCAGGGGGGGGGGCGAATGCCCCTGGCGGCACTTTGCCAGAGGCGGAACATTTTAATAAAAGAAATAACGGAACTTTCATAATGCATGTGAACGTTTCAAAGGCCAAAAATTCTTAAATTCTTCTGATACTAATGCTACTGTTCTAGAGCCTGATCAAAATATCAACATGAAATATGAACGAATAGAATTCTCCGAGCGGCTCATTGTTTGGGGTTGGGGGGGGGGCGGAAAATTCCTCTTTGTTATTAGCTTCTAAATTTTTTTTTAAAAAAACGTTATGATAAAGTTTAATAAAGTAAACGAAAAGCAAAGATAACATTTTTTACAAAAAAAAAGAAAAAAAAAGAAACTATATACGTGGGCGTTTCTAATGTCAAAATTTCTAACTCCTATTCTATTATTAATCCAAAGAAATCTGATACTAATGCCACTGAGCTGAAAAACTTAGGGACTGAAGAAGTGTACGAACATGACAATTATGTGCTGGTACATTAAATCAATCTTAATGTAGGTAAACTACTGAAAAATATTATTAGCGCACTTACATGGTTATTCTTTCAAAGCATACTTATTTTTATGTCTTTATTTTGTAAAATAAATTTTAAAAAAATAATGAATAAAATTGCTTAGGGGCCGTCCATAAATGACGTCACGCTCCTAGGGGGGAGGGGGGTCACACTTTTGTGACGCTGCGTGACGAGGGGGAGGGAGGGGGTTGAAGAAATGTGACGTCACATCAAAAGGGTAAATTTAAATAAAACTTCCACTGAAATATTTGGTGGCTTACAATTTATTTAATGACTTTTTTTTTAATCACGGCTTCTCAATGTGCCGGTCGGTAGGCCACCAGAGGCTGGTTGGCGTAAGCTATCAAGAGACGAATATTAAATCTAATTATAATTCTTAAGTTTGAGAGCTCACAAGATAACGTATGAAATTGTTACACTGTGTCGTTTGATGTTGACATCAAAGCATTTGTGATGTAACCGCAGCTCCGACGGCGAACTTTTTTGCCCGTTACCCCAAAATATACAAATTTATGTGTGCGTTACCCCCCCCCCAAACCCTAGACTCTAGGTACTGCTCACATGACTCGGGGATTTTGGGGTCGTTGTTAGCAAATGCTAATGGTGAGTTTTACAAGCATGACAAGTGTCTAAAATGATCTGAATATGATTATGTGTAGATATTTTAAGTCAAAACTACACGGAATATCCGTTTTCTTTTTTTTTAAAGGGGGGGGGGTAGGGTGGAATCTATTTGATAGAATTATAAACGTTTTCAGTTTGATATAATTGTTCGGTTGGTTTTTGGTTAAACGCCCATGGCCATTCTAGATATAAATGATTGTCTTTGTTTTCCAGAAATTCCAACACTGAATCAAAGAGAGCATAAACTCAATTTAAAAACGTACTTGTTGATAATCAACGTACTTTTGTGCTAATAAGTAAACGATTATAGTCTTCTTTATTTTCCAAACAAAGTTGTGTAAATAATCTCTCATTCAAGGCATTCCTTTTATTTTTATTAACTGCACTAATGACGTCATCTAGTAATTCATGCAAACTTTCTCAAATATTTTTTACGAATAAATGATGTCGATGAATGACGCAATGTACTGAAAATTCATTTGTTACAGGTTGTTTTAAGTATGCCAGAAAGACAAGGGTATTGCTTTAACTTCAAATATCTTTTTAATTCATAAAATAACGTTGCACATTTCGTATATGTTTCCAAACATTTAGCCATACTTCAATTATTCAACAACACTGTTTTGTCGGCATTGTTTCTTCGGCTCACTCAGAACTGGATTTACCTATTTGCTAATCAAGCTATAGCTTAGGGGCCCCGCCTTTTTGGGGGTCCCAGGAATTTATTTCATATCACTGACAAAGAATATCTGGACTTCAAAAGGGCCTCCAAATCTCAAATAGCCTAGGTCCCCATCAAGTCTAAAACCTGACCAGAGCTCACTCATTCTCTTATATGTTGTAACAAACCACTGTTAATAATTATTAACGTTTTCAATGCCATGTTACCAGGGGCGGATTAAGACTGCACGGTGCCCCTGGCTGCAATTCAAACTGGGGCCCTAGCCAGCCAGCGTTCATTAAAATAAAATGATTGCTAGCAGCTAACTGTAACTTGTAACTAAATAGTTCATCGGTTCCTTTAACATACTTTGTCTGTACTACGGGATCGGCCTTCCCAGCCAAAAAGATTATTCATGAAAAAATGGAATACGAAGAAATAACTGTTTGCCGGTATCCTAATATTGAGTGTAAAAATACAATTTAAAAAAAAATGTGTGCCCACGCCGGGAATCGATCCCGTGAAAGCTCGCACAGCTGGCCGACTTTCTACCTAAAGACCACACGAGAACGATATTATATGTAAATTTTAAAGATATAAACAATAATCTTGAATATTTTCTCTTGGTGAGCCTATAAATTATTTTTTTTAATTAATTTATTTAATTTATGATATTTTCAGGAATTCATGCAAACACTTGTCCATCTTTCTTATAAAATATACTAAATTTTGGGGCCCCTAAGCCTAATAATCGGGGGCCCCTAGCTTTAGCCCGTTCAGCCCCCCCCCCTTAATCCGCCATAGCATGTTACAGTAAAGCCCTATTGAAAATAATAGTTGATGATAGGATACATTTTAGATAAACATAACTTCCAGACACATAAAAAAATATCCAACCTAACAACCCTCGTAGATTCCAGTAAAAAACTAGTATTTCTCTGACCTACTTATTGGAATTCCAAATTTCTTACGCATTAAGCTAGACCGTTCAATAAACCAAGTATTTTGATTGGTTACAGCTTAGGAAATTACCTCAGTTCTACTACCTTTTCTAAGTAAAACAACATTGTACTCTATGACTGATAGCACCTAAGATCGTATTTCATTAGTTGAAAAAATACTATTTTATTTATTGTTATTTTTTAAAATTTCCATAGTAATAAAAATTGATCACAGTGTTATTGTTTTATATTAACCTTGCGCGGACCCCCTGACGTTGTTCAGGGACCCCCAAATCAATTTTAATTTTCCACGGTACCGTGGACCCCTGGGGGTCCGTACGGACCACTTTGGGAACCACTGATGTAGACCTTCAAAAAATAAATAATAAATACTTAAATGACAATAAAAGTGATTTGAAACATACTTATTTTCAAATAGAAAATAAGGTGTTTTTGTGGGGGGTTTTTTTGGAGAGGGGGGGGGGTCTAACTTTTTGTGACGACGCGTGACGAGGGGGGGGAGGGGGTAAAAATCGGCCAAAATCGCGTGACGTCATTTATGGACGGCTCCTAATGAGGTTAAATTTAATAATGATGAAGAAAATGAAGATGGAGAAACTGAATATAATAATGAGAACCTCTACATTTGGGTCGGAGAAAGATTGGCCCCTGACCCAACAGATAGCACTGGCTGTTTACTTGACATAGTGTGTGCTTATGACATTATAGACAGGACCCGTGCCACAGAGTCACCTAGAACAGTTGACACTTCAATTTTGGGCATTGGTTTTATTTTTCAGTTAATGACATTGATAATTAGTTCACTCATAAAAATTTGTCGAGTTTTGTGGGTGGATGTGTCATGTTGTTAAATATTTTGTTCCACGCTACGCGGACGTGTAAAGGTGTGGGTCAAGATGTAATTTGTAATCCTGAAATAATGACAAGGTAATAGTGACACCATTAGCTATGTTAAAAAAGAAAAATGGGTAGGCCTGAAAAATATTTACAAGGAAAGGTTTCATGAACATCATTTAAATGATAATATGCACTTTTTATTTTTGATGGGGGGGGGTGGTACTGACAAAAGAAATATACAACTACTGGGAATTTTTTAAATTTCTCTTCTGGTTTTATGTCATGTGTATTTTTTCTAATGATCATGAATTTTTGCTACAAATGTTTTGTTTATGTATGACGTAACTTGTGTAACATTTTAGAATCCTAGGGAATTGTATTGCTTGACATCAGCTGTTGGCATATTTTATGATGATTGAGTTTAATCTATGTTGTTGTGTATTACACATTATTTATGATATAATAATATACTCTTAAAGAAAAGCAGGGTAGTAGTGGTATTATATGATGTTGTTCCTATAATGTGTCTCGTGCTGGAGACAGAGAAGATATTATTACGTGAGCCAGGAGTGCTCAGTGTCTATTGATGTGTATATGTATATATAAAGGTTTAAAGAAGAGTTAAGAATAATTACAGGAGGAATATAAACGAAGAATTCTTTATCAGAAAGAATTTGTGTGAGCCTGGGGAGAGCTCAGTATTGAGAATAATAATTTGTTATTATGTGAGCCAATAGTGCTCAGTGGAAACTGATCTTTTTTGTTATGTGAGCCAATAGAGCTCAGTGGAAACTGATCGTTGTTATTATGTGAGCCAATAGTGCTCAGTGGAAACTGATCTTTGTTGTTATGTATGGATAAGAAGTTATCCCATAACTTATGCCTCGCGCAGAGGACGATCAAGGAATAATTCTTTGTCGGAAAGAATTTGTTTGAGCCGGGAGAGCTCAGTATTGAGAATAATAAGGTGTTTATTACGTGAACCAGACAGCTCAGTATTATGAACGATTCAAGTAAATAATATTCTCGTTGTGAACATATTATTATGTATCTTTAATTAAGATGCTATAAATTTCAGGTTGTAGATTTAACTCCGTGAGTAAAATCTTAAGTGAAGAGGGGGGATATGTCAGGGAAATATTATAGCTAATGGGGTTTTCCCGATTTGTATGTACGAGTCTGTGGTGCAGTGCGGAATAGTGCGCATGATATGGAAAACTATGACGTAGAATGAGAAGATGTGACCCGTGATCAGTGATAGTGAACGTGACATAGGGACGGTTGAGAGTCTATAGTCTGTTAGAGATTTGCTGTTGTTGCGTGCGGAAGGACCGTGTTGGACGTTAATAAAACTTATGTATGTTATAATGGTGTTAGAGTTACTTTGAGTTGTAGCCTGTCCTTGTGGTCATTACAAGTACCCAGACAACGACGTAACAGATGTGATGTGTTCTGAAATCAGAAAAAGACCTGAAAAAGATGGCAGTGTATCAGTTGACTGTAAAATTAAAGCAGAATAAGATATTTGTATGATCAGATGGTTGGACAATGAGGTGTAAGTTGCATGGATTTTTTTTGTTGATAGGCTGAAGTGCATTTGGGTCAATAAGTTATAAGTATTTGGGTCAATAAGTTATAAGTATTTGGGTCAATAAGTTATAAGTATTTGGGTCAATAATGACTTTATGTGTGGAGTAGACAAAATGGGTATTCTAATAACAAAGTACAGGATTAAGGCTAAAAAAAAGAATATGGCTAGTTTGTATATTTCATTTTGTATATTTTGTGCTCTTTTAAATTCATCTGTAAAGTATGGTGACATTGAAGTTCATAGAGGTTCCTCTAAAAATATTTTTGATCTTCTTAAAAAGTGAGGTAGCGAACATGTTGATGAAAGCTTGCCTGGCTACACCGCAACTTTGCCGACCTGTCGTTAGACTCAAAGTGTCAGCAGTTTTTGTTGATTGAGTACACTTACCATCTGAATTAATTACATCTGTGAGTGAGAAAGTATAATTCTAGAGGTTAGAAATGATCAGTTAGGTAATTTTCTCATCTAAATATAAGAGTCAGGCCAAAGTTGAAAACTAGAAGAATATAAATTTTAATACTTGTAGTAGTTTTCAATGTACCAAGTGTAATCTTTTTTTGTGTTGCAATAGACTTGATCATTTCTAAGACCGGAAAACGTCATAAACCATTCGGTCATTGGGCTATTTTTAGATTCAGGTCAAACATTTTCAGAAATGTCCATTACAACAGAGTATTTTGATACATTGATCTCACTAAAAACAATCTTCTAGGTGCAATTTTTTGTGCAAAAAGTATTTCTTTTCACTTATTTTTGCAGCCGAAAAAATTATTAAAATGTCGAAGACTTAAAACTTTAATAAATAAGCCGTAACATATTCTAAATTATTTAAAGATGAGTGTAAGCTTCGTTCGATAGTCGTAACTACGGTAAACACTAGTCCTGGCGTAGTCAATTATTAACATATATGTATTTTAATATTGTTTTCCTTGGTCCTTTCCTTATAAAAATATATGCCTTGGTATTTTTTGGTAATAAACTTACACTAAGATTATGACTTTAATTATAATTACATCATAGTACGAAAGAATAAACTTCATGGACGAACGAGCAACTAGAACTAGTTACTACTAACTTATTACTAGAGCCTCAGTCAGAGCAGATGCAGAGTCACTAATTATATATATAATATATATATAATTCATTTACATAATTCATGCTCTCAAGGACGTTCCATTTCGCATAATATAACATTAAATAATATAACCATCTATTGATATTTTAATTTAAATAAATAAGCCTAAGCATTTATTTAAGATGAGTGAAAGTGTAAGCGGTCGTTCAATAGTCGGAGCCGGTCGTCGCCACTAGTATTAGAATTAGTGCTAACAAACTTATACTAATATTTAATATAAATTGTTTTCGTTGGTTCATATAAATTATATATGCCTTAGTATTTATTAGTAATAAACTGACACTAAGATTATGACTTTAATTAAAATTACATCATTTGTTTTAGAAGTAAATAGTATGAATGAATAAAATTCTCGGACGAATGAGCGAATGAACTAAAAATAAAAAAAGAATTGTCTGTATATTTACATATTAATATTAAATTCACTCTCGCTAGGAAGCTCTATTTCGCAATATATAATATAATATATCAAATAATATGACCTTATATTTTTCTTTAAAATTCTATAAAATCAAGGTTTTGAACAAGTTTTAGATAATTTCAATGAGCGCATTCCCTCTAATAGTTATGAATAAATATTCACTACTTGACCTTACGGCACCTCAGGCGGTGACCTAGTTATAGATCGAGTCTATTATTAGACTTCCGGTAAATAATGACCAACCCTATAGTGACAGAAACTGTTTTTTAAAATTAATTTTGTAATGTTCCACGACAATGAACATGTACTCAACTAATATCTTTACTTTTAACCATTTCTTTTCTCCCTATTATCTGTTAGGTTAATTACAATATTATGAATCAATGTTTTGTAACAATATAATAGCCCAAGTCACAGGTTGGTTGGAGTATGTATCCATAACACTAGGAGTCATTTTTTGAGCTTATATTTAAATATATATACAATGCGCGCATCAGGAGGTGTGCAAAATAATTATAAATTAAAATATTCCCGCAGTAAAAAAAATACTTTATGAAGTCATAGTGTTAGCTTACTTATATTTTAATTTTGAAAAAGAGAGTGATGTAAAAAGAGGATTTATAATTATAAAATACTTTGTGTACATTTCAGGAATTTAATATTTCATATTTATCAAAGGAGGATAAGTTACTTGGGCTTTTGACAAACAAACAAAAAGTGGGCGCTGTAGGCGCCCTACAACCCCTAGTTTATAATTATTGAAATAATAAAACTTTGATTTTTATTTATAATTTATTGATACATGTATTCTGAAATTATAATAAATTTTCCTATTTCATGTTTTTTTTTAAACTTAATTGAGACACGTGTATACATATGTACACATGCTCTAATTTGCATATTAAATAAGCAATGGTCAAACCTTACTATGGCAATATCAGTTTGTCCCACATATCAAATTCCAACAATTAAATAATTTTTTGGGATAAATTTGTAAGTTTATGTCCGAAAGGGACAAAGTTAAGGAGAATCAAATAAAACATTTCTTAAAAAGTTAGACTTAGAGTTTAAAAATCAATCTAGATGAATGCGCTGATGTTATGTTTTATAGACAACAGATATCACACACAACAGTTATGAACAGTTGGTCTATGTTATGTTTTATAGACACCAGATATCACACAAAACAGTTATGAACAGTTGGTATATGTTATGTTTTATAAACCTGTCTTGACACAGCAATAATGAACAGTTTGTGTATGTCAAATAAATATTTAATATAATAGAAAACATTGGAAGTGAATGTCATTGTTGTCTGTCCACAGAGGGGAAATAATCCTATATAATTATCATGGTATAGAAATTCAACAATAATTTCAAAATAATTTAAAATAACTGTATAGGTAATAAACACACTTTATTAAATATTAAATACTTTTGCACAACTTAACTCTTTCGCTGCGGAATTTTTTAAACAAAAAAATGTACATTATTTTCAAAAGTAAAAAAAAAGTGAGAGGTTTGGTTAAAAAAATTTTTTTTTAAATATTATTTTTAGGCTTATAGGGATAAATTTGGAATCAAATGTAAGGTAATTGAATGGACTATGTGTTGTTGAACTTGTTTCTTTGGTTTAAATAAAAAAACTAACATAAAAGAAACTAAAAATGTGAGAATATGACAACGAAAATCACTAAATTTTAGAGAAAAAAAATTCTCAGATGGCAAATTTATGTTAGTGCTCCATAAAAATAATAAAATCATTAAAATTTAATGCAAAAATCAAATATGTAACTTAAATAGGCATTTTTATGTTTATAAATGTACAAAAGAACCACAAAAATTAATTTTGAATTATGTCTCATAATGTAGCTAAAGATTTGCCATAGCAACAGTATTGATCAACAAAAAAACAGCGAAGAAAATTAATAAAATAATGCTTCAAATGATAGCAAATACACCTCGTCTTCGTTCATAAACAAGGAAGTACCACTCTTCTTTGTTAAAATCTAATTTAAAAATAGCTCTTAAAAAAGTTTAACCGAGAAATAGCAAAGAAACAAACATGATAGTGAAACAACGCACAGTGCGTTGGTCCGTGCTTTTGAGCACGGCGGATGAACGCAGTGTGCGTTGTTACGCATCGAAAGAGTTAATCTATAATTATTTACACAAAAATTTTATGAAATTTAATAGATCATATATCCTATCGAAATAGTTATTTATAGAATAAATAAAGAATCATTAATCATTTCATAGTGAAATTACAATACATGAATACATAACAAATTAATAGTTAATGAATATTTAATGATTGCTTGATTTTGACATTCTTAAAATGGAGAAATGATTATCAACAGTATAACATTGGAAGCACAGTCTATCTGGTTAACTTCACATACACGTGTCACTGGTTAATGTATCAATAAAAACTAGGAGATGCCTAAACATTCCTGCTGCTATGGAACCGCTCTTACACCTAAGTTGTGTGTTATTGTTCATGCCACTAAGATTCTGCTGTCCATGGACCTGAGGTAAACCAAACAAAAGATGGAATAATGGGATACATTATTGATATATCTCATTGGAGTACATTGTGCAATCAAAATTATAACATTTTCCAATTTCAAAAAAACAAGCTAAATTTTGACTTAAACAAAAATTATTTGAATGTTTTATCTTCAGTGAACAACTCTAAACTTAGGGATTGAACAAATAAAAATATATTTTGAAAGGTAAATTCTTGAACACTGAGGAGTGGATGGAATAAAACTTACTTCAATCTTAAAAATAATGAATAGTTTGCCACCTTTTAAAAGACAGAAACTGTTTCATGAAGCATAATGGAAACAAACTCGTACTTCAACAGGCTAGACCACAACAAGAACGGACGCCATTGCAACCCAGCCTCTCAAACAGTGGTGAATTCCTGTGCAATGTAGGACATAGACAGGAAGGCTAGCATCTCCTACAGAGGTGAATTCGTGTGCCATACAGGACATAGACAGGAAGGTTAGCATCTCCTACAGAGGTGAATTCGTGTGCCATACAGGACATAGACAGGAAGGCTAGCATCTCAAACAGTGGTGAATTCGTGTGCCATACAGGACATAGACAGGAAGGCTAGCATCTTAAACAGTGGTGAATTCGTGTGCCATACAGGACATAGACAGGAAGGCTAGCATCTCAAACAGTGGTGAATTCGTGTGCCATACAGGACATAGACAGGAAGGCTAGCATCTTAAACAGTGGTGAATTCGTGTGCCATACAGGACATAGACAGGAAGTATAGCATCTTAAACAGTGGTGAATTCGTGTGCCATACAGGACATAGACAGGAAGGCTAGCATCTCAAACAGTGGTGAATTCGTGTGCCATACAGGACATAGACAGGAAGGCTAGCATCTCAAACAGTGGTGAATTCGTGTGCCATACAGGACATAGACAGGAAGGCTAGCATCTTAAACAGTGGTGAATTCGTGTGCCATACAGGACATAGACAGGAAGTATAGCATCTTAAACAGTGGTGAATTCGTGTGCCATACAGGACATAGACAGGAAGGCTAGCATCTCAAACAGTGGTGAATTCGTGTGCCATACAGGACATAGACAGGAAGGCTAGCATCTCAAACAGTGGTGAATTCGTGTGCCATACAGGACATAGACAGGAAGGCTAGCATCTTAAACAGTGGTGAATTCGTGTGCCATACAGGACATAGACAGGAAGGCTAGCATCTCAAACAGTGGTAATTCGTGTGCCATACAGGACATAGACAGGAAGGCTAGCATCTCAAACAGTGGTAATTCGTGTGCCATACAGGACATAGACAGGAAGGCTAGCATCTCAAACAGTGGTAATTCGTGTGCCATACAGGACATAGACAGGAAGGCTAGCATCTCAAACAGTGGTGAATTCGTGTGCCATACAGGACATAGACAGGAAGGCTAGCATCTCAAACAGTGGTAATTCGTGTGCCATACAGGACATAGACAGGAAGGCTAGCATCTCAAACAGTGGTAATTCGTGTGCCATACAGGACATAGACAGGAAGGCTAGGGTTTCTTGCAATAAACTTGTTAAAGTTAGCACTCATTCAACCCATTGGTTACTTTGAATTTCCTTTCTTATGAGATAGTTACAACACACAACGGGTCAGCTAATGTCCAACATCTGTACAACACACAACGGGTCAGCTAATGTTGAACATCTGTACAACACACAACGGGTCAGCTAATGTCCAACATCTGTACAACACACAATGGGTCAGCTAATGTTGAACATCTGTACAACACACAACGGGTCAGCTAATGTCCAACATCTGTACAACACACAACGGGTCAGCTAATGTTGAACATCTGTACAACACACAACGGGTCAGCTAATGTCCAACATCTGTACAACACACAATGGGTCAGCTAATGTCCAACATCTGTACAACACACAAGGGGTCAGCTAATGTCCAACATCTGTACAACACACAACGGGTCAGCTAATGTCCAACATTTTTTACAACATACAAGGGGTCAGCTAATATTTGTTCAAGTACACAGACAATAATTACTGTATATACTTGTTCTGAAGCAGACCTTTTTTTTGGACAAAATTTAGGGGAAAAGGTTGGGGTGTTGGCTTACAAGCGGGTCATAGGTGATTTCTAGGCATTTTTTAAATTAAGAAACTGATGTAATTGATGAAAAATTTCTGTTGTTATTTACTGATTTTGTTAAAATGAAATTAAAAAAAGAAAACATTTTCTTTTCGTTTTAATACAATAAAAAGTCCTCTAGCAAATGCTATAAAAAATGACATTCATCTTCTCTGTTATTCAAATCTATTTCTTCTTCAACCTTAACAAAAGTAAA
Organism: Ampullaceana balthica; assembly: GCA_944989445.1. Taxonomy (NCBI): domain Eukaryota; kingdom Metazoa; phylum Mollusca; class Gastropoda; family Lymnaeidae; genus Ampullaceana; species Ampullaceana balthica. The sequence continues at coordinate 330,796 of CALYLW010000201.1, forward strand.
CAATCATAATGACCGATTTAGCTTGTAGTTTTTAAAAAAAAATGTTTAGCATTTTGTTTACACTATCCTATTAATTTTTGGGGTCGGCTTACGAGCGGGTTACACACTTTTTGTACTATTCTCTTCCAAAAGAGTGGGGTCGGCTTATGAACAAACTGGCTATAGAACGAGTATATACAGTATATTTAGATGTAACATGTATTTTTCCTATTGGTATTTTATCTTATGGTGTAGGCTTATAAATAATAAATGAGCATGTTTATAATATACATATTTATTATTATTTATTGAACCTGTTTCTGATAATACAGGAATTTAAATCATTCTAATAAAAAAGGCATATTAATATTTAATGAAAACATTTCTCTAAATAATTGCATATCTGTTATATATCATTATATATATATATATATGTACATTGCTCTAAATAATTCAATATAAAATCTTTAGTTTGTAAAAAGCCTAAGAAGAACTAACTGCCTTGTGTTTACATCATATAGCAAACTACCTTCTGTGTACAGCAGGTTTATATGAAATGTTCACCTATGTAAATAATGTAATGGCTTGCAGTGGTCATTGCCTCAATAAGTGCACATCAGTGTTAATTGTGACTCCTTTTAACATGTTTAGTACTGTAATATAATTTGTAGTTGACTATGATATACATTAAAACAAATGAGCTATTTAACATATTTTTTTGCCTATTTCCTTCAGTATACTTTATATTAGTCTATATATTAAGGGTTTATTTTATATGCTGTCAATTTTATTTAATCTTTTAATATATTTTTTTTGTATTGATGAATGCATTAACACAATTATATCTATATTATAACAGAAGCAAAGATTTTTTAAAATTTACTGACACAATTTGTTTGTGTCTCATTTAACTGAACAACTAAGTGTCTTAAGAGTTTATCTATTATGTAAATGCCTTGTATGTACATCATATAAACTGTATTCTGAGATGTGAATGGTCAAAGTTGACAGCCATTAGAATAAAACACATAATATAGACTAAAAATACACTTCAAGTAACATCACACCATAGGCCACCTCATTAATGTCTATAAAGTTGTACAAAAAACATCAAATTATAACCCACTTCATAAATGTCTGTTTAAACCAACAAATAAAAATTACAGTGTAACTCTCTTATTTAATGTCTATACAGATATACAAAAACATTAAATCCCAAATAATATAGGAAATAAAGATTTATATGATTAAACAGATTGAAATTTTTTCTTTCAAACAATGAACAATTTCTTACATGGAAAGCTATATAGAAATATCAAGTGGCTGGGAGAGAGGTCTCATTGTTTTGAACTGCATGTCCAACTTTCATTGAGATCTAATGAGGTCTCATTGTTTTGAATTGCATTTCTCAAGGTCATTGAGATCAAAATGTAACTAAATAGGACACACCCTAGGGCACTTTGACCGAACTAGATTGGATAAGGTCTAGGGCATTTAGAACTAGATAGATAGGACAAATCTTAGGGCACTGGGACCTAGATAGAAATGACGAGCCTAAGAGCACTGTGACTTATCTAGATAGGTCGCACCCCATCATAGGGCCCTGTAATCTAGCTGAAGTCAATGACTTACAAGGCAAGAACCCTCATTTTCCTCAGACTCACTTTTCTCTGGGTCCGCAGTCTTCCACAAGGCTTTGACTTCTTTAAAAGTTTTATTCTTGGTTTCTGGTACGTAGAAATATGTGAAGAGCCAAAACAGGAGCAGGAACACAGTGAATGGGAGGAACGTGTAGTTACCCAAAGCACCCTGTTGTCAGAAACACACACAAAATTAGTGATGTCATGAGCCAAATTTTAATTTATAAATCAATACTCACCACATGACAAAATCAGGAACCTAATTTAGCATATTACAAAAAAAACTCTAACCCTAATTCTAACCCAACTTCAAAAAAATAATCCTAACTCAACCTAACTACATTTAAATATAAAAGATTTCCTTAGCATGTACATAGGAAAATTAAACAAGACATGTATCTTGTGCTGTTTGAAGTCTGTCATGTATCTTGTGCTGTTTGAAGTCTGTCATGTATCTTGTGCTGTTTGAAGTCTGTCATGTATCTTGTGCTGTTTGAAGTCTGTCATGTATCTTGTGCTGCTTGAAGTCTGTCATGTATCTTGTGCTGTTTGAAGTCTGTCATGTATCTTGTGCTGTTTGAAGTCTGTCATGTATCCTGTGCTGTTTGAAGTCAGTCCAAACAATAGACTATAACCTGTCACAAGCGTCTTAATAATTTATATCTAGACCGCTTGCTCCCAGATTCATAAACTCCTTTACACAAGCAATGACTGAACACTGGTAACGGAAACAAACTTTAACCGCCGAACCCCTTTTCAACAAACAACACACTATCACCACTCAACTCTCTAACCTTCTACACAAATTCTCATGACGTCAACAACTCCCTTTTGCAACGCTTTCGCACCGACTAAATAATAACACTTACACAACCACCAAACACATCACCATGCACAGCTCACAAGTTATGGGGGGAAATTGGTCATCTGTGACATAACCAGGTTATCAAATATGGGAAATGGAAGGAATAGAAATTAGTCTAGAAAATAATAGAGGGAACATTGTTGATGGGGGAATGAAATATTTACCTGAAAGTGGGGGAATGAAATATTTACCTGAAAGTGGGGGAATGAAATATTTACCTGGAGGTGGGGGAATGAAATATTTACCTGGAGGTGATGGAATGAAATATTTACTTGGAGGTGAGGGAATGAAATATTTACCTGGAGATGAGGGAATGAAATATTTACCTAGAGGTGGGGGAATGAAATATTTACCATGAGATGAGGGAATGAAATATTTACCTGGAGGTGAGGGAATGAAATATTTAATTGGAGGTGAGGGAATGAAATATTTACTTGGAGGTGAGGGAATAAAATATTTACCTGGAGGTGAGGGAATGAAATATTTACTTTGAGGTGAGGGAATGAAATATTTACTTGGAGGTGAGGGAATGAAATATTTACCTGGAGGTGAGGGAAAGAAATATTTACCTGGAGGTGAGGGAATGAAATATTTACTTGGAGGTGAAGGAATGAAATATTTACTTGGAGGTGAGGGAATGAAATATTTACCTGGAGGTGAGGGAATGAAATATTTACCTGGTGGTGAGGGAATGAAATATTTACCTGGAGGTGAGGGAATGAAATATTTACCTGGAGGTGAGGGAATGAAATATTTACTTGGAGGTGAGGGAATGAAATATTTACCTGGAGGTGAGGGAAAGAAATATTTACTTGGAGGTGAGGGAATGAAATATTTACTTGGAGGTGAGGGAATGAAATATTTACCTGGAGGTGAGGGAATGAAATATTTACCTGGAGGTGAGGGAATGAAATATTTACCTGGAGGTGGGGTAATGAAATATTTACCTGGAGGTGAGGGAATGAAATATTTACCTGGAGGTGAGGGAATGACATATTTACTTGGAGGTGAGGGAATGAAATATTTACCTGGAGGTGAGGGAATGTGTAACCCACCAGGAAGTTGGCCACCCAGTTGATTAAAACTGAGAGAGACATGGCAGCAGATCGTGGTCCCTGGCTGAACAACTCAGCAACAATGAGCCAGGGGATAGAACCTGGGAAATTAAGAACAAACATGAATTATCTTCCTTTACTATGATTCCTGGCCTGTGTAGAATGTCTTTTGTTTTGAACAGTCATGTGAAAGGTAGCAACTGTTCTTATTGCTACTACCATTGGAATCTAGTTATAGGGCTGGGTAAATCAGTCAACGTAAGGCAAAAACTAAACTATCATTCAAAACAAAAGCCCTGTTTGGAGGACATGCCAATTACCTAGTTAAGTTTATCTAATTTTTTGGACATACTATCCTGGTTAGTATTATCTCATTATGTGGACATCTACTTACCTGGACCAACAGCAAAAAACACCACATACAAAAGGGAGACAATGATGCTACATGTGTTAAACCAGCTGACATATTCCTATCAAAGAAAATAAATGTTTATTAATGTTTGATAACAAATGTCATCTTTAATAGTTAACAAATGTGTAATCTCTAATAGTTAACAAATGTGTCATCTTTAATAGTTAAGAAATGTGCCATTTTAAATAGTTAACTATTGATTGACTATCTTCCTAACTGACTATCTTCCTGATAGACTAACTATCTTCCTGAATGACTGACCATCTTCCAGATTGACTATGTTTCTGATTGACTGACTATCTTCAAGATTGACTATTTGCTGATTTAATATCTTCCAGATTGACTGACTATCTTCCAGACTGACTTTCTTACCCTCAGGGACAATGTGACAGTGATGAGCATGCTAAAAACACACATTCCCGCCAGGCCTATCAGGTGCAAGGTTCTCCTCCCGGCCCTGTCCATTAGAGGTATGGTGATGAAGGTCATGACGACCATCACTGCCCCCACACCACTGGTGGCATGTGTTGCTGTGGAGGGGTCAAGGCCAGCCTCCTTGAACAGACTGACAGAGTAGTAGAATATCTGGGATTGGAAGATGTTATACAGGTTATATAGAGTAGTAGAATATCTGGGATTGGAAGATGTTATACAGGTTATATAGAGTAGTAGAATATCTGGGATTGGAAGATGTTATACAGGTTATATAGCGTAGTAGAATATCTGGGATTGGAAGATGTTATACAGGTTATATATAGTAGAATATCTGGGATTGGAAGATGTTATACAGGTTATATATAGTAGAATATCTGGGATTTGAAGATGTTATAAAGGTTATATATAGTAGTAGAATATCTGGGATGGGAAGATGTTATACAGGTTATATAGAGTAGTAGAATATCTGGGATTGGAAGATGTTATACAGGTTATATAGAGTAGTAGAATATCTGGGATTGGAAGATGTTATACAGGTTATAAAGAGTAGTAGAATATCTGGGATTGGAAGATGTTATACAGGTTATATATAGTAGAATATCTGGGATTGGAAGATGTTATACAGGTTATATATAGTAGAATATCTGGGATTGGAAGATGTTATACAGGTTATATATACAGTCGAAACTGGTTAAGTCAACGGCGCTGGGGTATGAAAAATGGCATCGAGATAACCGATGATCGAGTTAAAACGAAAACCAATATGGCGGCAAAATATTAACATGCGCTTGAAATTTCTTTATGCATGTGTTGTGCGTTAATTAGTGATCGGACGATTAATCAGAATCGTATTGGAATATCGGGACCCTATTTCTTCACTCTTTCCAAAGGTTGTTAAGACAGTTAGTTTTTAAGGACCGTTTAAGTCTAAATATAACCCTTTGTTGCGTTAGCGCAGTTTTTTTCCCTAGTACATAACTATAACGAAGTCATATACTCCTGCCCGCCACGCCACCACGCGCGCGCCATCTTGCGGTGATTCCCAGATTGAGCGCTTACAATGGACTTAGAATTCCTGTAACTTGATGCTAATCGGACTAACAATGGTGTGGGAGATTGAGAGTGGGTAAACTGTCTGTAGACAGGTTATATTATATATTTTAAAATCTGGGGAGCCTTGCTTACAGTAAGCAGCCTGTGATTTTGGTATCGTCCCATCACTAGCGTTAATAAATGAGAATGTACATGCACGTTTTTTTACACAACGGCATTGCTGTTGTCTATCATGACCTATATATGACTCATGACAAAGCGAACTCTTCTCTATAAAAATGTACAGTTAACGTACACAAATAAATTAGGAACTCCTTTTGAACCTTCAACTTTGACACATTTTAATTAATTCTAACCAATAGTTAAATGGCTTTTGCACACGGCCACTTCTTATGAATGAAACAATAGTAATAGAGTCAAAATGAGGTTGAAGGATGAATGGTTACCAATGACAACAAGTCTGCACACGGTACATTTTGTTATTCCATACGATCCCCTCAGCTTACAATGGACTTAGAGTGGGGGTGGGTAAACTGTATGTTTTTTAGCCGTTATTTGTTTGATGAAGCTATCGGCACGCTATAAAAATGTACATACATGTTTTCTAACAACAAAAGGTATATGTGCACCAACTAACAGCAGAAATTTACAAATTTTAAATAAAAACCAACGTCGATTATCGATACAAACTTTTATTATATTCTCCAACATTGCAAACACAAAATTCGTGAGTCATTTCACTCTGACACAGCTCTGAAAAGTATCTGAACGCAAGCGGGCTGTGACGTCACTAGCACACCTCGCAAGGCTGACACTTTTTTTGTGGCCTTGTTGGTTATAAAATAACTAAGAAGAACAAAAGCTGGTGATTGGCATAGTACCAGAAGCAACATATGCCTAAACGCAAGCGGGCTGTGATGTCACCAGCACACCATGCAAGGCTAAAATTTGACGTGTGGCCTTGTTGGTTATAAAATAACTAAGAATTTCAAAAGCTGGTGATTGCCATAGTACCAGAAGCAACACAGCGCTGAGAGCTAAAAGCAAGTGGGCTGTGACGTCACCAGCAGACCCTGGTGAGGCAGAAAATTGGTCCCTTCCATTGGTTATAAAAAAATCATAGCTTTTTTGTGCTCGTGTTATGAGGTTTCGGCGACTTAAAAAAATCGAATTAAACGACGAGAAAATGATAAGACAAAGAGAGAACTTGGCAGTTCCAATAAAAAACGTTGACATAATGGGGTGGGCGAGTTAACCGAGCTCGAGTTAAGTGGGTTCGACTGTAGTAGAATATCTGGGATTGGAAGATGTTATACAGGTTGTATAGAGTAGTAGAATATCTGGGATTGGAAGATGTTATAAATGTTATATAGAGTAGTAGAATATCTGGGATTGGAAGATGTTATACAGGTTATATAGAGTAGTAGAATATCTGGGATTGGAAGAGTTGTAATTTGAGATGGATCGCTATTGTCAATTGGATAGGTAGCAGATTGGGAGATGGATCGCTATTGTCAATTGGATAGGTAGCAGATTGGGAGATGGATCGCTATTGTCAATTGGATAGGTAGCAGGCTGGGAGATGGATCACTATTGTCAATTGGATAGGTAGCAGATTGGGAGATGGATCGCTATTGTCAATTGGATAGGTAGCAGATTGGGAGATGGATCGCTATTGTCAATTGGATAGGTAGCAGATTGGGAGATGGATCGCTATTGTCAATTGGATAGGTAGCAGATTGGGAGATGGATCACTATTGTCAATTGGATAGGTAGCAGATTGGGAGATGGATCGCTATTGTCAATTGGATAGGTAGCAGGTTGGGAGATGGATTGCTATCGTCAAGTTAACTGGTTGGGCCATATTTGCAATGACTTGCCTACCCCATTTATACCAGAAAACTGCTGTGACAACTGCATGACGATGCTGATGATGACTGGCATACGGAAGGCAGGACTTGTTAACAGGCTCAGGATGCTTACCTGGTCAATTAGAAGAGATACTCTCATTAGATTGGTCAATTAGAGAGATACTTTCATTACGTTGGTGATTTCAAGACTTACATTAAATAAATTGGTCATGTTGAGAAATTCTTGCATTAGATTGGAAATTTTTAGACTTATTTTTAATAAATTGATCATTTTAAGAGATGCTTTCCATAGTCAAATGCCCATTATGACACAGCTGAAGGTAGTATTGAATGTTCATTGTTAGAGCTGTATTGTGTAATGCTAATTTAGACACAATAGTGGTGGCTAATGCCCATAGTTATAATGCTGTGTGTTTTCAATTTATACTTCGTTCTCTGTTCTTAATGAACTTTATGTTTTGTTATGGTCTTTTGCACATATTTTATTTGTTTTTTTAATTTTGTATTTCCTTTCCCTATATAATACCTTAGTGGTAACGTAAATATTGATCATTCTAGTTGAATTTAAATTATTACAATGTTTATTTACATTAGTGTGGGCATTTGAATGTGTCTATAATTAGATATCATTCACCATTTATCCCAATTTGCATTCACATCTAGTAATTGTTCTAATTACATCCACAATCTATCAAATGACATTGACATTCAACAAATATCCAACAATCTACCACATCCATGATCAATGTTCCCTCTAAGACTCTCACTTATTGGTTCATGTCAAAAATAAAATATTGTGCAAAGTTGCACATCATCTATTTTTTGTCCACAATTTTACACCCCACAAACACGTATATTGCTCAACAGCATCAGATATCTGAGGGGGGTGGGGAGGGGGTTGTGGGTGGGAGGGTGAACTTTGCCCACCATATACCGTATGGCTTATACTTACAACACTCAACTAAATGACTTCTAAACTTAATTAAATTTAACATTTTTAGAAAATGAATTGACTTAAAGATCCACCTGTACTTCCTATTGTTAAATAAAAAGTGAAATAAATTATTCTGGATTACCATTACTTTCTGATGTTAAATAAATAGTGAATTGACTTATTTTGGATTTACCTGTAGTTCCTATTGTTAAATAAAAAGTGAAATAAATTATTCTGGATTACCATTACTTTCTGATGTTAAATAAATAGTGAATTGACTTATTTTGGATTCACCTGTATTTCCTACTGTTAAATAAATAGTGAATTGACTTATTTTGGATTTACCTGTAGTTCCTACTGTTAAATAAATAGTGAATTGACTTATTTTGGATTTACCTGTAGTTCCTACTGTTAAATAAAAAGTGAAATAAATTATTCTGGATTACCATTACTTTCTGATGTTAAATAAATAGTGAATTGACTTATTTTGGATTTACCTGTAGTTCCTATGGTTAAATAAATAGTGAATTGACTTATTTTGGATTTACATGTATTACCTATTTTACATAAATAATGAGCTGACTCATTCTTGGTTTACCTGTATTTCCAATTGTTAAATAAATAGTGAATTGACCAATGCTTGGTTTACTTGTATTTCCTATTGTTAAATAAATAGTGAACTGACTTATTCTAGATTCACCTTTTCTTCCTGTTGTTGTTCCCTGGCTTCTTCTTTCATTTCATCAACATCTTCATCCACCAAGTCTGTTCCTCTCAGTGATATCAGTGCTGAATAGAGAAAGTCAAGCTTGATTACTTTCAGTTTAATCAGTAGCCAACAATAAACAAAAATTTGAATATAAAATAAGGACCGTTGAGAGTAGCAATATTGAGATATTTGTTTTATCTGACTATACAGATATACGGTCCTTCTATACAGAATATTATTGCGTCCACAGACCATGCCGGTCTGTTGGAAAGTGATGCAGCGTTCACAGGCCACGGCTAAGAGGGTTCCACGCGTTACCCAGCCGCCTTTATTTCCCTAACTAGTGGTTAGGTACTCTTTTGGAGCTGGGTGGACTCAGGGAAGACCTAGTCACATGGATTCGAACCCGTGAACATCGGTACGCCAGCCGAGCGCACATGCCACTCTACCACCGTGCCCCACGGTGAGATATTTTATTTATAAACAGTAATAATATCCATTCAATTAGATCTAGTTGTAGTTCACTAAAGAAAAAAACGAAATTCCAAAAAAGTCAAAGGTTTTTAGACAACACAATTAATGATTTTAATGTTAATTTCACTTGATATAGTCTAGAAAAGATATAGATTGTAACTATCTAGAATCTAATAATAATCTTTGAGAAAATAAACGCAACAAAGTAAGTTATGTTGTATAAGAAATTTTTTTTTGAGCGAAAATTGTAAATCCTGAATATTTATTAGCTAGATTTTAAAATTAGAATTACTAGCGCGTCACAAAACTAGAATTACCAGCGAATCACAAAACTAGAATTACCAGCGAATCACAAAACTAGAATTACCAGCGAATCACAAAACTAGAATTACCAGTGAATCACAAAACAATAGCATGGAAACCCACCAAAAAGTTATCAACTGGCTGGAGATGTTATACAACCTTGATTTCCAGCTTTAGTCAGAATAATGGAATCTCTGATTAATACATGCCCATGTGCAGTAAATATTTTAAAGATATCATTAGATGGGATCTTAAAGATTTTACCTGCTTTAGACTCAGACTCTTTGTGTTTAGAGATGAGCAAATATCTGGGGCTTTCAGGGCAAAAAGGTAACACTATCAGTTGTAGTACACATGGGAACACAGACAGACCTGGTTGAGATCAAATATTACAGTTGTAGTACACATGGGAACACAGACAGACCTGGTTGAGATCAAATATTACAGTTGTAGTACACATGGGAACACAGACAGACCTGGTTGAGATCAAATATTACAGTTGTAGTACACATGGGAACACAGACAGACCTGGTTGAGATCAAATATTACAGTTGTAGTACACATGGGAACACAGACAGACCTGGTTGAGATCAAATATTACAGTTGTAGTACACATGGGAACACAGACAGACCTGGTTGAGATCAAATATTACAGTTGTAGTACACATGGGAACACAGACAGACCTGGTTGAGATCAAATATTACAGTTGTAGTACACATGGGAACACAGACAGACCTGGTTGAGATCAAATATTAAAGTCTAGAAGTTAGGGTTACAGAACATTTGAGGGTAAGGTTACACAGAGACCAGAAAAGATCAAATAAATAGGGGGTTGCTGGATATCCGGCATGCATGCAAAATTATTAATATATAACAAAATAAACAAATTAACAAACGTTGATCATGAAAGCATTCAAATCCATGCAAAATATAGTAAAACAAATTAATTTGAATATGAAAAAAAAATTAAGTTAAAAAATAACAAGTATAGATATTGCTTTACTACTTAAAATAACAAAGTAATTTAACTAACAGGATATTAAACTTAAATCGTCTGAATAAAAGAACAGTTTTTCGGATGGCTCTAGATAACGACTTCTTGTACACTACACACTCAATACAACACTGTTTGCTTGGTACACACTAAACAGTCATTGAACTTTGTTCAAGTTTGTTCATTCAATTCATTGTAAAATTTTCATCATTGACATTGACAGTGTTACAGACTGTCATTGTAGATGGCAGGTACTCTCCATATGTTGGATAATAAACATTTTAATAAATAGTATTAAATAATAAATAGAAAGTTTTAAAGTACACCCCTTTAGCTCTTACACTTAAATCCGGATATCTCCGGGTCCAGAATCCGTATCCCGCGAATATTAGGGCCTAACTGCCTAGATTGTGCAAATAGTAAATAACCATACCCGGCCACCCCTTACAAATAAATCATGTCTAGAAGTTAATAATTAAGAGACCAATTTTAGACACAGTATTAGCTAGCATGGAAAATTTATAGACAACTGCTCTCGGAAGGGGTTGGCCTTTACGTTGGCCCAGGAGATAAGTAGGGTTGCGGAAGTGGCTGCGACTTGAAACAGACTAACCCCGGCGAAATCTCCAGAACATATGCACTGGAACCCCCCGGACAACCGGAGGGATGGGCCGAGAGGCCCGGTGCTGGGTGTGGGAACAGGCCCATACCCAACAGTGCCCGGTAGGAACGCCGAAGACAGGAAGACCCTCTGGGAAAGGGACAGGACGCACACGGACCGTCCTCAATGGGTTGAAGATTTCTGCCTACCCCCTCTCTATTCTATGGGTCTCCAGAGAGGATTGACCCACAGTCCCGACTCACGGTTTTCGCTCGAGACTGTGGGTCGATCCTCTCTGGAGACGAAAACGGTCAGTGTCATTTTGGAAACAGTAGGTGAAATCCTAGCACGAGGCGGAAAAGTAGTCCTTCAGTACATCACTGGGCACAGTGGTGAGACTCACTCAGACAGGGTCGATAAGTTAGCAAGAGAAGGTTCAGCTCAGCCCCAACCCGATCGCCCAATGACCCAGCTGGGGGTCAGATCGTGGCTTAAAGACCATTTCCGAGAGAAATGGCTTCAGGACTGGGCGTCTGAAAGCACGGCCAGAAAAGTATTCCAGTACATGCCGCGACCGAGCAAAAGCGACTCCTGGTGGGAAATTGGACGTAGCAATCAGACGCTCATAACTAGAATGAGAACTGAACATTGTCCCATACGAAGCTACTTGTACAAATTCGACACTAGAAGGGAACTGGACTGTCGGCTGTGTGGCCACCCTAAGGAGACGGTAGCCCACGTACTCGAAGAGTGCCCCGAGCTGTGCGGGGATTTGGAAGGAGAAGTAACGGTACCTGCAGAGGAGTACCTCTATGGCGATGCCCGCTTGATGAGGCTCGCATGCGATAAAATGAACCGGGTCCAAAAGAGAATGTAGATTCAGTAGACAACTGCTTATTAATGTATATCAGTAAACAATTAAATTATTTAAAAGTTAAGTCACTTGGCTGGGGTAAATCATTTTACGATGTCACCCCCCTCCCCTCTCCCTGGATTAAGCCCATAGAAATATTGATTATGGTGGGCAATATATTTGCTTGTCAGTTCTTACTATGTCACTTCTTACTACCAGCACATTTAAAGAGTTTTCTTTTCTGAGGACAAAGGCCCAGTTGATAAAGCTGACAGTACTGTTAGTTACATGGAGTTATAAAGCTGACATTACTGTTAGTTACGTGGGGTTGATAAAGCTGACAGTACCATTAGTTACATGGAGTTGATAAAGCTGACAGTACTGTTAGTTACATGGAGTTGATAAAGCTGACAGTACTGTTAGTTACGTGGAGTTGATAAAGCTGACAGTAATGTTAGTTACATGGAGTTGATAAAGCTGACAGTAATGTTAGTTACATGGAGCTGATAAAGCTGACAGTACTGTTAGTTAAATGGAGTTGATAAAGCTGACAGTACTGTTAGTTACGTGGAGTTGATAAAGCTGACAGTACTGTTAGTTACATGGAGTTGATAAAGCTGACAGTACTGTTAGTTACATGGAGCTGATAAAGCTGACAGTACTGTTAGTTACGTGGAGTTGATAAAGCTGACAGTACTGTTAGTTACATGGAGTTGATAAAGCTGACAGTACTGTTAGTTACATGGAGCTGATAAAGCTGACAGTACTGTTAGTTACGTGGAGTTGATAAAGCTGACAGTACTGTTAGTTACATGGAGTTGATAAAGCTGACAGTACTGTTAGTTACGTGGAGTTGATAAAGCTGACAGCACTGTTAGTTACGTGGAGCTGATAAAGCTGACAGTACTGTTAGTTACATGGAGTTGATAAAGCTGACAATACTGTTAGTTACATGGAGTTGATAAAGCTGACAGTACTGTTAGTTACATGGAGTTGATAAAGCTGACAATACTGTTAGTTACATGGAGTTGATAAAGCTGACAATACCGTTACTTACATGGAGCTCTAACCAAAACAAACAAGAGCACTTAACCTTATTTCTCTCTCATATACATAAAAAGTTATGTCCCTTTTAGATATATTCCAGTTATGGAACATTTAACGTAAAATGAGTACATTTGACAGTTGATAGCATGCATGTCTTTCAAAATTGTTGTTCTTTAGGTTTTAAGCTTTTAAACATACAACTTTCAAAATTGCATAAATCTGGGAGTCAGCTGTTATTGCCAATATCCAACAAACTTATCATCTACATAGGTTGATACTATAACAAAGTAACTCTTGAGTTTTTCTACGGACACATGTCTCAAGAATAATTTCAATCAGATGTGCTTTCAATTCTGAGCTATAATAAAAAAAACACCTTTTATGGGCATTATAGAATTTATAAAACTAAAGCCAGTTAAAGATTAAATCTTAAGTTTTCTGCTTTAATTTTTTTTACCTAACAGTAAATTCCAAAAATCAGCATTGCCCATGACCTCAGGAAAGCCAAAGATTTGTGAGATGAAAATGCCAATGGTGACCCCAAGTTGATGCAGCACGCCAAGGGCACCACGCATGTTGTGAGGGGAGATTTCAGACAGGTACAGTGGAGTAAGTCCTGTGTAGAGTCCTGTCAATAAAAACATGATGTCAGACAGGTACAGTGGAGTAAGTCCTGTCAATAAAAACATGATGTCAGACAGGTACAGTGGAGTAAGTCCTGTCAATAAAAACATGATGTCAGACAGGTACAGTGGAGTAAGTCCTGTGTAGAGTCCTGTCAATAAAAACATAATGTCAGACAGGTACAGTGGAGTAAGTCCTGTCAATAAAAACATGATGTCAGACAGGTACAGTGGAGTAAGTCCTGTGTAGAGTCCTGTCAATAAAAACATAATGTCAGACAGATACAGTGGAGTAAGTCCTGTGTAGAGTCCTGTCAATAAAAACATAATGTCAGACAGGTACAGTGGAGTAAGTCCTGTGTAGAGTCCTGTCAATAAAAAACATAATGTCAGACAGGTACAGTGGAGTAAGTTCTGTCAATAAAAACATAATGTCAGACAGGTACAGTGGAGTAAGTCCTGTCAATAAAAAACATAATGTCAGACAGGTACAGTGGAGTAAATCCTGTGTAGAGTCCTGTCAATAAAAACATGATGTCAGACAGGTACAGTGGAGTAAGTCCTGTCAATAAAAACATGATGTCAGACAGGTACAGTGGAGTAAGTCCTGTGTAGAGTCCTGTCAATAAAAACATAATGTCAGACAGATACAGTGGAGTAAGTCCTGTGTAGAGTCCTGTCAATAAAAACATGATGTCAGACAGGTACAGTGGAGTAAGTCCTGTCAATAAAAACATGATGTCAGACAGGTACAGTGGAGTAAGTCCTGTGTAGAGTCCTGTCAATAAAAAACATAATGTCAGACAAGTACAGTGGAGTAAGTCCTGTCAATAAAAACATAATGTCAGACAGGTACAGTGGAGTAATTCCTGTCAATAAAAACATAATATCAGACAGGTACAGTGGAGTAATTCCTGTCAATAAAAACATGATGTCAGACAGGTACAGTGGAGTAAGTCCTGTGTAGGGTCCTGTCAATAAAAACATAATGTCAGACAGGTACAGTGGAGTAAGTCCTGTCAATAAAAACATGATGTCAGACAGGTACAGTGGAGTAAGTCCTGTGTAGAGTCCTGTCAATAAAAAAGATAATTGTAACCGACTCTCTGTAAGTAAACATCTTTCTATTGTTTACATCCGACAAACCCCTAGCATAAACATTAGCTCACACTAACAACATTCATACACTAGGCTGCTGAAATCTAACTGTTGAAATCTAACAGTTAAAGTCAAGATTTCATAATTTTAATGTAATTTGGGTATATATTCCATGAATTTATTTTTACAATTAAAAAAATTGATTATAAAATTTAAAAGCTATAGATACAATAAATGATTATAATTTTTTATAACTAAAAAAATAATCAAGTATTAAAAAATGTAGATTTGAATTTAAAAAAAAATTACCACAGTTAAATCCAATAACAAATCTACCAATGATGATCATTTCATAGGATGCAGCCAGGCAGCTGAAATACATGAGTGCACCACCCACAATACCAATGGCAGTGTTAGCCAAGAGGCCAAACTTCCTGGAATAGCAATGTCAAATCATATGTCCATGAGGCTGGATTAACCTTAAAACTAACCTGGAATAACAATATCAAATCATTTTCCGAAGAGGCTGGATTAACCATAAGCCAAACCTGGAATAACAAAATCAAATCATATGTCCCTGAGGCCGGACTATGCTGCAAGAGTTAACAGAATGTATGACTTGCTGAACAGTCCAGGTGAAGCAAACGTATGAGATCCACTTTCTTCTACATAAGCCAGTAAAAAGAGTCAATTCATACGGCTAAGTGAACACATGTTTAGTTTAGTATAAAAGCTAACATAATGTCATAACAGAACAATTTGTTGATAATAGCAATATATCTATGGATGCTCGTACTGACAAAGTGAATGAAAAAAGGAAGTTATTTGTTGAGGATTCTATGAAGAATAATTACTTTTCAGTTTCTGATTTGCTCCAGGGCAGTCAGATCGTCAGTACTTATGACAGTGAAATAGAAATGTAAAACTGATCAAAGTTAGTTGCACCTCTGATAGACTAGGTTGTTCTGGGATGCACAGCATGTAATGTACTTTTATAAAACTAAGTTATGTTTTTTTCTCAACCCAGCTTCATTAAACTTTAAATTCCTTAATGAAATAAAATTGACAGAACTTAAAAAACAATCTTACTATGGCTTAATGTGTTTAATTCTGGTTATTGAACATATTAGAGGACGCGGTGGTCGAGTGGCAGCGCACTTAACTGACGTACCAATGGTCACGGGTTAGAATCCATGTGAAAGCAAGGATATGTTCCCGGGGCCTAGGGCGTCCCTGAGTTCACTCAGCTCCTAGTGGGTACCCGATATCAGTTGGGGAAGTAAAGGCGGCTGGGCATTGTGCTAGCCACACAATCCCCTCGTATGCCGTGGTACATTGTGCTAGCCACACAATCCCCTCGTATGCCGTGGTACATTGTGCTAGCCACACAATCCCCTCGTATGCCGTGGTACATTGTGCTAGCCACACAATCCCCTCGTATGCCGTGGCTATTGAAACTTGTGAACGCTGCTTCACTTGCCCCATAGGCCAATGGTCTGAAAAGGGAACTTTTACTACTTTACTATTGAACATATTTATATCAATTAATTGATATTACCCAGGATTCAAATAGGCTCTTGTAAAACCCCTATCACAAGAGTACAGTCATTTTAGAAGTGCTGGTTACACCAGTGATATAAGACAGTGCTTCTCAAAATTTTTTGTATGACCGACCATTGCACCATGGACAGGTGAACTATTTTTCCATACTGACTTGATTTTCCCTGTACTGACGTGATCAGTGATAGCAAAATGAGCCCCTACATGGCCTAAGTCCTACAAGATTAAGCATAAATTCAGCTTGTTTTATGCTACATGTCATCGAACAACTTTGAAAAAGAATAAACTTAAGCCTTGATTGCTTGATGCTCATTTACGATAGTCTTCATTTGGTATAAAAGTGTGTTGATGATGGCAGCAATCGTTTTTGTTTTAACTGTTTTTAAGTTGATAGTACTTTAATAAATCTATATCCCGACTTAAGTCTAAGTTTTATTAAAGAGAACATAAAATTCAATATAAAAGTCAAGCATATGTATTTTATGCATATGTATAAAATAATATTGTAAATATAGTAAGTACAGTCGAAACCGCTTATGTCGACGGCGTTGGGGTATGAAAAATGGCGTCGACATAACCGATGATCGAGATAAAACGAAAACCAATATGGCGGCAAAATATTAACATGTGCTTGAAATTTCTTTATGTACATGATTAATTAGTTAGCGTTAATTAGTGATGGGATGATTTATCGGAATCGTATCGGAACCCTAATATTTCTTCACTCTTTCCTAAGCGTAAGTCTAAGGTTGTAATGACCGTTCGTTTTTAAGGACCGTTTAAAATTTAAATATAACCATGGTTCCCACTCAGGAAAACGGGAAAAAGTCGGGAATTCTTAAAAATAAATTCTCGGCCTTGAAAGTCGGGAAAAGTTATGACTAATCGGGAATTTATATATATATATATATATACACTCATGTATATATATTTATGCCGAAGTAAAGGACTTTGATTACGTCTCTGTCATGTTTCGATTCCATTTATTTAATGAAAAATAAGTTGCCAGTTTATAATTGTCTGCGCATGCGCTAAAAGGTTAAAGTTTACGCTTCGCCGTGTCACAGGCGCATCAGCGAATTTAAAATACAAATAAACAAATCAATATGGTTATTTTAAGTTTAATGCTTTTGGTGTATATATATTTATGCCAAAGTAAAGGACTTTGATTACGTCTCTGTCATGTTTCGATTCCATTTATTTAATGAAAAATAAGTTACCAGTTTATAATTGTCTGCGCATGCGCCAAAAGGTCAAAGTTTACGCTTCGCCGTGTCGCAGTCGCGTTTGCCATCGTATCAGCGAATTTAAAATACAAATAAACAAATCAATATGGTTATTTTAAGTTTAATGCTTTTGACGTGCAGGATATCTGTTAATTAACTATCAGAACGTTCTCGAATTTCCTCAGTCAATCAAACTTGTAATATAAATAAAACTATTGTGGCCTTGACCGTTGATCACAGCTCGCTGTGGGCTGTGTGTACTGACACAGTACTGTGTTAATCAGTTTCATCGTCACGCGCGTGTTAGTGTCAGTCACTTATCTTACTGGTAACAAAGCAACAACAACAAACTTTTAAAAGAATAATAATTTATTAATTTTTTTATTTAATTATATAAAAACCACCGTCGATTCTCGATACAAACCTTTATTTTCAACCGACGAAAATCGAGTTAAGTTGCAAATTTGGCCCTCTTTTGTGCTCGAGATACTAGGTTTCGGCGACATAAAAGAATCGACATTACCGATGAGAAAATGCTAAGACAAAGAGAGAATTTGGCGGTTCCAATAAAAAACGTCGACATAATAGGGTGGTCGATATAACCGAGCTCGAGATAAGTGGGTTCGACTGTACATGTGTAAGTTAATAATCAAAGTGTAACTTAAACTAATGGCTCAGGTGAGCCTGCATATGAGCTGCAAGTTTATCAAGTTGTGGCTCAATTGAGGACAATGCTACATGGCTACACACAATGAAGAACAAACATCCAAACTGTGACTGTACTTTGTATTAATAAGGCTACTGTTGAACAAACCAGTCTCTCATAGATAAGATGAAGGAAATGGAAGAAGAGTCTTGAGAGCAATTTCGGCAAGTTCAGGATATTCTGCACTCACGCAAATCCCAAAGGATGCAAAAGAGTTCATAATTCCGAAATTCATTTTTAAACCTTCATCAGCAGCTAACACCAGCAATTTATCTTCTAAAGTTACAGACAAGTCAACCTTTGAAGCAATAAAAGGATTGCGTATCTATCCATTACCCTTATGTGGGTAATATTCTATAGTAAAGCAGAACTCAAAACGGTCAATTAATTTTTTCAAGTACTCAATGATGACTTTTTGTAGAGATGGAACATCAAATTCTTCATCTGCACTATCGATAGTTGCTTTTCTGTCCATCAATCTTGCCTGCCATTGTAAATAATGAAGCATTCATTCCTTGCATGGAGATATTGAGCTCATTAAAAATGGCGAAGATATCAGCAAAGTAAGCCAAATTCACATTTTGAAATAGCCGAGACCAATCTGGCTTTTTCTCCTGTTTAGAAATAGTCAAGCTCTCTTCGCAATTCAAAAACTCTTGACAGTACTTTGCCTCGAGACAACCAACGCACATCAACATGCAGTAAGAGCTGTTTGTGTTCTGCATTATTTTCATCATATAATGCATCAAATAATCTTGAATTTAAAACCTTTGCCTTGACATAGTTCATAATTTTTACAACTTCGCTGACCACGTTGTTTAGTTCTGTTGACATTTGCTTGGAGGCTAAACTTTCACGGTGATTAAAACAGTGTATTAACTTGCACTCTGGGTTTAATTACTTAATCTTGTCAACAACTCCGGAACGCCGCCCAGTCATGGCCGCAGTGCCATCAGTACACACACCAACACAATATTCTATATGATATTTGCCAACAATGTAATCATGATGACCTTGAATATTTCAGAACTTGTTGCATTAATTGGTAATGAAGTAGAAAAGAAATACTCTTCCTTCAAGTCATCCTTATATGGTATCGCACATATACCATCAGAATTGCCTAATTCACAATGTCTGCTGATTCATCGAGCTACATAGAAAAAGACTTAAACAAATTCAACTGCTCTATTAGCTGCGCCAGAATATCACCAGCCATGTCGTCGTTGCGTCGAGTTATTGTGTCATTTGAGAGTGGAATCTGGGCAACTTTCTTTGCCGCAGTCTCACCTAACATTTCCAAACAGTCTCACCTAACATTTCCAAACAGTCTCACCTAACATTTCCAAACAGTCTCACCTAACATTTCCAAACAGTCTCACCTAACATTTCCAAACACACATCCTAAATGCATCCTACTACAAGTGTCTTACCAATTGTATATGGTTTTTTTAAGCTTGGAAATTTGCAGTGCTTTCTTATATTATATGAAGCTCGAAAACCACGAGCTTTTATGTGTTATGAATCAAAGATTACTTTCTGACGGCTTTTTAAATCAGCACGCTTTCTTTAGAAGAATACTTTGGGCTTTGAACTTATGTCTTTATGTCTAGTAGTTAAATGCCTCTGGAATTGTGAGGGCTTATTGCATCATTGGATAGAATTTCGCCTCAAATAACACATTGCGGTGTTGAGATACCAGCATCATCTGAACTTATAAAACCGAATCGAATGTACGCAGGGTCATATTTTCGAGTGAATCTAGTACGAATCTGTTTTGCTGATGAAGCTTCTGTTTCATGTATGTCTCCATTATCAAATTGTGAAGAAGAGTCCACATTTGTTTTATGCTCATCATCAAAACTTCTTCTCTTCATAAACATATCCATCAGTCCTTTGATGTCACTATCAAACGACACAGGGTTACAATTTGATACATTCTATTGTTGCTTCTCAAACTTAAGGATTATAATTAGATTTTAAAAAAAATTCCTTGATAACTTCTGCGGACCGGCGGCTGATGGCCCACGGACCGGCAACAGACGCGGACCATGACTTTGAGAAGCACTGATAAAAGAGAGCAATATTTACAGAGGTATAGCTCAAACTACTGATAGTTGATGAATAAAGAAGGACAACCAATTACACTGAGTATATGAATATAAAACTTGGCCTACAGCTTTCAAACTATCAAACTCAACTACCAAACATTTCAACTGGAACAAACAAATTGTATGGATGCCTCACAAGAATCACATATCCCACATACACCTCACTAAAACCACATATGGTACAGATGCCTCACTAGAACCACATAAGATACAGACTAATGTTCCCTCTAAGGTTCATGGGCCTGTAGGGAACATTGTTACAGACTCCTGATTAGAGTCACATATCATACAGACACCATAAGAGAGCCAAATATCATACAGACACCTGACTAAAACCACATATCATACAGACACCATATGAGAGCCAAATATCATACAGACACCTGACTAGAGCCAAATATCATACAGACACCTGACTAGAACCACATATCATACAGACACCACACGAGAGCCAAATATCATACAGACACCATATTAGAGCCACATATCATACAGACACCATACGAGAGCCAAATATCATACAGACACCATATTAGAGCCACATATCATACAGACACCATACGAGAGCCAAATGGAACCAACAGCCTTTTACAAAAAATAAGAGGTCTTTAAGTAGAGGAAAATATCCGTAAAGCAAATGTATAGGTCAACTCCCCAATCTTACCTGTATAACACATCTACAGATCCATTCCCTCAATCTTACCTGTATAACACATCTACAGATCCATTCCCCCAATCTTACCTGTATAACACATCTACAGATCCATTCACCCAATCTTACCTGTATAACACATCTACAGATCCATTCCCCCAATCTTACCTGTATAACACATCTACAGATCCATTCACCCAATCTTACCTGTATAACACATCTACAGATCCATTCCCCCAATCTTACCTGTGTAACACATCTACAGATCCATTCCCCCAATCTTACCTGTATAACACATCTACAGATCTATTCCCTCAATCTTACCTGTATAACACATCTACAGATCCATTCACCCAATCTTATATGTGTAACACATCTACAGATCGATTCCCCCAATCTTACCTGTATAACACATCTACAGATCCATTCCCTCAATCTTACCTGTATAACATATCTACAGATCCATTCCCCCAATCTTACCTGTATAACACATCTACAGATCCATTCACCCAATCTTATCTGTATAACACATCTACAGATCCATTCCCCCAATCTTACCTGTATAACACATCTGCAGATCCATTCCCTCAATCTTACCTGTATAACACATCTACAGATCCATTCCCCCAATCTTACCTGTATAACACATCTACAGATCCATTCACCCAATCTTACCTGTATAACACATCTACAGATCCATTCCCCCAATCTTACCTGTATAACACATTTACAGATCCATTCCCCCAATCTTACCTGTATAACACATCTACAGATCCATTCCCTCAATCTTACATGTATAACAAATCTACAGATCCATTCCCCCAATCTTACCTGTATAACACATCTACATATCTATTCCCTCAATCTTACCTGTATAACACATCTACAGATCCATTCACCCAATCTTATCTGTATAACACATTTACAGATCGATTCCCCCAATCTTACCTGTATAACACATCTACAGATCTATTCCCTCAATCTTACCTGTATAACATATCTACAGATCCATTCCCCCAATCTTACCTGTATAACACATCTACAGATCCATTCACCCAATCTTACCTGTATAACACATCTACAGATCCATTCCCCCAATCTTACCTGTATAACACA
This sequence comes from Ampullaceana balthica, assembly GCA_944989445.1. Taxonomy (NCBI): domain Eukaryota; kingdom Metazoa; phylum Mollusca; class Gastropoda; family Lymnaeidae; genus Ampullaceana; species Ampullaceana balthica. The sequence continues at coordinate 353,111 of CALYLW010000201.1, forward strand.
TCTACAGATCCATTCCCCCAATCTTACCTGTATAACAAATCATAAGGTCCATTTCCCCTCCCCCCTCTTGTACCTAACTTACCTCCCAAAAGTATCAGCCCACCATCCGGCCAGTATGCCTCCGATGCAGCCCCCTACAGCAAATATGGCAACGATCAGGGCAAACATATTGATCATCTTGTTCTCTGACATATTATCACCACTTCGAGTTATATCAGTCTGGTTCATAAACTCTTTGATGCTCTTGGGAAAAAAAATAATTTTTATTTTATCATAATAGACAACTCAATCATTATATATGCCAATCATATGATTCAATACTTACTCAAATCCATGTTCCAGTTTCATTTATGACTTTCATAAGTTTTTAGTGTCAAGTGCTTTATAATTTTAGCCTTTGTGCTAAATAATATATGCATATATTTCATGAATTACTCATTATTCATGAGCTTTCAATCACTGGTAGGTAAATGTATGTTTATTGAACACAACTTCGTACTGTATTTATAAACCTACACATGGAATGAAGTATGACCATTACTCAGATACCAAGATTATTAGACAGCAAATCTTTATACAATATTTATAAACTTGATTTACACCATGGGTCGGGAAAGTTTTTTTCTAGGAGTCATAAACACCAAATATTTAGAAAAGCAATTCTGTGAGAGCCATACAATATGTTTAAAACTAAAAGTTCAAGTAAACGTGTGCATTTGGTGTAATTTCAACACTAAAAGTACAATAATAATGTCTCTGAATTCTTTTTAATAACATTGTAATGCTATTTTCTTTATATGCAATTAATATTATGGAGATCAAATGACTGAATAAAGTTGTTTTTTTAAATAATAGAATATTTGTCTGAGAGCCAGATACAGACATCAATAGAGCCACATCTGACTCGCAAGCCATGGTTTACACACTATAAACAACTATAACTCTTACCGATTCCGGAGAATTGATAACTCCAGTGTTGTATCCAAACTGAAAGGAGCCAAGAACAGCACCAAAGACGGAGAGACATAGTGTGACAGTGACACGCTGGGTGGAATAAACAAACAGTTACATTAGTGTGACAGTGACATGCATGGATGGAATTAAAAAATAATGTATATACTCGTTCTATAGCCCGTTCGTTCATAAGCTGACCCCCCCCCCACTTTTGGAAGGGAAAAGTATTAAAAGTGTATAACCCGATCGCAAGCCGACCCCCCAAAAATAATAGGACAGCTTTTAAAAAATGGTACATATTTTTTTAAAACTACAAGCTAAATCGGTCATTATGATTGTTTGCTTTGTACTGCCTATCTTTGTCTCTCTGCTCTTTGTTAAGCAAGAGTAACCGGTATTTTTAAACAAAAATTATTTGGTAAACAGTGACGAAAGCGCGTACATTAAAATCCGTGGTTGAAAACAAAATTTGTAAAATAATTTATTAAAACGTTCACAAAAATAAATAAAATGATTAAATGAGGTAAGTGCTGATTTTTAAAAATATATTATAGCTTCTGATAGAGCAGTCGAATCTTGTAGAATGTAGAAAAGGACATTGATTATCTACAATAACAACACCGATATTCAAAATCCATGCAGAAATCAATCACCTATGACCCGCTCATAAGCCGACCCCCCCCACTTTTTCCCCTAGATTTTGTCCAAAAAAGGTCGGCTTGCGAACGAGTATATACGGTAGTTAAATTAGAGTGATGGTGAATTGCTGGATTGAATCACCAGTTATAACAGTGACTGGGGGTTGCTGATTTTATTCTCTAGACCATGGTATGGAGGTCAAAAGCTAGGACACAAAGGTCAAAAACTATGATTTTAGAATTAGGTCAACAAATGATAGCCATGACTTGATGCATTAGGGCAACAGGCAATAGTCATGACTTTTAATCTAACACGACTAATTATTCAGCTTTCTTGACAAAATCTGATCATACGTATTGAACATAGACAAAATCTGATCAAAGATATTGAACAGACACAATCTGATCATACATATTGAACATAGACAAAATCTGATCATACATATTAATAAGAAAAACCCGTAAAAAAACCAAGTTTTTGACTATAAATCCTTTATGTACGAGAAGTAATTAAAAGAATGTTCATTATAATACGCAGCGCCAGAACATCCAGAAATACAAAATTGCAGTTGTGTCGTAAAACATGTTTAATATAATGCGCACCGATCAGGAATATGTTTATAAAAAGAGCTGTCAATAAAATACGCACCTTATTGCGCGACAGAAAGGTTGTTCAATATAATACGCACCGCGACGCTCTATCTAAAAAAATAGCATGATACATAGGAATAAATAAATAATCTAAAAAATCAATAATTTAATTACGGTACATGCGATCGATCTGAAATTTTGATACATTGTTTTTATCATCGGTACGAAACTGCCTGCAAAATTTCAGCTCGCTATCTTGCGAGCAAGTGGGTTAAAAATTGATCAAAAGTTTTGGCGACAAGCAAGCAAGGTCGGTCCGCCGCAGACACCACGAGTTAATATAAAGGATTTAAAAATAGACAAAATCTGATGAAAATATGTTTAATTTACTTTGGCTGGCACTAGGGCGGCACACCGAAAAAATTCATAGGTTTTGCCCTGCATAAACGGTGGTAGTGTAGCTAGCCAAACTGTAGGCGATGGCCTAGGTATACCATGACTGAACAATTTACTGACAGAAAAAATATATTAATTAGCCTTAAAACAATTTTCAACTCCAAAGAAGTGTTAATTAATTTGTAGGCCATCCAAATATATCAACTGAAAATAAAAAATTGTTATTTCCTTACTGTATAATAGTGTTTGTGGCATTTTGGATGCTAGCATCACTGCCACTATTCTGAAATTGCTTACCAAAAATACACAAATTTGAAACTATTTAGATTGCCTTAAAGGGATTAGAAACATTTATTTTATTCCATGCAGAATATATTGTTTAAAAATCAATACTTTAACATATTTGAGTCTTTCTATCCCTTAAACACTACAGGTACAAATGTATTATTGGTGTGAATATCTTGTTCAAGTTGTGATTCATTGATTTAAGTATAAGATAACATTTAACAAATGTATTATTGGTGTGAATATCTTGTTCAAGTCGTGATTCATTGATTTAAGTATAAGATAACATTTAACAAATGTATTATTGGTGTGAATATCTTGTTCAAGGTTGTCGTGATTCATTGATTTAAGTATAAGATAACATTTAACAAATGTATTATTGGTGTGAATATCTTGTTCAAGTCGTGATTCATTGATTTAAGTATAAGATAACATTTAACAAATGTATTATTGGTGTGAATATCTTGTTCAAGTCGTGATTCATTGATTTAAGTATAAGATAACATTTAACAAATGTATTATTGGTGTGAATATCTTGTTCAAGTCGTGATTCATTGATTTAAGTATAAGATAACATTTAACTAATTTAACACCTGAATCTTATGTCATTGTTAATAAGTGTAGAGGAATAAAAAATTATTATAATGTAAAAGAAATTAAGTTTGTTATTTTGAAGGGGAGGAGTATTTTATATTATAAATATTATTTAATAGGGGAGGGGAATAATCTGTAATTCCTCAACATTGTAAAAGTAAAACCAATACAAATTTGAGCACGCTAGGATGCACAGTAGTTAGTTTAAAAGAACATATATAGGACATAATAAAGGGCCCACCATACGTGACGTCACACACCTAGGGGGGAGGGGAGGCACGCATTTGTGACGATGTGTGACGAAGGGGAGTGGGGGTGTTTAAAAATGTGACATCACATCAAAACGCGCAATTTAAATAAAAATTTCACTTAAATATTTGATAGCTTACAATTTATTTAATTACGTTTTACATCCCTTTAAACATGTTACGATATTAGAGTGCAGCCTTACACTAAAAACATACTTAAATGACAAAAAAGTCATTTGCAACATGCTAATTTTCAATTAGAAAATATGGCTTTTAGGGGGGGGTCTAATTATTTATGACGAAGTGTGAGGGGGGTTAAAAATTAGCCACAATCGCGTGATGTCATTTATGGACAGCTCCTAAGCCATCTATATATATAATTCACCAAAACGAGTATGTGCAAATGAGCATGATGAATTACCCTCGCTGGGGTCAACTAATCACAGTTAATGGTTGGCAAGCGAGGGTAGTGGAGGAGTGGGGCATGTCTTGAGAACACCAATGCTTTTTGCATTCAGTTTTGTTGTTCCTTTAACGAGTACATGTATTTCGTATTGTATTGGTTATTACATCCGCCTGACATGCGGAAGGTCATTATATTGGTTATTACATCCGCCTGACATGCGGAAGGTCATAGGATCAAGCCCCAGCGGCAACATTTAAAATTTTTAAAATAAATGTTTATGATTATGTCTGTTCTTATCCCCCTTTCTTAGGGAACATAACACCACTTCGCATGTATTTCACGGGAAAAAAGCTTCGTTGAATGTCATACCCATTCCTTCATCAGGTAACTCTGTTTTTATCGGTCGCATATTTTTGGGAAAAGAAGTTGTTGCTCTCCAACATGGCTGTAATATAATTTGTTTCACAACATTGGGATAACTTCTGGGACGAGCTCTCCGTTGTTCTCAGTGATGGAAACATAGTCATACACTCTCAACAATACATTCAGTACATGGATACTTCAGGAGTATATGGTGGCGAGGCAGAAATGGTCGCGATGTCCAAAATACTTCCAAAAAATGCTTCGCCGGTCCCCCTAACATTCACTATCAGCTCCACAGTCACACATACTACCATCACACTGACACCTCTATCAGCTCCACAGTCACACATCCTACCATGACACTGAAACCTCTATCAGCTCCACAGTCACACATACTACCATCACACTGACACCTCTATCAGCTCCACAGTCACACATCCTACCATCACACTGATACCTCTATCAGCTCCACAGTCACACATACTACCATGACACTGACACCTCTATCAGCTCCACAGTCACACATCCTACCATCACACTGACACCTCTATCAGCTCCACAGTCACACATGCTACCATCACACTGACACCTCTATCAGCTCCACAGTCACACATACTACCAATGACACTGACACCTCTACTTCTCATGTAAGATTCGTGCTATGCTTTTATATTATATGCCTTAGAAATTAAAAGGCCTTAAAAATTAGCATTGTCAATTTCAGTGCAATAACTAAAATATAACATATAAATGCATTTAATAAATTAAAACGTAAGTTCTCACAAGAAAATTAAAATACCCTGCAAAATAATATACAGGCCAAAACTGCCCTTTTACCCACTTTTAGGTAATCCTGCAGTTTCTACACGTATATTATTTTACATCAAAATTTAATTTTCTCGTGAGAACTTAAATTTGTTATCTATTAAATGCATTATTATATGTTGTATTTTAGCTATTAGAATGCTAATTTGTAAGTCTTATTAATTTCTAAGGGCTTTTTTCGGACCTTGAAGCTAAGTAATCGGAGTAGGTTACATCCATTTTGTTTATCCAGCACCCTACTTGCCGGGTTGTCACAGTAAGATGCCAAATGACAAATGAAATTTTCTCACTTAAAAACAAAGAAAATAAGAATCGAACATCTCGTAACGAAATAAAAAATGAAATTGTCTTTAAAATATTTATTTATCTTCTAAGAACATTAAAATAGATGAATAATACTTTTTAAAAATCATCTTCAGTCAGTAAATTTATTTTAGCATGGGTCGTTCCAGGAAAAAAATATCTGGTAAGCAGGGTGCCAGATAAAAAAAATAGATGCATCGTGACCAGATTATGTATCATATAGAGCCGAAAAAAATTCCTTAGAAATTAATAAGACTTACAATTACAAATAAGCGCATTTTTGTTAATAGCTAAAATACGACATATAATATTGTCATTAATAATGCATTTAATAAATTAAAAACATAAGTTCTCATGAGAAAATTAATTAAATTTTGCTGTGAAATAATATAATGTAGAAACTGCAGGTTTCAGGATTACCCACATTTATTTTGGCATAAAATTAAGGAAAGCGTTATCCCCAGAATTCTGCGAATAATTTTCAACGTTATCCCCAGAATTCTGTGAATGACTCTCGACGTTGATGGGAGAATTCAGTGAACTATTCTCAAAGTTAATTTTGAGCATTATTTATCATTATATCATGTATATCAAGTAAATTCACGTTGATTATAATAATTATATCTGACCTGAATAAGAAAACAGTACCAGCCTTATTGTTTTTCATATTGATTTTAACTTTATAATTATATTTTAGAATCTGTTCAGTCCACTGAGCTATTTTTATCTAGCTCACTTACACTAGTATAACCAAGTATAGTCCATTGCGTTTTTGATATATGATATAGGCCAATATATTTATCATATATATATATATTATAGAAAGGATTGGCTATTAGTATTAGTACTATTATTAGTATTATTAGTAGTAGTAGTGATAGCAATCTAGGCTTTAGACTTATTAGGCTTAGGCATAGGCAAACTAGGCAGCCGCCTAGGGCTAGGGCCTCCGATTAGTTTCATCATTATTGACATTATTGTCATTAATGAATTTAATGGGGGCCTCACACAAGAATTTTTCTGTATTTATTCTTTTATTTTTCTATTACATTTTATTTAGGGCCACCAAATTCACTTCGCTAAGGGCCTCCAATTCCTTTTAGACCAGTCCTGCAGTAATGAATATAGGTTTACAGTCCATGACGTATCATTGGAGAATATAGGACAATATATTTATTTATAATATAGGATAGGGTATTAGTACTATTATTAGTAGTAGTACTAGTAGTGTTAGCAATATTGGCAGTATATTCAATTGCGCCGCGACCAAGGTCGCGTCGCAGTGGGATGAACGTGAATCATTTAAATATTGTGCAATAAAAAGGTTTCAAATAGTCAAATAGAAAAAAAAATAATTATAAAGAAAACATTAAAAAAGATTCCCCACCTAAAAATCGAACCCTGTAAAAAATATATATTTTTTTTCAATTCCACTAGCGAAAGTCGAACCCTGTACCACAACGTCAACTGTCCTTCACTCTACCATGCGGCCACGAAGACATGATGAATGTTGAGCTTTTGAAAGTATAGAGACCCTGGGCCTCTATAACCACAGAATTCTGGGGATAACGTTCAAAGTTATTTGCAGAATTCTGGGGATAACGTTGAAAATTATTCGCAGAATTCTGGGGATAACCACTCCGTAAAATTAATATATTAATTAAGCGTTATTTGTAATTATGTAAATGTAATCTGTACGTTATCTGTAATTATGTAAATTTAAATAGTTAATATTAGTAAATACAATAACATCAATTACCATACAATTTTTTTAAAATGGAAAGTCAAAAAAATTATTTCATAACCCTATTCAGTTTCAGGTGAATCAGATTATACGTTCCCAAATGAGTTATATAGCAATTTATTATGTGTTCTCTTCCTTTGTTATTTAGGTTTAGTTTTAGAATTTTTATTTGTTAATTTAGGTTTGGGGTTAGGTTTAGTTATAATTGTGAATTTAGTTTATTTAGGGTTAGGGTTAGGTTTAGTTTTAGAATTTTTCCAAATTTTCGTGTCACGTTTGCATAGCAACAAAGATGGCGGCCATATAACGTGAGAACGTACACTCCGAATTTACCCCATATTCAACTTTCTTATTGGTAAATATTAGGTTTTTAAGTAAAGTAGCATTTTCAATTTTTTACTTCAACATCGTCATTACAGAAAAAACTAGAAGTAGGGCGGTGCCGTTTTAATTTTAGCGCTTACGTAACTCAAGTCTCAAACACAATTTAAAATATAAATTTGGCCGATGGTAGACACCGCGTAACGCGCGGTGTCCACTCAGTTGGGTAGACACCACGCATTACGCTGTCTAGACTATGGAGGGTAGATGGCGCGCATTACGCAGTCTAGATTGTGGAGGGTGGATGGCGCGCATAACACTGTTTATTTTGGTATACCCAATCCACCTTAATATGCGATCTCATGGTCTCTTACCTAGCATGGCGATTTCCTTTTTATTTCATACCCTTTCTTATTTTTTTGGCCGATGGTAGACACCGCGTAACGCGCGGTGTCCACTCAGTTGGGTGGATGACACGCAATACACAGTCTGTTTATTTTGGTATACCCAGTCCACCTTAATAGCTTAAAGATTTATGATTTTAAAATTAATTTGGTAAAAGCAAAGAGAACGGTGCGCTCGATAAATCATATTTTTGGTTGCTATATTATATTTGTTGTTTTTTCTATTTTATTAAATTTAAAAAATAGACAACTAAACCTAACCCAGACCCTAAAACTGAAACTACAACCTTAAAAAAAAAGACTCAAACGAAACTCTTTTTCTATTTTAATTTAAAAAATAGACAACTAAACCTAACCCAGACCCTAAAACTACAAACTTTAAAAAAAAAGACTCAAACGAAACTCGAACCGCCACCTGACACCCAGAGTTCAAGAATCTAATGTCCTAACCGTGAGACCACAGAAGCTCATGTAACGTTTGAAATTTTAAAAATCTTATAAAGTAGGAAGAGCAAAATGTGACGTCACGTTTACGCGACACCCAAGCTTTACAGTGGATGCAGCGTATTGCGCGGTGTCTACCCACTTCGTATAAATTTTATAATGATTATTATATTTTAAAATTTCAAACACAGGCCAATTGCAATAAATCGATTATTGTATTTAACTAATAAAGCTTACTTCTTCTGGACGAGTTTTGGTTTTAATCGAATTTTCCGTATGTTTTTTCTCTACAGCCTCCATTGTCAGTGTTTACTAAAAGGCTACAACATCCAATAAGTCTTTCGCACTTTTGCTTACAGTAGCTCGTTTAAATTGCCTCGTTATACAACTTAATTTTTTAAAAATATAATGAATCTATATATATAAAAATCAAAGTATGTATGTATGCATGTCTGTTATAGCTGACTAAACCATTCATCCGATCGCCATGAAACTTTTGGAGACTTTTGAGTACGCTCCAGGGATGGAAATAGGCTACTTTTTTTTCAAAATTTAACACTCATGGGGCGCCGGGGGCCCATAATGAGATTTTTTTCTTATATGAGCTATATAAAAATTAGTTTAGGGCTTAGCTGCTTGGAAAATGAATGGATATTGACCAAACTTGGTACATAACAACTTGATAGCCTATATTAAAGTATCATATGGCATTGAACTCCTAATGTCCGTTCCTTTGGGGCCGGGGGCCCAAAATCTTTATTTTTGTAAGCGTTAAATACTTTATTCCCGTTAGCTGATTATACCATTCATTCGGTCGCCATGAAACTTTTGGAGACTTTTGAGTACGCTCCGGGGATGGAAATAGGCTAATTTTTTTCAAACACTCACTCATGGGGCGCCGGGGGCCCATAATGAGAATTTTTTCTTATATGAGCTATATAAAAATTAGTTTAGGGCTTAGCTGCTTGGAAAATGAATGGATCTTGACCAAACTTGGTACATAACAACTTGATAGCCAACATTAAAGTACCATATGGCATTGAACACCTAATGTCCGTTCCTTCGGGACCGGGGCCCAAAATCTTTTTTTTTGTTGTAAGCGTTAAATACTTTATTCCCGGTATGATTTACACGATCTTGAAAAGCATTGACTAATATATCTATCATGATCCAGATAGAAATGAACAGGTATTTTAAAGTTAATTTCTTGCACCGATTGGGCCCGGGGGCCCTTAATGTTGTTTTTTCTAATCTTAGATCTATATATATAAAAATCAAAGTATGTATGTATGTATGTATGTATGCATGTCTTTGTATAGCTGACTAAACCATTCATCCGATCGCCATGAAACTTTTGGAGACTTTTGAGTACGCTCCTGGGATGGTCACTGGCTACTTTTTTTTTCAAAATTTAACCCTCATGGGGCGCCGGGGGCCCATAAAATGATTTATTTTCTTATATATGAGCTATATAAAAATTCGTTTAAGCGTTAGCTATTAGGTAAATTGATGGATCTTAACCAAACTTTGTATATAACAACTTGATAGCCAATATAGAAATACTAAAGGGATTTATTTCCTAATGTCCATTTCTTCGGGACTGGGGGCCCAAAATGTCTTATTTCATAAACGTTTAATATTTTATTCCCCATTCAATTATTAAAGATCTTGAAAAATATAGATAAATATATCCATAATGAAATTGATTGAAATAAACAGGTGTTTTGAACTTGACATCTTTCACTAAATGGGCCCTGGGGCCCTTATTGTCGTTTTTTTGCTTTTATGAGCTATATAAAAATGAGTTTATGAGTTAACTACTGAGTAAATGAATGGATCTTAACTAAACTTGGTATATAAAAACTTGGTAGCCCATATTAAAATAACAAAGGGCACTGCACTTCTAATTTTTAATTGTTCAGGGCTGGGGGCCCCAAATGTATTTTTTGGTATGTGTTTGAGATATTATTTCCCATTCTATTTTAACGATCTTAAGCAATATATCAATGATGAGACTGAATTAAAATGAACAGCATTTTGAAATTAACATCTTACATCGAATGGGCCGGGGGCCCCAAATGTCTTTTTTTGTGTATACTCTAAGATATTATTTCCCACTCAGGTTTTAACGATCTTGAGAAATATATCCATGATTAAAATGAATTTAAATGAACATGTTTTCAAAATGTACATCTTGAATTGAACGGGCCTGGGAGCCCCTGAATTTAGTTTTCCTTATATCTACATATATATAAAAATTAGTTTAGGTGTTAGATAATGAGAAAATAAATGGATTTTGACCAAACGCGGTATATAAAAACTTAAAAGCCTATATTAAATTTCGATAGGGCACTGATCTCACAATGTCCATTTCATCGGGGCTAGGGGCCCTAAATGTGTTATTACTAAATTTTTAATATTGTATCCCCCATTCAATTTTACACGATATTGAGAAATATAGATACATATATTTATATTTTTGTTATGAAATTGATTGAAATGAACAGATTTTCGAACTTCATATTTTAAACTGATGGGCCTGGTGACCCTTAATGTAATTTATTTTTTATCTATATATATTCCTTTTGACTGAGATCGTTGCAACGCACGAGTCATATATATATTTACGCTCAATTATGTAGCCTAACGCTAAGGGACATCACTCTGCTTTTTTTAAAAATTGGATAATCATTTTGGTTTCCAGATTAACATTAAACACCCTCCACACTATTATTAATAATTAAACAATTTCATGCGGACGTTTGATAAGAGGTATTTTTGGTGCAGTAATTTGGTGCGCTGCTTTCTAAAATTACTTTAAAAATCGTGTGGTCATTAGCACTGTAAAAAAATATTATATACATACTTTGTGTACATTTCAGGAATATTTCGTATCTATCATATCAGGGTATGTTACTTGGGCTTTTGCAAAAAAAAATTCAATGCATAACATTCGTTTTTGCGTTTATGAAATCCACAATTGGTTGTCGTTTGGTTGTCAAGTTTCGATGCGTTTTGAACTACAAAGACATTATTTATTACTGCAAATGAAATTTGCCAACTTATGCTTCAGTTTAGCGTTTGTTTTTCTTTTATACACTTTGAGATTTCATATTTGTATGTTTATAAAAATAATATATTTAAAAAATCGGACTCCTCCCCACAATAGTTTTTTTTATTGTTATTTACATGTAATATTTTAATGGGTCTTAGACTAATCTGGAATAAACAAATATTTACTTTTAATTAAGAACTGAAAGGGGTGCTGACTTGACAGTAAGGAAAACGTTTATTAGAATTCCTAAAACGTGTATATTAAATTTTCTATACGATTACCTGTTGATACTGTAATATTTTCTTTTATCCAGTGATTAAAATATTACTTCAAGGGTTTCATGCAAAATAAATAGTTCGTTGTTATTCATATTTGTAAATAGTTACTATTTTTTATTTACATGTTTTTGATAATGTAAAGGTAATAATGTATGGACCAATGGGCGCATAAACTGACAAGTCATAATAGATCTTGAAAAGATGCTGACTTGACAATAATAAAAACGTTTATGTGAATTACTAACACGTTTATATTAAATTGTAAATATGATTAACAGTTGATAATTTAATCTTTTCTGTTATACTGTGACAAACTTTGCTTACTACGTTTCATGCTAAATGAATAGTTCTTTGTTTTTAACATGTGTAAATATTACATTTTATTTTTTAAATGTTTTGGTAATGTTGTGCTAATAATGTATGGACAAATGGGCGAATAAACTGACAAGTCATAATCATCAATGAAGCTAAAACTGTTTCAAATCACAGATGTGCTTGATGTGGATCACATTACAGTCACATAATTTATTTTTAACGCTCTGTGCTGCATTATTGGTGCACTCTTAATTGGTGCGCACTATTCAATGCCGCAAGTTAACGTCCGGCTGACTCCTCAGCAATATTTCTTAATACTTCGAACTTCAAACTTCTTTGCTGTAGTATCACCTTATGCTGTGTGTAATTCACTATGCATTTACTATTATCCTGATTATATCATTATTATTCATGCAAACTTATATAACTCGAAGCCTAAGCTTGGAGGTTTTCTCATAACACATATATTCCTATATATAATCAAAATATATACTATGCTATGTCCGTTCGTAACGCTATATTTTAGAAAGCGCACCTTGAAAAAAAACCACGCCAACAGTCCTTGACACTTCCATCAGACCACCACGCCAACAGTCCTTGACATTTCCATCAGACCACCATGCCAACAGTCCTTGACACTTTCATCAGACCACCACGCCAACAGTCCTTGACACTTCCTTCAGACCACCACGCCAACAGTCATTGACACTTTCATCAGACCACCACGCCAACAGTCCTTGACACTTCCATCAGACCACCACGCCAACAGTCCTTGACATTTCCATCAGACCACCACGCCAAAAGTCCTTGACACTTCCTTCAGACCACCACGCCAACAGTACTTGACACTTTCATCAGACCTCCACGCCAACAGTCATTGACACTTTCATCAGACCACCACGCCAACAGTCCTTGACACTTCCATCAGACCACCACGCCAACAGTCCTTGACACTTCCATCAGACCACCACGCCAACAGTCCTTGACACTTCCTTCAGACCACCACGCCAACAGTACTTGACACTTTCATCAGACCTCCACGCCAACAGTCATTGACACTTTCATCAGACCACCACGCCAACAGTCCTTGACACTTTCATCAGACCTCCACGCCAACAGTCCTTGACATTTCCATCAGACCACCATGCCAACAGTCCTTGACACTTTCATCAGACCACCACGCCAACAGTCCTTGACACTTCCTTCAGACCACCACGCCAACAGTCATTGACACTTTCATCAGACCACCACGCCAACAGTCCTTGACACTTCCATCAGACCACCACGCCAACAGTCCTTGACATTTCCATCAGACCACCACGCCAAAAGTCCTTGACACTTCCTTCAGACCACCACGCCAACAGTACTTGACACTTTCATCAGACCTCCACGCCAACAGTCATTGACACTTTCATCAGACCACCACGCCAACAGTCCTTGACACTTCCATCAGACCACCACGCCAACAGTCCTTGACACTTCCATCAGACCACCACGCCAACAGTCCTTGACACTTCCTTCAGACCACCACGCCAACAGTACTTGACACTTTCATCAGACCTCCACGCCAACAGTCATTGACACTTTCATCAGACCACCACGCCAACAGTCCTTGACACTTTCATCAGACCTCCACGCCAACAGTCCTTGATATTTTCATCAGACCACCACGCCAACAGTCCTTGACACTTCTTTCAGACCACCACGCCAACAGTCATTGACACTTCCTTCAGACCACCACGCCAACAGTCCTTGACACTTCCATCAGACCACCACGCCAACAGTCCTTGACACTTCCATCAGACCACCACGCCAACAGTCCTTGACACTTCCTTCAGACCACCACGCCAACAGTACTTGACACTTTCATCAGACCGCCACGCCAACAGTCCTTGACACTTTCATCAGACCTCCACGCCAACAGTCCTTGACACTTTCATCAGACCACCACGCCAACAGTCCTTGACACTTCTTTCAGACCACCACGCCAACAGTCATTGACACTTCCTTCAGACCACCACGTCAACAGTCATTGACACTTTCATCAGACCTCCACGCCAACAGTCCTTGACACTTCCATCAGACCACCACGCCAACAGTCCTTGACACTTCCATCAGACCACCACGCCAACAGTCATTGACACTTCCTTCAGACCACCACGCCAACAGTACTTGACACTTTCATCAGACCACCACGCCAACAGTACTTGACACTTTCATCAGACCACCACGCAACAGTCCTTTACACTTCCATACCAACAGGAAGACGTCAGACCACCACGCCAACAGTCACTTAGATTCATTTATTGGCTTGCTTGCCAGTAAACACACGTGCGCACAAACCCACACTTTGACCCGGAGCTAGGTGTCTAATAGTGTAATACATTGCTTCTCAAACTTTTTAGTATGGGGGACCGGAAGGAATTGTTTCCATTGGACCAGGGACCGGTGCACTATTTTCGATGTACTCACAGGGTAGAGAAATATATTTTATTTCCTTTTCTTTCTTTCATTTATTAGCTTATTGTCACAAAATGACAAAATCTATAGGGTTAATATTATTGATAGCAAATGAAGGATTATAATTATACTTTTCAGTCCTTCTTTATAACTTCCGCGGACCGGCGGTGGACCACTTTGAGAAGAACTGGTGTAATAAATAGACTGATGTTGTGAACAGCACACGCGAGATGCTTTATGCCAAAGGCGGCACCTTTTGGGGGGGGGTGTAATTTTCTCATCATTAATTAACTTCTAAGAACGATAATTTTAATAGAAAGTGGAGCTTTTTATCTATAAAAAGAAAAACCACATAAGAAATTGACAAAAGAAGTAAAGGAACTTTTCTAAAATTAGTAAACATTTAAACTGCTAAAACTTAAAACTCCATATTGGATATTGATTCTTCTGATACTAATGCTACTGAAGTAAAAAGACATAGAGGCTTAAATAGGATTAGAAAGTTACATTGATCTGCTGGTAACTTAAACTGATTCTTCAAATTAAAATTCAGAAAGTAGATGCAGTATCTTTCAAATACATTCATGTATTTCATTAAAAAAATCTGCTTACGACATATATGAAAAGATTTTAAATTAGTCTTCAAACAATTCAAAGCAAAGGCCCAACGTATGTTAATACTTCTTCATGGCTGAAAAGTATATAGTAGTTCAGGAAAGACTCAGAGACATAAATTTAAATGTCAAATTAGTATTTGGCTCAAAAAGTTCATTAAATATGATTTTTCTTTTAACATGCTGCTCCAGCTGAAACGAACCTAACCGTTTTTGTAACACTAGATGTTCTTACGCATTCTGTTCATGTCCACACATCATTGGCTATTGCTCCAATAGGCAATGCGTGAAACAAACTTGTGGCACTAATACGTAAATCAAGCATTTACTTTTGCTACAACTGTATGTGGAGACCTCGTCGTTTTAATTAAACCTTCCGGTTAAGGTACGAGAGAGAAACATTTTGGTGATGGAAGCAAATAAGTAGCCATGTTAATAAGTTGAAAAATAGTTGAGAAGAAAGTTGTTTTCTTCATAAGATAATTTTAATGGCAGTTAAAGAATTCGGAAAACAAATGTGATTTTCGTACTGCACTTTGAAATTTTACCTTCAAATAAATAATTAGAGTATTCACATTCATAGTATTTTACATGACATTGTCAAGCAAGGACAATTTTCCCCACAGGTAAAAAAAAATGAAAAAATGAATTCAATTTATTTAGGCTCGAAGTTACCGAACCTAATTTAAAATTTTAATAATAAATATTCCTTACAATTTTCATAAGCAATGCCAGCCTTGAGAGAAGATTCTCTAAAATAAAGTTAATGAAAAATTGAATACGATCAACGATGCTGTTTTGGCCATTGAGCATGACTAGGCTGACAAAATTGATCCATTATCTAAGATACTGCCATGATTGACAAAATAAGGGTTAGGATAAAGGTTGAGAGTTTAGTGTTAGGGCTAAATGCTGGGGGGGGGGTAGGTGTTGGATCCTATCTGATCTACACTAAAAGTATTTCAGGGTTAGGATAAAGGTTGAGAGTTTAGTGTTAGGTCTAAATGCTGGGAGATGTAAGCAAACCTACTAATGTTAGTACACCAATTAATTTTAGCACACCAACCAATGTTAGCACACCAACCAATTTTAGCAAACCAACCAGTTCGTATACTAACGAATGTTAGCACATGAACTAATTTTATCCTACCAACCAATGTTAGCAGACCAATTGTAGCACATCATCACAATGTTAACACACTTATTGTAACACATCAAACATTGTAGCACAGCATTCCAATGTTAGCACACCAATTGTAGAACATAATTCCAATGTTAGCACAATTATTGTAACACACCAAACATTAGTAGCACAGCATCCTAATGTTAGCACACCAATTGTAGAACATCATTCCAATGTTAGCACACTTATTGTAACACACCAAACAATTTTAGCACAGCATCTTAATGTTAGTGCACCAATTGTAGCACATCATCCTAATGTTAGCACACCAATTGTAGCACAGCGTCCCAATGTTAGCACACCAATTGTAGCACATCATCCCAATGTTAGCACACTTATTCCAACACACCCACCAATTGTAGCACAACATCCCAATGCTAGCACACCAATTGTAGAACATCATTCCAATGTTAGCACACTTATTGTAACACACCAAACATTAGTAGCACAGCATCCTAATGTTAGCACACCAATTGTAGAACAGCATTCCTATGTTAGCACACTTATTGTAACACACCAAACATTAGTAGCACAGCATCCTAATGTTAGCACACCAATTGTAGAACATAATTCCAATGTTAGCACACTTATTGTAACACATCAAAAATCTTTAGCACATCATCTTAATGTTAGTACACCAATTGTAGCACATCATCCTAATGTTAGCACACCTATTGTAGCACAGCATCCTAATGTTAGCACACCAATTTAAGAACATCATTCCTATGTTAGCACACTTTTTGTAACACACCAAACAATTGTAGCACAACATCTTAATGTTAGTACACCAATTGTAGCACATCATCCTAATGTTAGCACATCATCCCAATGTTAGCACACTTATTGCAACACACCAACCAATTTTAGCACAGCATCCCAATGTTAGCACACCAATTGTAGAACATCATTCCAATGTTAGCACAACAATTGTAGAACATCATTCTAATGTTAGCACACCCATTGTAGCACACCAACCAACTGTAGCACACCAACCAATTGTAGAATACCAACCAATGGTAGCACATTATATCAATGTTAACACACCAATAGTAGCACACAAACCAATTGTAGCACACCAACCAATTTCAAGAAATAAATGTGAGCAGCACATTGTGAGAACCGCTACTCTCTCCCAGCTCACGTACCTGTGCTGCTTACGTCATCAAGACATTGAGATGGAGAGCAGAAAGAAAGAGCACGTCTCGACATTATTGCAAGGATATCACTCTAACGGGTTTACCCGGATGTGCATTTAACAGGTTTTCCCTTTATTTGGATATTAACCACATTTTAAAAAAAAATATGAGCAGTTTTGCACCACCTTTGTATATTAGATTTTAAGTGTATTACATGGATATGGGAAATCTCTAAATGGCATATCCCTATCCAGTAAATGAGAAAATACTTAAGTTTAAAATGTTAACTTTCTTTTCACGTATCTTCTATTATATGCAATAAAATATTTTATTTCTTTTCACATATCGTTTATTTTGTGTTTAAAAATGTTGTATTTCTTTTCACTTGTCCTCTAGTTCGACACATGGTTCTAATTCCGGGCACGCAGGGCTTTGATCCCAGGAACATATAACATTTTACTCAACTTTCCAGATAAGTATGTACAATTTTCTTTAGCCTTAACCCTAACCATAACTAAAACCTGACATTCTATGAAATCTTTAATAATTTTAACCATAAAATACACAAATATAGTTCTAAGTTTAACCATAAAATACACAAATATAGTTCTAAGTTTAACCATAAAATACACAAATATAGTTCTCAGTTTAACCATTAAAATTCTTTTTAACCCTAACCTTAACTTACGTGATATTATACTGGACAATAACCAATGAAAATTTGTTCACCGTATTTTTAAAATGAACATTCCCGATATTTAATGTAAAATAAAAGATTTGAAAAATATTTTTAGCTGTACCGTAAACACAGATTACAAGAAAGAAAAATTCATTTGCACTAGTGTAAGATTTTATATCTTTATGTATGGCATCTCTTTTCATCTCTATACATAATTCACCAAAGTTAGAGCGAATACGTGCACATAAGCATGACGTGACCCTCGCTGGGGTGGACCAATCAGTTTATGGTTGGCAAGCAGAGGTGGTCTCGAGACCAACAATGGTTCTTGCGTTCACTTGCGTTGTTCGTTCACAAAATAATATGTGATTCGTAGTGTAGTGGTTTTCACGTCCGCCTTACACGCGGAAGATCCTGGGATCAAGCCCCAGTGAAAACACTATTTTTAATTTTTAAAAATGTGTGTTTGTGACCGTTCTTTTCCCCCTTTTTTGCTAATATGGCTGACCCTCGCTGGGGTCGGCCAATGACAGTTTATGGTTGGCAAGCTAGGGTGGTGAAGGGTGGTGGGCAGGTAGATAACCGCATTGCGAATGTCTCGAGACCAACAATGCGTTGGTGGTTCCGCCCCACAGACGTTCACTCACATTGTTTTGATTTCTTCGTGCTGTAGTTTGAGTCCATTCTTTTCCCCTTTCTTTGCACTATTAATGAACAAGTCTGCGGCATGTGTTACTCCGCGGGGCGAATCTAGTAAACTTTTATTTTATAAAAAAAAATTATTATAAAAATTTTGTAAAACATTATTAACATCGTATTTTATTTTATCAAAATTGTATATAAATAAATATACGCTTTTAAATATATTAATCAATTTGTCAAAATACATGAAGACTTTTAATTCATCAGATAGTTATCTTTGTACAATTCAAATAGCACAAGTGCTGTATAACCGACTATCGGATAAACAGTTCAGATGTATGTCTGTTGCATGGTGCCAACATTAAGGAGACTCTTGGCATGTGAAAAATATCCATTCTGTTAATCTTAGCACGTTTATAGTCTGTGACCTGCTGTACTTTTGATTGTGTGAATCCTGTGAGTGGAACATTTCTGTCAGAGAGAAGAAGAGTAAGTCACACTGTTTGCAATTAGCATTTAAGGCATAGTTCTGTTCCAGTTAAATGCTTTTATTGAAACGTTTGAAACTTAAAAATGAAGAAATAGACAGTTAATCATTTTTAGCAACCTTTGCATATTTTAGACAAGGCGAGAGAATAAAGAAGTTCTACTTCCATTGGTTCCAAAGCTTGAAATATTATTGAATGATAAAGGATTCAGGGAATAGACAAAGTTCAACATGTCTTTCCTTAATTCATGCAAGGCTACTAAAAGAACTAAACAATAAACTGTCCTCAATTCTTTAAATACTTTTTTAAGCCAGGGTAAAGTACCCTAGAATTGGAAACTAGCTAATGTGACTCCCCTCTTTAAAAAAAGGGATAAAATATACCCTGGAAACTATAAACCTGTTTTACTTACTAGAACCACCTGTAAATAACTAGAACACATACTATTTAGAAAAATAGTTAATCATCTAGACCAGGGGTCTCAAAACTTTTCTGCCGGAGGGCCGCATTAACTGTCAAACATTAGTTTGGGGGCCGACTACACACAGTTTGTGGTAAACTACAGGTAAAAAAGATATCTGTTTTTTGAGATTAAAAGGTCTACAGGGGCTGGATGAGAGGGCCTCGTGGGCCGCATCTGACCCACGGGCCGTAGTTTGGAGACCCCTCACCTAGACAAACTTAAGGTCTTGTATCTACATCATTACGGCCGGAGGAAAAAAAAATTCATGTAAAAAAAAATAACCTTTAATAACTGGACTAAAGACGATCCACCAAAAGACTTAGACAATAATAATCAAATAGATACTATATTACGAGAGTTTCAAAAGCGATTGATAAAGTTCACCAACTCTTGTTTACTCAAAAACTTAATTACTTTGGAATCTCTGGTCCCTTACATCGCTGGATCCCGGACTTCCTTTTAGGTAGAGAGTAATTTATAATAGTTAATGGATCTAAGTCTGCACCAAAAACAGTTAACTCGGGAGTTCCACAAGAAACTGTACTCTTCCTAATTTATATAAATGGTTTACCCAACAACATCTAAACAGGAACAAAAGTTAGGTTATTTCTGATGATTGTATAATCTATAGAAAAATTAAATCAGAACAAGATGTTACAATCTTTCAAAAAGACATAGATGATAAAATACTATTGGGAACTAATTGGAGTATATCTTTCCATCCAGAAAAGGGTCAACTGTTAAAGTAACAAAGAAAAAGAAACAAATAATTGCAAACTATTTTATTAATGGAAAAGAACTAATTCAAAGTAAAGATGCAAAATACTTATAAGTCTAATACTTATTACTTATAATAAAAGATCAATCTTCTTGGAATCTCAAGTCAATTAATTAATTTAAAAAGCAAACAAAATCTTAGGCTTTCTAAAGAGAAACTTTTACAGATGTAATAAGTATATAAAACTGAAACAACTACCTACTTTGGTGAGTGAGACCTGTACTCCTGTAATAGAATATGTATCTTCTGTATGCGATGCATCAACCAAAGAAAATATACATAAAGAAGAACAAATTTAAAAAAGAGCTGCTAGATTTATTACAGGAGAATATTCAAAATTGACAAGAATAACTCCATAAGTAAAATACTAAGTACTAAGCCTTGAAACACTAGAGGATAGAAGAACAAAGGGCAAGTAGTAATAATACATAAAGCAATTGATTCTAATTTAGAAATACAACACAAAGATAACTAAATACAACCCCAGATAGACATAGTGATAAAAACTATTCCTTATGCAAGAACAAACACATACAAATTCTCGTTTTTCCCATCCGGAATTGGGGCGTGGAATGGATTGCCTGGTCACCAGGAAAAGCAATATTCTATTAGCGTTTAAAACTCTTTAAAAAATCTATGGACAGGCGTAGGACTTAATAATCTTTTGAATAGCATAAGCATTTGTAATTTATAAAGTAGGATGTATTTTAAATTTTAAAATAAATTCAAAGATAGCACTTTCTACATTGGTTATAATTTTGCGAATTATTATTTACTTGTTTCTTTTTATTTCTTTTTATTTTATTTTAAAACTACCAGATGTACTCTGCTAAATTAAACCTAACCATAACCCTAACCACTTTAGACTCAGTTTAATTAACTCTAACCCTAAAATAACCATAATGCTATTTTGTCAGATTTGTTCAAATTTACCCGTGAGACTCTTTTGAATTAGCCATTAACTTAAACAGTCAGACACTATTGAATTAACCTCTAACCTAACCAGTAATACTCCGTTATCCAGCTGCATGTTACCTCGACATCCGTGCACTACCCCCGCCCCCATTCTTTCCTCGGCATCTGTACACTGCCCCCGTTCAATCCCTGACATCTGTACACTGCCACCCATTTAATCCCTGAC
The DNA here is from genome assembly GCA_944989445.1 of Ampullaceana balthica. Classification (NCBI taxonomy): domain Eukaryota; kingdom Metazoa; phylum Mollusca; class Gastropoda; family Lymnaeidae; genus Ampullaceana; species Ampullaceana balthica. The sequence goes on from CALYLW010000201.1 coordinate 374,859, forward strand.
ATCTGTACACTGCCCTCCCCCAATTCAATCGCTGACATCTGTACACTGCCCCCCATTCAATCCCTGACATCTGTACACTGCCCTCCCCCATTCAATCCCTGACATCTGTACACTGCCCCCCATTCAATCCCTGACATCTATACACTGCCCTCCCCCCATTCAATCCCTGACATCTGTACACTGCCCCCAATTCAATTCCTGACATATGTACACTGCACTCCCCCCATTCAATCCCTGACATCTGTACACTGCCCCCATTCAATCCCTGACATCTGTACACAGCACTCCCCCCATTCAATCCCTGACATCTGTACACTGCCCCATATTTAATCCCTGACATACGAACACTGCCCTCCCCCCATTCAATCCCTGACATCCGTACACTGCCCTCCCCCAATTCAATCCCTGACATCCGTACACTGCCCTCCCCCCATTCAATCCCTTACATATGTACACTGCCCCCAATTCAATCCCTGACATCCGTACACTAACTTCCACCCATTCAACCCCTGACATCCGTACACTGCCCTCCCCCATTCTATCCCTGACATCTGTACACTGCACTCCCCCCATTCTATCCCTGACATCTGTACACTGCACTCCCCCCATTCTATCCCTGACATCTGTACACTGGACTCCACCCATTCTATCTTTGACATCTGTACACTACACTCCCCCCATTCCATCCCTGACATGTGTACACTGCCCCCTATTCAATCACTGACATCTGTACACTGCACTCCCCACATTCTATCCCTGACATCCGTGCACTGCACTCCCCCCATTCTATCCCTGACATCTGTACACTGCACTCACCCCCATTCAATCCCTGACATCTGTACACTGCACCCCCCCCATTCTATCCCTGACATCTGTACACTGCCCCCCATTCAATCCCTGACATCTGTACACTGCCCTCCCCCATTCTATCCCTGACATACGTACACTGCACTCCCCCTATTCTATCCCTGACATCACTGCACTCCCCCATTCTATCCTTGACATCTGTACACTGCATTCCCCCCATTCAATCCCTGACATCTGTACACACCACTCCCCCCATTCAATCCCTGACATCTGTACACTGCCCCCTATTTAATCCCTGACATCCGAACACTGCCCTCCCCCCATTCAATCCCTGACATCCGTACACTGCCCTCCCCCCATTCAATCCCTGACATCCGTACACTGCCCTCCCCCCATTCAATCCCTTACATATGTCACTGCCCCCCATTCAATCACTGACATCCGTACACTAACTTCCACCCATTCAACCCCTGACATCCGTACACTGCCCTCCCCAATTCTATCCCTGACATCTGTACACAGCACTCCCCTCATTCAATCCCTGACATCTGTGACTGCCCCCTATTTAATCCCTGACATCCGAACACTGCCCTCCCCCCATTCAATCCCTGACATCCGTACACTGCCCTCCCCCCATTCAATCCCTGACATCCGTACACTGCCCTCCCCCCATTCAATCCCTTACATATGTACACTGCCCCCATTCAATCCCTGACATCCGTACACTAACTTCCACCCATTCAACCCCTGACATCCGTACACTGCCCTCCCCCATTCTACCCCTGACATCTGCACACTGCACTCCCCCCATTCTATCCCTGACATCTGTACACTGCACTCCCCCCATTCTATCCCTGACATCTGTACACTGCACTCCACCCATTCTATCCCTGACATCTGTACACTACACTCCCCCCATTCCATCCCTGACATCTGTACACTGCCCCCATTCAATCACTGACATCTGTACACTGCCCTCCCCCATTCTATCCCTGACATCCGTACACTGCACTCCCCCCATCTATCCCTGACATCTGTACACTGCACTCACCCCCATTCAATCCCTGACATCTGTACACTGCACTCCCCCCCATTCTAGCCCTGACATCTGTACACTGCCCCCATTCAATCCCTGACATCTGTACACTGCCCTCCCCCATTCTATCCCTGACATCCGTACACTGCACTCCCCCATTCTATCCCTGACATCTGTACACTGCACTCCCCCCATTCTATCCCTGACATCTGTACACTGCCCCTAATTCAATCCCTGACATCCGTACACTGCCCTCCCCTAATTATATCCCTGACATCCGTACACTGCACTCCCCCCATTCTATCCCTGACATCTGTACACTACACTCCCCCATTCTATATCTGACATCTGTACACTGCACTCCCACCATTCTATCCCTGACATCTGTACACTGAACTCCCCCCATTCTATCCCTGACATCTGTACACTTAACTCCCCCCATTCTATCCCTGACATCTGTACACTGCCCCCATTCAATCCCTGTTATCTGTACACCACCCTCCCCCATTCTATCCCTGACATCTGTACACTGCACTCCCCCCCATTCAATCCCTGACATCTGTACACTGCACTCCCCCATTCTATCCCTGACATCTGTACACTTCCCCCCATTCAATCCCTGACATCCGTACACTGTATTCCCCCATTGTATTCCTGACATCACTGCACTCCCCCCCATTCTATCCCTGACATCTGTACACTGCCCTCCCCCCATTCTATCCCTGACATCTGTACACTGCACTAACCCCCATTCTATCCCTGAAATCTGTACACTGCCCTCCCCCCATTTTATCCATGACATCCGTACACTGCACTCCCCCCATTCTATCCCTGACATCACTGCATCCCCCACATTCTATCCCTGAAATCCGTACACTGCACTCCCACCATTCTATCCTTGACATCTGTACACTGCCCTCCCCCCCATTCTATCCCTGACATCTGTACACTGCACTCCCCCCATTCTATCCCTGACATCATTGCACTCCCCCCATTCTATCCCTGACATCCGTACACTGCCCTCCCCCATTCTATCCCTGACATCTGTACAATGCACTCCCCCCATTCTATCCCTTACATCTGTACACTGCCCTCCCCCCATTCTATCCCTGACATCACTGCACTCCCCCCATTCTATCCCTGACATCCGATATAACAAGTGGTAGATATTTATAGCCATTACCACGATATAACAAGTTATAGATATTTATAGCTAGTACCACGATATAACAAGTTATAGATATTTATAGCCATTACCACGATATAACAAGTTATAGATATTTATAGCTAGTACCACGATATAACAAGTGGTAGATATTTATAGCAATTACCACGATATAACAAGTTATAGATATTTATAGCCATTACCACGATATAACAAGTTATAGATATTTATAGCTAGTACCACGATATAACAAGTGGTAGATATTTATAGCCATTACCACGATATAACAAGTTATAGATATTTATAGCTAGTACCACGATATAACAAGTGGTAGATATTTATAGCTAGTACCACGATAATAAGTGGTAGATATTTATAGCCATTACCACGATATAACAAGTTATAGATATTTATAGCCAATACCACGTTATAACAAGTTATATATATTTATAGCCATTACCACGATATAACAAGTTATATATATTTATAGCCATTACCACGATATAACAAGTTATAGATATTTATAGCCAGTACCACGATATAACAAGTTATAGATATTTATAGCCATTACCACGATATAACAAGTTATAGATATTTATAGCCAGTACCACGTTATAACAAGTTATAGATATTTATAGCTAGTACCACGATATAACAAGTTATAGATATTTATAGCCATTACCACGATATAACAAGTTATAGATATTTATAGCCATTACCACGATATAACAAGTTATAGATATTTATAGCCATTACCACGATATAACAAGTTATAAATATTTATAGCCATTAATACGATATAACAAAAGGTAGATATTTATAGCTAGTACCACGATATAACAAGTTATAGATATTTATAGCTAGTACCACGTTATAACAAGTGGTAGATATTTATAGCCACTGACCTACTGAGTCACAAATACAAAAAACAACGGCATCATAATACCGCGCGTCTTGTTTTGTTCCATGTGATATCAGGGTCATCTTGACCTAAGCCAGGCATACGTAGAAATGATGATGGTGATCTGTTACAAACATCTAATGCATGTAGTGTAGCGACATGGTGAAAAAGTAATGGTGTAAAGGACATTGTGTATGGACATGGTGTATGGACATGGTGAGATGGTCATGCTGTTATGGACATGGTGTATGGACATGGTGAGATGGTCATGCTGTTATGGACATGGTGTATGGACATGGTGAGATGGTCATGCTGTTATGGACATGGTGTATGGACATGGTGAGATGGTCATGCTGTTATGGACATGGTGTATGGACATGGTGAGATGGTCATGCTGTTATGGACATGGTGTATGGACATGGTGAGATGGTCATGCTGTTATGGACATGGTGTATGGACAATTTGTAAGGACATGGTGTATGGACATGGTGTAAAGGACATTGTGTATGGACATGGTGAGATGGTCATGCTGTTATGGACATGGTGTATGGACAATTTGTAAGGACATGGTGTATGGACATGGTGTATGGACATTGTGTATGGACATGGTGTATGGACATGGTGAGATGGTCATGCTGTTATGGACATGGTGTATGGACAATTTGTAAGGACATGGTGTATGGACATGGTGTATGGACATTGTGTATTGATATGGTGTATGGACATTGTTTATGGCCATGGTGTATGAACTTTGTGTATGTCCATGATGTAATGTAATGGATACGATGTAATATTTAAGGTGTGGTTGTAAAACATGCGATGTTTTCATATGTTTTGTTTTAGTTATTTATAAGTGGAAGGAACACCCCATGAACTGAGAAACCAACAACTTTCTGTAGCACGAGAATATCTGCCTACAGGATAACAGGCTGGGACTGGATGTTAAAAATAGATATAATTGTAATCTTAACTGAAAAAGATGCTCCTTATATACAGAAGATTATTGCGTACAACGCAAATCTTTAAAAGAAATATTCCGAGTAAGATGAACTTGATTATAAGTTTGGATACCCCCACGTTAAATATTTAACTGCTAAAAATATTCTAAAGAACATTTCAGACAAACGTTTATTTAGTCAGGTTTTTTAACCAAATGTTAAGACACCGACTACCTTAAACCCAAATTGAATCAATATTTTCCAGATGTGGTTCCCTGCCCATCTCGTCTGCGCCTGTTTGGTGTTGAGTTCTACGTCTGGACTTAGACACAGACGGGAAGGTAAGCCACACAGTAGGAGATTAGCGTCACGTGACATGAAGTTAAACACACAGGAAATGTCCCTCACACATAGTTAATTAAAACTTCTTTAAAACGTCTCTGATTTCCAATTAGAAAGATGACATCCTCTAATTACTAGTAGGTTATTTATTGTTTAAAATATTTACTTGGAACTCAACAACAACAACAGTTAGTGGCTCTAGAAAGCAATCTCAGTCAGGGCAATTTATTCCATCTATTACAATAGTCTCAAGCATAAAAATCCCCGAACACTGACATTCCCCGAAATTCACATTCCCTAATACTCACATTCCCTAAATCTTACATTCCCTAACACTAACATTCCCTAAAACTCACATTCCCTAACACTAACATTCCCTAACACTAACATTCCCTAACACTAACATTCCCTAACACTAACATTCCCTAACACTAACATTCCCTAACAATCATAATCCCCAACACTGACATTCCCCCAATGTGTGTCCAATACTGACATTCCCTCAATGTGTGTCAAATACTGACATTACCCCCAATGTGTGTCCTACACTGACATTCCCCCAATGTTTGTCCAATAATGACATTTCCCCAATGTGTGTCCTACACTGACATTCCCCCAATGTGTGTCCAATACTGACATTTCCCCAATGTGTGTCCTACACTGAAATTCCCCCAATGTGTGTCGAATACTGACATTTCCCCAATATGTGTCCTACAATGACATTCCCCCAATGTGTGTCCAACACTGACAGTCCCCCCAATGTGTGTCCAATACTGACATTCCCCACAATGTGTGTCCAACACTGACATTCCCCCAATGTGTGTCCTACACTGACATTCCACCCAATGTATGTCCAACACTGACATTCCCCACAATGTGTGTCTAACACTGACATTCCACCCAATGTGTGTCCTACACTGACATTCCACCCAATGTGTGTCCAATACTGACATTCCACCCAATGTGCGTCCTACACTGACATTCCACCCAATGTGTATCCTACACTGACATTCCCCCCAATATGTGTCCAACACTGACATTCCACCCAATGTGTGTCCTACACTGACATTCCCCCCAATATGTGTCCAACACTGACATTCCACCCAATGTGTGTCCAACACTGACATTCCACCCAATGTGTGTCCTACACTGACATTCCCCCCAATATGTTTCCAACACTGACATTCCACCCAATGTGTGTCCTAAACTGACATTCCACCCAATATGTGTCCTACACTGACATTCCCCCCAATTTGTGTCCAACACTGACATTAGACCCAATATGTGTCCAACACTGACAATATGTGTTCTACAGAGTCAGCTACATTGAAACCTTTAAGTTTCCGAGCCTCTCCACGAGTTGCCGTGGAAACCTTCACAGAGGTTCTAAAACTGGATTGCCGTATCCCAGAATATGAAAATGTATTGATTCCAGTTGTGATCTACGTCGGGAAAACAGGAAATGAAACAAAGCAAATCGCTGTACAGAAGACCACTGGCCTTGAGACTGGCGAGGATGACAGGTTGGTGCTTGGGGATTAGGTTAGCGTTAGGTTAGTGCTTGGGGATTAGGTTAGCGTTAGGTTGGTACTTAGGGATTAGGTTAGCGTTAGGTTGGTGCATGGGGATTAGGTTAGCGTTAGGTTGGTGCTTGGGGATTAGGTTAGCGTTAGGGTGCTTGGGGGTTAGGTTAGCGTTAGGTTGGTACTTGGGGATTAGGTTAGCGTTAGGTTGCTTTGTGATTAGGTTAGAGTTAGGGTACTTGGGGATTAGGTTAGCGTTAGGTTGGTACTTGGGATTTAGGTTAGCGTTAGGGTGGTGCTTGGGTATTAGGTTAGCGTTAGGGTGGTGCTTGGGGATTAGGTTAGCGTTAGGTTGGTGCTTTGGTATTAGGTTAGCGTTAGGGTGCTTTGTGATTAGGTTAGATTTAGGGTACTTGGGGATTAGGTTAGCGTTAGGTTAGTTCTTGGGTATTAGTTTAGCGTTAGGTTGGTGTTTGGGGATTAGGTTAGCGTTAGGTTGGTACTTGGGGATTAGGTTAGCGTTAGGTTGGTGCTTGGGGATTAGGTTAGCGTTAGGTTGGTACTTGGGGGTTAGGTTAGCGTTAGGTTGGTACTTGTGGATTAGGTTAGCGTTAGGTTGGTTCATGAGGATTAGGTTAGCGTTAGGTTGGTGCTTGGGGATTAGGTTAGCGTTAGGGTGGTGCTTGGGTATTAGGTTACCATTAGGTTAGTGCTTGGGGATTAGGTTACCGTTAGGTTGGTACTTGGGGAGTAGGTTAGCGTTAGGTTGGTGCATGGGGATTAGGTTAGCGTTAGGTTGGTGCTTGGGGATTAGGTTAGCGTTAGATTGCTTGGGGGTTAGGTTAGCGTTAGGTTGGTACTTGGGGATTAGGTTAGCGTTAGGTTGCTTTGTGATTAGGTTAGCGTTAGGGTACTTGGGGATTAGGTTAGCTTTAGGTTGGTACTTGGGGATTAGGTTAGCGTTAGGGTGGTGCTTGGGGATTAGGTTAGCGTTAGGTTGGTGCTTGGGTATTAGGTTAGCGTTAGGGTTGTGTTTGGGGATTAGGTTAGCGTTAGGTTGGTGCTTTGGTATTAGGTTAGCGTTAGGGTGCTTTGTGATTAGGTTAGATTTAGGGTACTTGGGGATTAGGTTAGCGTTATGTTAGTGCTTGGGTATTAGTTTAGCGTTAGGTTGGTGCTTGGGGATTAGGTTAGCGTTAGGTTGGTACTTTGGGATAAGTTAGCGTTAGGTTGATGCATGGGGATTAGGTTAGCGTTAGGTTGGTACTTGGGGATTAGGTTAGCGTTTGGTTGGTACTTGGGGATTAGGTTAGCGTTAGGTTGGTGCATGGGGATTAGGTTAGCGTTAGGTTAATGCTTGGGGATTAGGTTAGCGTTAGGGTGGTGCTTGGGGATTAGGTTAGCATTAGGGTGGTGCTTGGGGATTAGGTTAGCATTAGGTTGGTACATGGGGATTAGGTTAGCGTTAGGGTGGTGCTTGGGGATTAGGTTAGCAATAGGGTAGTGCTTGGGGATTAGGTTAGCATTAGGTTGGTACATGGGGATTGGGTTAGCGTTATGTTGATACTTAGGGATTAGGTTAGCATTATGTTGGTGCTTGGGGATTAGGTTAGCGTTAGGTTTGTGCTTGGGTATTATGTTAGCGTTAGGTTCTTTGTGATTAGCTTAGCGTTAGGGTGGTGCTTGGGGATTAGGTTAGCTTTAGGTTGGTGCTTGGGTATTAGGTTAGCGTTAAGGTGGTGCTTGGGGATTAGGTTAGCGTTAGGTTGGTGCTTTGGTATTAGGTTAGCGTTAGGGTGCTTTGTGATTAGGTTAGATTTAGGGTACTTGGGGATTAGGTTAGCGTTATGTTAGTGCTTGGGTATTAGTTTAGCGTTAGGTTGGTGCTTGGGGATTAGGTTAGCGTTAGGTTGGTACTTTGGGATAAGTTAGCGTTAGGTTGATGCATGGGGATTAGGTTAGCGTTAGGTTGGTACTTGGGGATTAGGTTAGCGTTTGGTTGGTACTTGGGGATTAGGTTAGCGTTAGGTTGGTGCATGGGGATTAGGTTAGCGTTAGGTTAATGCTTGGGGATTAGGTTAGCGTTAGGGTGGTGCTTGGGGATTAGGTTAGCATTAGGGTGGTGCTTGGGGATTAGGTTAGCATTAGGTTGGTACATGGGGATTAGGTTAGCGTTAGGGTGGTGCTTGGGGATTAGGTTAGCAATAGGGTAGTGCTTGGGGATTAGGTTAGCATTAGGTTGGTACATGGGGATTGGGTTAGCGTTATGTTGATACTTAGGGATTAGGTTAGCATTATGTTGGTGCTTGGGGATTAGGTTAGCGTTAGGTTTGTGCTTGGGTATTATGTTAGCGTTAGGTTCTTTGTGATTAGCTTAGCGTTAGGGTGGTGCTTGGGGATTAGGTTAGCTTTAGGTTGGTGCTTGGGTATTAGGTTAGCGTTAAGGTGGTGCTTGGGGATTAGGTTAGCGTTAGGTTGGTGCTTTGGTATTAGGTTAGCGTTAGGGTGCTTTGTGATTAGGTTAAATTTAGGGTACTTGGGGATTAGGTTAGCGTTAGGTTTGTGCTTGGGTATTAGTTTAGCGTTAGGTTGGTGTTTGAGGATTAGGTTAGCGTTAGGTTGGTACTTGGGGATTAGGTTAGCGTTAGGTTGGTGCTTGGGGATTAGGTTAGCGTTAGGTTGGTACTTGGGGATTAGGTTAGCGTTAGGTTGGTACTTGGGGATTAGGTTAGCGTTAGGATGGTTCATGGGGATTAGGTTATCGTTAGGTTGGTGCTTGGGGATTAGGTTAGTGTTAGGGTGGTGCTTGGGTATTAGGTTAGCGTTAGGTTAGTGCTTGGGGATTAGGTTAGCGTTAGGTTAGTACTTGGGGATAAGTTAGCGTTAGGTTGGTGCATGGGGATTAGGTTAGCGTTAGGTTGGTGCTTGGGGATTAGGTTAGCGTTAGGGTGCTTGGGGGTTAGGTTAGCGTTAGATTGGTGCTTGGGGATTAGGTTAGCGTTAGGTTGCTTTGTGATTAGGTTAGCGTTAGGGTACTTGGGGATTAGGTTAGCGTTAGGTTGGTACTTGGGGATTAGGTTAGCGTTAGGGTGGTGCTTGGGGATTAGGTTAGCGTTAGGTTGGTGTTTGCGTATTAGGTTAGCGTTAGGGTGCTTTGTGATTAGGTTAGCGTTAGAGTGCTTGGGGATTAGGTTAGCGTTAGGGTGCTTTTTGATTAGGTTAGCGTTAGGGTGCTTGGGGATTAGGTTAGCATTAGGGTGCTTAGGGATTAGGTTAGCGTTAGGTTGGTACTTGGGGATTAGGTTAGCGTTAGGTTGATACTTGGGGATTATGTTAGTGTTAGGGTGCTTGGGGATTAGGTTAGCGTTAGGGTGGTCCTTGGGGATTAGGTTAGCGTTAGGTTGGTGCTTGGGGATTAGGTTAGCGTTAGGGTGCTTGGGATTAGGTGAGCGTTAGGGTGATTCTTGGGGATAAGGTTAGCGTTAGGTTGGTGCTTGGGGATTAGGTTAGCGTTAGGGTGCTTGGGGATTAGGTTAGCGTTAGGTTGGTGCTTGGGTATTAGATTAGCGTTAGGTTGGTGCTTGGGGATTAGGTTAGCGTTAGGTTGGTGCTTGGGGATTAGGTTAGCGTTAGAGTGGTGCTATGGTATTAGGTTACCGTTAGGTTGGTGCTTGGTGATTAGGTTAGCGTTAGGGTGGTGCTTGGGGATTAGGTTAGCGTTAGGTTGGTGCTTGGGGATTAGGTTAGCGTTAGGGTGGTGCTTGGGGATTAGGTTAGCGTTAGGTTGGTGCTTGGGGATGATGTTAGCGTCAGGTTGGTGCTTGGGGATTAGGTTAGCGTTAGGTTGTTGCTTGGGGATTAGGTTAGCATTATGTTGGTTCTTGGGAATTAGGTTAGCGTTAGGTTGGTGCTTGGGGATTAGGTTAGCGTTAGGTTGGTGCTTGGGGATTAGGTTAGCGTTAGGGTGCTTGGGGATTAGGTTAGCGTTAGGTTGGTGCTTGGGGATTATGTTAGCGTTAGGTTGGTGCTTGGGGATTAGGTTAGCGTTATGTTGGTGCTTGGGGATTAGGTTAGCGTTAGGTTGGTACTTGGGGATTATGTTAGCGTTAGGGTGGTGCTTGGGGATTAGGTTAGCGTTAGGGTGCTAGGGGATTAGGTTAGCATTAGGTTTGGTTTAGCAGTAGTTTGAGGTAAACATTAGGTTGGTGTTAGCTCTAGATTTGGTTAAGGTTAGGTTGTCGTTAGGTTTTTGTTACTAATTCTATAACTAATTTCATGTCATTAATACACAGTTTGAGTATCTGCAAATGTAAATCATTCCGTAACTAGAATAATGTACCATGGGCATATAGACAATAGGAAGACAATAGGAAGGCATATTTTAGACACCGAAAAGAGACATAATCTGCACGTAAAAATAGTGTTTAGACACAAAATAGCTTTCAAAACAATTGTCACAAAAATTTACATTGGAAAAGAACAAACACAATGACAATAAATAGACATGTAAACTACTATAAATATATGTACAGTACAGTGACAGTTCGACCACAGGACGTTTCGATAATAGAGCGTTTCGACCCCGGACGTTTCGACCCTCTCGTTTCTACATTGGGAAATGTTTTTATTTATTCTTTGGTTTAAAAAAAATATTTTAAACAATTAATTTTTGGTATATTATCCATTAAAAATTAAAAACTCCTATCCCAAACTAAACACAAAAATAAAAGTCCCTAATTTATTATTGAGTTTTACAAATGTAGATATTTAAGTCGCTCAAATGTTTTCACCGTGATATCAAAAACAAACGAAAGTTGCTTTTTTCTTTCTTTTTTCTTAAAATTATTTTTTATTTTTATTTTCTAAGTGCTGAACGCAGGCGCTGAAACCATTACATACCCGCGGCCTTTGCATTCAATTCTGTTTCAAGTGTTGCTTAACACTTGTATACCTCCCTAGCAGAAATACTCATTTTAATAAGACGTACAAAGTTGTCAGTATTTAAAGTTCATAAATTTCAATAGTTATACCGCCACCTAGCAGACAATAAAATTCAAGTTGCTGGACCCGTATGATCGTACTGAATGTTACGTCATTGTTGTTTACATTTCTGTCTTGTCTTATCTATACAGACGCTCCTTCTATGCAGAAGATAGTTGCGTCCACAGACCATGACAGATGATCTGTTTTGGCAAGTGATGCAGCGCTCATAAGACACGGCTTTGTGGGTTCCACGCATTACCCAGCCGCCTAACATGTAGTTAGGTACCCATTCGGAGCGGGGTGACTCAGGGAACAAGCCCTTGCCTTCACACGGATTCGAACCCATGACCATCGGTACGACAGTCCTGTGCGCTGCCACTCGACCACCGCGTCCCCATTTCGTCTAAGGGTTTCATAATCCCGTGTTACGAAGGCTACACTTAGTGACCACCACAGCAAGCCGTGTGCCTCCAAGGGTAAATAGAGTAAGTGGGGGCAGAGAGAATGTAGGCCCCTTGAGAAAGGACTGTCTGACCACATTGCCTTTGTTTTGTGGGGGTGGAGTTGGATTGGTTTGGAAGGACTTTCTACCTCAGAAGAATGGCGCATTGATCACAATAAAAAATTCGCATTGAATATTGACTGGTTGTCAATAACAATTTCAAACTGTATTTAATTTTTTATGGATAATAATTGTAAGCTAAATTATTTTTATACCAAAAATTAATTTGAAAATTAATAAATTTTAAAAAGTATATTAAAAAAATGTATTAAAAATTATACGGTGAGATACGAAGGGGTCGAAACGTCCGGGGTCGAAACACCCTGGGGTCGAAACGTCCTGTGGTAGAACTATCCGGGTCGAATCGCCCGGGGTCGAACCGTCCGTGGTCGAACCGACCGGGGTCGAAACGTCCCGTGGACGAACCGTCCGGGGTCGAAGTGTCCGAACACCACATTGACACATGCTGTGTATAAGCGCTTAGACATATATTGAAGATACATGAACTAAAGACACATGCTGTGTATAAGACCTTAGACATATATTGAAGATACATAAACTAAAGACACATGCTGTGTATAAGACCTTAGACATATATTGAAGATACATAAACTAAAGACACATGCTGTGTATAAGCGCTTAGACATATGTTGAAGATACATAAACTAAAGACACATGCTGTGTATAAGCGCTTAGACATATATTGAAGATACATGAACTAAAGACACATGCTGTGTATAAGCGCTTAGACATATATTGAAGATACATGAACTAAAGACACATGCTGTGTATAAGACCTTAGACATATATTGAAGATACATAAACTAAAGACACAAACTGTTGACACATAAACTAATGACACAGGCTGTAGAAACACAAACTATAGACAAATAAACAATAAATAGATAGACTATAGACACAGTAACTATGGACTTATTAAGACATTTGAACTATTACAAACATCGTTATATATTTAATATACATAACCTATTATATTATATACTTAATGCACTTAACAAGCAATTTATTTCATATATACAAGGTGTTACAAATATATATTTCGCCTGTTATACATTTATTATACAAAGCCTTTTCTATATTTAATACACACAATCTGTTGTATGTTAAATTTACAGTACCTATTATATATTTAATATAGACAACATTATATATATATATATATATATATATATATATATATATACATCTGCTATATATTTTATATAGACAACCTGTTATAACTTTTTATTCAAGGATTATAGCAGAAGGCACACTCCAAGAAACTGATGGCATTCTACCAAGTCTAAACATTTCCATTACTAAGGTAGGGTCTAATCTTAATACCGAACTCTAAACCTAACTGATGGCATTCTACCAAGTCTAAACATTTATCTTATCTTATCTGTTTCAGACGCTCCTTCTATACAGAAGATTATTGCGTCCTACGCTTATCTATGGTTTGTGTTTAGTCCTGCATTCTTATTAGAGTTTTAAATGTTGATAAAGTGTTGGCTTTCCTGGTTTCTTCAGGCAACCCATTCCACGCCCGAATTCCGGACGCGAAGAACGAAAATTTGTATGAGTTTGTTCTCGCATACGGAATAAGAAAGGTGTTTTTATCCTTATGTCTATCTGAGGGTTGTATTAAGTTATCTTTGTGTTGTATTTCTAAATAAGAGTTACAGTCGAAACCGCTTATGTCGACGGCGTTGGGGTATGAAAAATGGCGTCGACATAACCGATGATCGAGATAAAGGAAAATCAATATGGCGGCAAAATATTAACATGTGCTTGAAATTTCTTTATGTACATGATTAATTAGTTATCGTTAATTAGTGATGGGATGATTTATCGGAATCGTATCGGAACCCTAATATATCTTCACTCTTTCCTAAGTCTAAGGTTGTAATTAATGTAATGACCGTTCGTTTTTAAGGACCGTTTAAAATTTAAATATAACTATAACCATGGTTCCCACTCAGGAAAACGGGAAAAAGTCGGGAATTCTTAAAAATAAATTCTCGGCCTTGAAAGTCGGGAAAAGTTATGACTAATCGGGAATTTATATATATATATATATATATACATATATATACACATGTATCTATATTTATGCCGAAGTAAAGGACTTTGATTACGTCTCTGTCATGTTTCGATTCCATTTATTTAATGAAAAATAAGTTACCAGTTTATAATTGTCTGCGCATGCGCTAAAAGGTTAAAGTTTACGCTTCGCCGTGTCACAGTCGCGTTTGCGAATTTAAAATACAAATAACAAATCAATATGGTTATTTTAAGTTTAATGCTTTTGATGTATATATATTTATGCCGAAGTAAAGGACTTTGATAACGTCTCTGTCATGTTTCGATTCCATTTAATAATTTTAAAAAAAGTTACAAGTTTATAATTGTCTGCGCATGCGTTAAAAGGTCAAAGTTTTCGCCTCGCGTCGTCCCATGGCGCGTGTCACAGCCGATCGCGTTTGCAATGCCCGTCGAATCAGCAAATAAAAAAAAATAAACATATCAATATGGTAATTTTAAGTTTAATGCTTTTGACGTGCAGGATATCTGTTACTATCAGAACGCTCTCGAATTTCCTCAGTCAATCAAACTTGTAATATAAATAAAACTATTGTGGCCTTGACCGTTGATCACAGCACGCTGTGGGCTGTGTGTACTGACACAGTACTGTGCTAATCAGTTTCATCGTCACGCGCGTGTTAGTGTCACAGTCACTTATCTTACTGGTAACAAAGCAACAACAACAAACTTTTAAAAGAATAATAATTTATTAATTTTTTTATTTAATTATATAAAAACCACCGTCGATTCTCGATACAAACCTTTATTTTCAACCGACGAAAATCGAGTTAAGTTGCAAATTTGGCCCTCTTTTGTGCTCGAGATACTAGGTTTCGGCGACATAAAAGAATCGACATTACCGATGAGAAAATGCTAAGACAAAGAGAGAATTTGGCGGTTCCAATAAAAAACGTCGACATAATAGGGTGGTCGATATAACCGAGCTCGAGATAAGTGGGTTCGACTGTAATTGCTTTATGTATGATTACTACTTTGCTCTTGGTCCTTCTATCCTCTAGTGTTTCAAGGTTTAATGATTTAACTAATGGTGTTATTCTAGTCAGTTTTGAACATTCTCCAGTGATGAATCTGGCAGCTCTTTTTTGGATTTGTTCTAGTTTATCAATGTTTTCTTTGGTGGATGGGTCCCATACAGAAGATGCATATTCTAGTACAGGTCTCACCAAAGTGAGGTAGCATTTTAGTTTTATATCTCTATTACATTTGTAAAGTTTCTTTTTATAAAGCCTAAGGTTTTGTTTGATTTTTTAATAACTTCATTGACATGGGGATTACATGATAATTTCTCATTTATTAAGACTCCTAAGTATTTTGCATCTTTAGTTTGGGTCAGTTCCTTTCCATGAATGTAATATTTTGAATTTATTTGTTTCTTTTTCTTTGTTACTCTTAACAGTTGACACTTTTCTGGGTGGAAATGCATACTCCAGTTAGTTTCCCATTTTATCAATTCATCTAGGTCTTTTTGTAAAATTTTGCTATCTTGTTCTGATTTAATTGTTCTATAGATTATACAATCATCAGCAAATAACCTAACTTTTGTTCCTGTTGAGATGCTGTTGGGTAAATCATTTATATAAATTAAAAAGAGTAAGGGACCTAGCACAGTTCCTTGTGGAACTCCTGAATTAACCTTTATTGGTGCAGATTTAGATCCATTAATTATTACAGTTTGCTCCCTGCACAAAAGGAAGTCTTGGATCCAGTGATGTAAGGAACCTGAGATTCCAAAGTAGTTAAGTTTTTTAAGTAAACTAAGGTGGTGAACTTTGTCAAATGCTTTTGAGAAGTCTAGTAATATTGTATCTATTTGATCATTTTTGTCTAAGCCTTTTGATAGTTCATCTATTAAACCTATTAATTGTGTTTCACATGATCTGTTTTTTCTAAAGCCATGTTGATGTGGGCATAGGGCATTATATTTGTCAAGGTGGTTAACTATTCTACTATATATTATGTGTTCTAGTAATTTACAGGTGATACTAGTAAGTGATACAGGCCTGTAATTACCAGGGTCTGATTTATCCCCTTTCTTAAAGAGTGGAGTTACGTTAGCTAATTTCCAATCCTGGGGCACTTTACCCTGGTTTAGAGAGGCTTGAAAAGAGAACTACAAGAATTGGGGACAGTTCATTGCTTAGTTCTTTTAATAACCTTGCAGGCAAATCATCTGGGCCAGTAGCTTTGTTTATTTTTAAGTTTTTTAGGAGTGAATTTATACCTATCTCATCTACAGTTATGTTACCTATTTCCTCCATTTTATTTAAATTTATTAAAACTTCCTTGTCGCCTGAGGCAGAAAAAGATGATGCGAAATATGTGTTAAGGATATTAGCTTTAGTTTCATTATCATTATAGGTTTTATTATTTGAGCCGTTTTAGTGTGGCTATTCCTGAAGGTTCCATTTTTTTAGATTTGATAAAGGACCATAAGTTTTTATTGTTATCTTTGGTAATTACATTGTTTATATATTCATTTTGGAGGTTTCGACTAAGTTTTTGTGTCAAGTGTTTAATCTGTAAGTATTTTTTGTGTATCCTATATGAATAGGTAGCTTTATATTTCTTAAATAAGTTCTCTTTTTGTTTGCATAACTTTTTAAATCTAGAATTGAACCAGCATTTGTTAATTTTATTTGATGTTAGTTTTGTTGGAACATTCTCATCCATTATAGTTTTTAGATTTGTTTTTATATCTTTCCAAATTTCTTCTACTGGGCTATTTGTGTTAAATTTACTTAGGAAAGTTTGTTGGAAGTTAGCCGCGGATTGGTGTAGTTTTATTGAATTACATTTATTCCAAAGATAGATTATTCTTCTAGGTATCTTAAAATTTTTAGTTTTTATTGTATTGGTGACCCTAACAATATCATGGTCGGAAAGTCCTGGAATTATTTTGCAGTCTATCACTAGTCATGGTCGATTTGTTAGGAATAAATCTAGTGTTTTTTTTTCCTTGTTGCTGTTTTTACTATCTGTTCTAGGTTTATGTTGTTTATAGTGTCTAAAAAGTGTTCATTAATTTCTTTGTTAGTTTGATGCTTATCAATTTTATATGTTTTCCAATTTATATCTGGAAGATTAAGGCCCCCATAATCCATAGAACTGCATTTTTATTATTCTCTTTTATGAATGTTAATTGACTACAAAGATTGTTCATGTATTCTAGGTTTGTATTTTGTGGCCTATATATACTGCCTACAATAAGTGGGGATGAGTTTGGTGTAATTATTTTACAAAAAACAGACTCTATATTAAGATATGTTTGTGTAGTTATTTCTTCAGCTATGATATTTGATTTAATTGCAAGTAGCACTCTCCATAATTGTCTGGTCCGTCTTTCCTAAAAATATTATAATATTGCATCAAGTATCAGAATGTCAACAGTATATGTGCATCAAATATCAGAATGTCACCAGTAAATATGCATCAAATATCAGAATGTCACCAGTAAATGTACATCAAATATCAGAATGTAAGTATTAAATGTACATCAAATATCAGAATGTCACCAGTAAATATGCATCAAATATCAGAATGTCACCAGTAAATGTACATCAAATATCAGAATGTAAGTATTAAATGTACATCAAATATCAGAATGTCATTAGTAAATGTGCATCAAGTATCAGAATGTCAATAGTAAATGTGCATCTAATGTCCTAATGACAATAGTAAATGTGCATCTAATGTCCTAATGACAATAGTAAACGTACATAAATGTCAGAATATAAATACTCCTTGTACACAAAATGTCAGAAATGTCCTAAGTCCTGTTTCTGATGTTCCCAGCCCGTTGTTGATGATAGTGGTGTCTACATCTGCAAATATGTCTACGTGGACAAAACATTCCTGCCTCACTACATAAATGGACAAGTCAATGTTACTGTAACACGTAAGTCTTCGTTTACTACTGGACAAGTCAATGTTACTGTAACACGTAAGTCTTTGTTTACTACTGGACAAGTCAATGTTACTGTAACACGTAAGTCTTCGTTTACTACTGGACAAGTCATGTTACTGTAACACGTATGTCTTTGTTTACTACTGGACAAGTCAATGTTACTGTAACACGTAAGTCTTCGTTTACTACTGGACAAGTCAATGTTACTGTAACACGTAAGTCTTCGTTTACTACTGGACAAGTCAATGTTACTGTAACACGTAAGTCTTTGTTTACTACTGGACAAGTCAATGTTACTGTAACACGTAAGTCTTCGTTTACTACTGGACAAGTCAATGTTACTGTAACACGTAAGTCTTCGTTAACTACTGGACAAGTCAATGTTACTGTAACACGTAAGTCTTTGTTTACTACTGGACAAGTCAATGTTACTGTAACACGTAAGTCTTTGTTTACTACTGGACAAGTCAATGTTACTGTAACACGTAAGTCTTTGTTTACTACTGGACAAGTCAATGTTACTGTAACACGTATGTCTTTGTTTACTACTGGACAAGTCAATGTTACTGTAACACGTAAGTCTTTGTTTACTAATGGACAAGTCAATGTTACTGTAACACGTAAGTCTTCGTTTACTACTGGACAAGTCAATGTTACTGTAACACGTAAGTCTTCGTTTACTACTGGACAAGTCAATGTTACTGTAACACGTAAGTCTTCGTTTACTACTGGACAAGTCAATGTTACTGTAACACGTAAGTCTTCGTTTACTACTGGACAAGTCAATGTTACTGTAACACGTAAGTCTTCGTTAACTACTGGACAAGTCAATGTTACTGTAACACGTAAGTCTTTGTTTACTACTGGACAAGTCAATGTTACTGTAACACGTAAGTCTTTGTTTACTACTGGACAAGTCAATGTTACTGTAACACGTAAGTCTTTGTTTACTACTGGACAAGTCAATGTTACTGTAACACGTATGTCTTTGTTTACTACTGGACAAGTCAATGTTACTGTAACACGTAAGTCTTTGTTTACTAATGGACAAGTCAATGTTACTGTAACACGTAAGTCTTCGTTTACTACTGGACAAGTCAATGTTACTGTAACACGTAAGTCTTCGTTTACTACTGGACAAGTCAATGTTACTGTAACACGTAAGTCTTCGTTTACTACTGGACAAGTCAATGTTACTGTAACACGTAAGTCTTCGTTTACTACTGGACAAGTCAATGTTACTGTAACACGTTAGTCTTCGTTTACTACTGGACAAGTCAATGTTACTGTAACACGTAAGTCTTCGTTTACTTCTGGACAAGTCAATGTTACTGTAACACGTAAGTCTTCGTTTACTACTGGACAAGTCAATGTTACTGTAACACGTATGTCTTTGTTTACTACTGGACAAGTCAATGTTACTGTAACACATATGTCTTCGTTTACTACTGGACAAGTCAATGTTACTGTAACACGTATGTCTTTGTTTACTACTGGACAAGTCAATGTTACTGTAACACGTATGTCTTTGTTTACTACTGGACAAGTCAATGTTACTGTAACACGTATGTCTTTGTTTACTACTGGACAAGTCAATGTTACTGTAACACGTATGTCTTTGTTTACTACTGGACAAGTCAATGTTACTGTAACACGTAAGTCTTCGTTTACTACTGGACAAGTCAATGTTACTGTAACACGTAAGTCTTTGTTTACTACTGGACAAGTCAATGTTACTGTAACACGTAAGTCTTTGTTTACTACTGGACAAGTCAATGTTACTGTAACACGTATGTCTTTGTTTACTTCTGGACAAGTCAATGTTACTGTAACACGTATGTCTTTGTTTACTACTGGACAAGTCAATGTTACTGTAACACGTATGTCTTTGTTTACTACTGGACAAGTCAATGTTACTGTAACACGTAAGTCTTCGTTTACTACTGGACAAGTCAATGTTACTGTAACACGTAAGTCTTTGTTTACTACTGGACAAGTCAATGTTACTGTAACACGTAAGTCTTCGTTTACTACTGGACAAGTCAATGTTACTGTAACACGTAAGTCTTCGTTTACTACTGGACAAGTCAATGTTACTGTAACACGTAAGTCTTTGTTTACTACTGGACAAGTCAATGTTACTGTAACACGTATGTCTTTGTTTACTACTGGACAAGTCAATGTTACTGTAACACGTAAGTCTTTGTTTACTAATGGACAAGTCAATGTTACTGTAACACGTAAGTCTTCGTTTACTACTGGACAAGTCAATGTTACTGTAACACGTAAGTCTTCGTTTACTACTGGACAAGTCAATGTTACTGTAACACGTAAGTCTTCGTTTACTACTGGACAAGTCAATGTTACTGTAACACGTAAGTCTTCGTTTACTACTGGACAAGTCAATGTTACTGTAACACGTTAGTCTTCGTTTACTACTGGACAAGTCAATGTTACTGTAACACGTAAGTCTTCGTTTACTTCTGGACAAGTCAATGTTACTGTAACACGTAAGTCTTCGTTTACTACTGGACAAGTCAATGTTACTGTAACACGTATGTCTTTGTTTACTACTGGACAAGTCAATGTTACTGTAACACATATGTCTTCGTTTACTACTGGACAAGTCAATGTTACTGTAACACGTATGTCTTTGTTTACTACTGGACAAGTCAATGTTACTGTAACACGTATGTCTTTGTTTACTACTGGACAAGTCAATGTTACTGTAACACGTATGTCTTTTTTTACTACTGGACAAGTCAATGTTACTGTAACACGTATGTCTTTGTTTACTACTGGACAAGTCAATGTTACTGTAACACGTAAGTCTTCGTTTACTACTGGACAAGTCAATGTTACTGTAACACGTAAGTCTTTGTTTACTACTGGACAAGTCAATGTTACTGTAACACGTAAGTCTTTGTTTACTACTGGACAAGTCAATGTTACTGTAACACGTATGTCTTTGTTTACTTCTGGACAAGTCAATGTTACTGTAACACGTATGTCTTTGTTTACTACTGGACAAGTCAATGTTACTGTAACACGTATGTCTTTGTTTACTACTGGACAAGTCTATGTTACTGTAACACGTAAGTCTTCGTTTACTACTGGACAAGTCAATGTTACTGTAACACGTAAGTCTTTGTTTACTACTGGACAAGTCAATGTTACTGTAACACGTAAGTCTTCGTTTACTACTGGACAAGTCAATGTTACTGTAACACGTAAGTCTTCGTTTACTACTGGACAAGTCAATGTTACTGTAACACGTAAGTCTTTGTTTACTACTGGACAAGTCAATGTTACTGTAACACGTAAGTCTTTGTTTACTACTGGACAAGTCAATGTTACTGTAACACGTATGTCTTTGTTTACATCTGGACAAGTCAATGTTACTGTAACACGTATGTCTTTGTTTACTACTGGACAAGTCAATGTTACTGTAACACGTAAGTCTTCGTTTACTACTGGACAAGTCAATGTTACTGTAACACGTATGTCTTTGTTTACTACTGGAAAAGTCAAAGTTACTGTAACACGTAAGTCTTCGTTTACTTCTGGACAAGTCAATGTTACTGTAACACGTATGTCTTTGTTTACTACTGGAAAAATCAATGTTACTGTAACACGTAAGTCTTCGTTTACTTCTGGACAAGTCAATGTTACTGTAACACGTAAGTCTTTGTTTACTACTGGACAAGTCAATGTTACTGTAACACGTAAGTCTTCGTTTACTACTGGACAAGTCAATGTTACTGTAACACGTATGTCTTTGTTTACTACTGGACAAGTCAATGTTACTGTAACACATATGTCTTCGTTTACTACTGGACAAGTCAATGTTACTGTAACACGTATGTCTTTGTTTACTACTGGACAAGTCAATGTTACTGTAACACGTAAGTCTTCATTTACTACTGGACAATCAATGTTACTGTAACACGTATGTCTTTGTTTACTACTGGACAAGTCAATGTTACTGTAACACGTAAGTCTTCGTTTACTACTGGACAAGTCAATGTTACTGTAACACGTAAGTCTTTGTTTACTACTGGACAAGTCAATGTTACTGTAACACGTAAGTCTTTGTTTACTACTGGACAAGTCAATGTTACTGTAACACGTATGTCTTTGTTTACTTCTGGACAAGTCAATGTTACTGTAACACGTATGTCTTTGTTTACTACTGGACAAGTCAATGTTACTGTAACACATATGTCTTCGTTTACTACTGGACAAGTCAATGTTACTGTAACACGTATGTCTTTGTTTACTTCTGGACAAGTCAATGTTACTGTAACACGTATGTCTTTGTTTACTACTGGACAAGTCAATGTTACTGTAACACATATGTCTTCGTTTACTACTGGACAAGTCAATGTTACTGTAACACGTATGTCTTTGTTTACTACTGGACAAGTCAATGTTACTGTAACACGTATGTCTTTGTTTACTACTGGACAAGTCAATGTTACTGTAACACGTATGTCTTTGTTTACTACTGGACAAGTCAATGTTACTGTAACACGTAAGTCTTCGTTTACTACTGGACAAGTCAATGTTACTGTAACACGTAAGTCTTTGTTTACTACTGGACAAGTCAATGTTACTGTAACACGTAAGTCTTTGTTTACTACTGGACAAGTCAATGTTACTGTAACACGTATGTCTTTGTTTACTTCTGGACAAGTCAATGTTACTGTAACACGTATGTCTTTGTTTACTACTGGACAAGTCAATGTTACTGTAACACGTAAGTCTTCGTTTACTACTGGACAAGTCAATGTTACTGTAACACGTAAGTCTTTGTTTACTACTGGACAAGTCAATGTTACTGTAACACGTAAGTCTTTGTTTACTACTGGACAAGTCAATGTTACTGTAACACGTATGTCTTTGTTTACTTCTGGACAAGTCAATGTTACTGTAACACGTATGTCTTTGTTTACTACTGGACAAGTCAATGTTACTATAACACGTAAGTCTTCGTTTACTACTGGACAAGTCAATGTTACTGTAACACGTATGTCTTTGTTTACTACTGGAAAAGTCAATGTTACTGTAACACGTAAGTCTTCGTTTACTTCTGGACAAGTCAATGTTACTGTAACACGTAAGTCTTTGTTTACTACTGGACAAGTCAATGTTACTGTAACACGTATGTCTTTGTTTACTACTGGAAAAATCAATGTTACTGTAACACGTAAGTCTTCGTTTACTTCTGGACAAGTCAATGTTACTGTAACACGTAAGTCTTTGTTTACTACTAGACAAGTCAATGTTACTGTAACAAGTATGTCTTTGTTTACTTCTGGACAAGTCAATGTTACTGTAACACGTATGTCTTTGTTTACTACTGGACAAGTCAATGCTACTGTAACACGTAAGTCTTCGTTTACTACTCGACAAGTCAATGTTACTGTAACACGTATGTCTTTGTTTACTACTGGACAAGTCAATGTTACTGTAAGACGTATGTCTTTGTTTACTTCTGGACAAGTCAATGTTACTGTAACACGTATGTCTTTGTTTACTACTGGACAAGTCAATGTTACTGTAACACGTAAGTCTTCGTTTACTACTGGACAAGTCAATGTTACTGTAACACGTAAGTCTTTGTTTACTACTGGACAAGTCAATGTTACTGTAACACGTAAGTCTTTGTTTACTACTGGACAAGTCAATGTTACTGTAACACGTATGTCTTTGTTTACTACTCGACAAGTCAATGTTACTGTAACACGTAAGTCTTTGTTTACTACTGGACAAGTCAATGTTACTGTAACACGTAAGTCTTTGTTTACTACTGGACAAGTCAATGTTACTGTAACACGTAAGTCTTTGTTTACTTCTGGACAAGTCAATGTTACTGTAACACGTAAGTTTTCGTTTACTACTGGACAAGTCAATGTTACTGTAACACGTAAGTCTTCGTTTACTACTGGACAAGTCAATGTTACTGTAACACGTAAGTCTTTGTTTACTACTGGACAAGTCAATGTTACTGTAACACGTAAGTCTTTGTTTACTACTGGACAAGTCAATGTTACTGTAACACGTATGTCTTTGTTTACTACTGGACAAGTCAATGTTACTGTAACACGTAAGTCTTCGTTTACTACTGGACAAGTCAATGTTACTGTAACACGTAAGTCTTCGTTTACTACTGGACAAGTCAATGTTACTGTAACACGTAAGTCTTTGTTTACTACTGGACAAGTCAATGTTACTCTAACACGCTAGCAGCATTACCGTTTATACTCGTTCTAAATCTAGAGGAAAATGTTGGGAGGTCGGGTTATGAGCGGGTTATAGGTGATTTGTGCATGTACATTTAATATCGGTGTTGTTATTGTAGATCATCAAAGTCCTTTTCTTCATTCTACAAGATTCGACTGCTCTACCAGAAGCTATAAAATATTATTAAACATCTGCACTTACCCTATTTATTCATTTTATATATTTTTGTGAATGTTTTAATAAATTGTTTAACTAATTTTATTTTCAATATCGAATTTACAGATATAAAATAAGAAAAACCCGTAAAAAACCAAGTTTTTCACTATAAATCCTTTATGTACGAGAAGTAACTAAAAGAATGTTCATTATAATACGCAGCGCAAGACCATCCAAAAATACAAAATTGCAGCTGTGTCGTAAAACATGTTTAATATAATGCGCACCGATCAGGAATATGTTTATAAAAAGAGCTGTCAATAAAATACGCACCTTATTGCGCGACAGAAAGGTTGTTCAATATAATACGCACCGCGACGCTCTATCTCAAAAAATAGCATGATACATAGGAATAAATAAAATAATCTAAAAAATCAATAATTTAATTACGGTACATGCGATCGATCTGAAATTTTGATACATTGTTTTTATCATCGGTACGAAAACTGCCTGCAAAATTTCAGCTCGCTATCTTGCGAGCAAGTGGGATAAAAATCGCTCAAAAGTTTTGGCGACAAGCAGTCGGTCGGTCGGCCGCAGACACCACGAGTTAATATAAAGGATTTAATAAAAAAACAACCCGTAAAAAAACAAGTTTTTGACTATAAATCCTTTACGTATGAGACGTAACTAAAAGAATGTTCATTATAACACGCAGCGCAAGACCATCCAAAAATACAAAATTGCAGTTGTGTCGTAAAACGTGTTTAATATAATGCGCACCGATCAGGAATAGGTTTATAAAAAGTGTTGTCAGTAAAATACGCACCTTATTGCGCGACAGAAAGGTTGTTCAATATAATACGCACCGCGACGCTCTATCTCAAAAAATAGCATGATACATAGGAATAAATAAAATAATCTAAAAAATCAATAATTTAATTACGGTACATGCGATCGATCTGAAATTTTGATACATTGTTTTTATCATCGGTACGAAACTGCCTGCAAAATTTCAGCTCGCTATCTTGCGAGCAAGTGGGTTAAAAATCGATCAAAAGTTTTGGCGACAAGCAAGCAAGCAAGCAAGGTCGGTCGGTCGGTCGGCCGCAGACACCACGAGTTAATATAAAGGATTTAAAAATACCTTTAACTCTTGGGGTCTGCTTACGGGCGGGTTACACACTTTTCACTTTTTATACTATTCTCTTCCAAAAAGAGGGGGGGGGGAGTCGGCTTATGAATGAACCAGCTAAAAAACGAGTATATACGGCACCCAATCATAATTTAATGTTTCTTTTACAGCCCCGCCTTCCAAAGACTTCATCCAACTACCAGAGACAGAAGATTGCAACTGTCAGGACGTCTGGGACGAGATTGCTAAAATAAAAGGTAAGAGTTAGGGTAAGGTTAGAGTTAAGGTAAGGTTAGAGTTAGGGTAAGGTTAGAGTTAGGGTAAGGTTAGAGTTAGGGTAAGGTTAGAGTTAGAGTAAAGTTAGAGTTAGGGTAAGGTTAGAGTTAGGGTAAAGTTAGAGTTAAGGTAAGGTTAGAGTTATGGTAAGGTTAGAGTTAGGGTAAGGTTAGAGTTATGGTAAGGTTAGAGTTAGGGTAAGGTTAGAGTTAGGGTAAGGTTAGAGTTAGGGTTAGGGTTAAGTTTAGGGTAAGGTTATAGTTAGGATAAGGTTAGAGTTATGGTTAGGGTTAGGGTAAGGTTAGAGTTAGGGTAAGGTTAGAGTTAGGGCAGGGGCGGATTAAGACTGCACGGGGCCCCTGGCTGCAATTCAAACTGGGGCCCTATCCAGCCAGTGTACCTTTAGATAAATTGATTGCTAGCAGCTAATTTAAGAATGTAACTAGTTAATATTCACCCAAAATGATTATTCATATAAAAACCGAATTCGAAGAAATAACTTTTTGCTGATATCGTAAAATTGAGTGTAAAAGACAATTTATAAAATTAAAAAACACATGAAAAAAATAACTCACACCTCACCCGGGGATCGAACCCGCCACCGCTTGCACCACAAGCCATAGTACATCTCATTCGGCCACAAGAGCTCATTTAGAGTTGTCAATTTAAAATATATATATAATATTCTTTAATAATTTCTGTTATTGAGCCTATCAAATCAGGTTTTTTGACTGCTAAGACTATCGTGTGGGAAAAGAGATCATTTTAATAGATGAGATTGTATTAATTTATCATATTTTCAGCAATTCATGTATACATTTGTCCACATTTATTATAAAATATGCTAAGTTTGGGGGCCCTAAATCATCGGGGGCCCCTGGCTTTAGCCCGTTCAGCCCCCCCTTAATCCGCCATAGAGTTAGGGTAATGTTAAGAGACAGAAGATAGGAACTGTCATGATGCCGGGGACGAAATTGATAAAATTAAATATGAGGTTTAGTGCTTTGATTAAATTGAGGTTTAGGGTTAAGGCTTAGGTTGCTGTTAGGGTTAACATGATCTCTGTGTTTTGTGTGTTTCTGTGTGTGTGTGTGTGTGTGTGGGGGGGGGGCTAAATAAAAGCGTTGATATTAATTATTAAGCACCGTGTCTATTATAAGATATTTGAATGTAGCCATACTATACTTGTGAATATTTAAAGAGGAAAAACTTGCCTCCACATGTTCTGTGTGTCCTTTATGTTGTACTCTTAGAAGCACCACCGAAAGTCAAAGAAAAAAGTTGTGTAATTATTTCCTCCACCCACAGCAACTTTGGTCAAATTAATAAGTTGTTTAATTATTTCCTCCACCCACAGCAACTTTGGTCAAATAAATAAGTTATGTAATTATTTCCTCCACCCACAGCAACTTTGGTCAAATAAATAAGTTATGTAATTATTTCCTCCACCCACAGCAACTTTGGTCAAAGAAAACGAGCAGCTAAGATCCCAAGTACAATCTTATGACGGTAAGAAACTAAGCTTTAATAAAAGGTTTAGGCTTAGGGGGTTTGGGGTTTGGGTTAGAGTTTAAGTTAGGTTTTGTGTTAGCATCTAAAAGTGAAAGGTATTACATTCGTTAATTTGTAATAGCCCCTGCTTTTAAGTCAAAATGGCACCGCGTGTCATTAAGTACTTTAAGGGTAAAATAAAGCGTTTTGCAGGAGATAACGAAACAAAGTATTTCATCAAATGACTAGATATTTTATCAAAGCAATTCCTTTTCTGAAAGTAATACCAATTTTTTTTATAATTAACATTTATTTAAATTTATGCTTCTTTTTTTCCTTTGTTTTCATTCCAGCATTATTATGTCTGTATATAGTAAACCTGATTGCAACATTAGAGTATGTGTATGAAAAAAAAATGGAATATTTTTTTCATTATACATTTTAATTGTACCCTCATTTAGTCAGAGTCACAAGGAATTAGTGCATAGTATTATAAAAACTAACCTTTTGAATGAACCCAGACAAAATTTAAAATACCAGTCTTAATATATATAATATATTGATTGTCTATTGAAGTTTTGATGACTCTGGCTCGGCACCTATCAGTAGTATTAAGGTCCCATAACTCTCACATCACATATTGTAGGTGATAACTTTAGATGACATCAAACATTCAGTATGCTCAGAGGAGCTTCTGGGTATATGACAAACTATTGTGTGATCTTATGGTTAGAGTTATGAATAGAGTTGGGTTTAGAAATAAGAGTAGGTCTAGTGCTATGTATATGTTTATGTATAAACATAGGTAAGTTGTGACATTGTGTGATCTTATGGTTAGAGGTATGAATAGAGTTGGGTTTAGAAATAAGAGTAGGTCTAGTACTATGTATATGTTTATGTATAAACTTAGGTTAGGTGTGACATTGTGTGATCTTATGGTTAGAGTTATGAATAGAGTTGGGTTTAGAAATAAGAGTAGGTCTAGTAATGTGTATATGTTTATGTATAAGCTTAGGTTAGGTGTGACATTGCACTCTCATTGAATTTCGGGGTCGATGAAAAATATTCCACTAAACATAAACAGGTTCCAGAATTTTAGATTCTTGAATCGTTTACAGCCAGCAATTGTGTGATATCGAATTATTCTCAGTCCCATTGACTTACTTCACAACTGATCTACACTATTCCACTATCTTCTCTATTGGAACAGTCCCATTGACTTACTTCACAACTCATCTACAGTATTTCACTATCTTCTCTATTGGAACAGTCCCATTGACTTACTTCACAACTGATCTACACTATTCCACTATCTTCTCTATTGGAACAGTCCCATTGACTTACTTCACAACTGATCTACACTATTCCACTATCTTCTCTATTGGAGCAGTCCCATTGACTTACTTCACAACTCATCTACACTATTCCACTATATTCTCTTTTGGAACAGTCCCATTGACTTACTTCACAACTCGTGAATGTTCATTCTCTTTTGGGTCCAGCCGCTAGGCTCTTAGGACCCGGTTAATTTTATCGCAAGCGAGCCTCATCAAGCGGGCATCGCCGTAGAGGTAATCCTCTGCAGGTACCATTACTTCACCCTCCAAATCCCCGCACAGCTCGGGGCACTCTTCGAGTACGTGGGCCACCGTCTCTTCCGGGTGGCCACACAGCCGACAGGCCAGTTCCCTTCTGGTGTTAAACTTGTACAGGTAGCTTCGTATGGGACAATGCTCAGTTCTCATTCTAGTTATGAGCGTCTGATTGCTACGTCCAATTTTCCACCAGGAATCGCTTTTGCTCGGTCGCGGCATGTACTGGAATACTTTTCTGGCCGTGCTTCCAGATGCCAAGCCCTGGAGCCATTTCTCTCGGAATTGGTCCTTAAGCCACGATCTGACCCCCAGCTGGGTCATCGGGCGATCGGGTTGGGGCTGGGCTGAACCTTCTCTCGCCAACTTATCGACCCTGTCTGAATGAGGCTCGCCACTGTACCCAGTGATGTACTGAAGGACTACTTTTCCGCCTCGTGCTAGGATTTCACCTACTGTTTCCAAAATGACACTGACCGTTTTCGTCTCCAGAGAGGATCGACCCACAGTCTCGAGCGAAAACCGTGAGTCGGTGAAAACTACGACCGTTGGGAAAACCTTTCTTCTTGCTAGACGTCGGAGCACTTCCTTCAAACCCTTGCAGATCGCCTCCAGTTCGGCGTCGTGACTACTGTATGCGGATCCGCACGGTCCTGACAGTTCAATACTATAAGGTCCAGGTTGAGGGTATTGAATTAGCACTCCGTATCCACTTCTGCCATCCTTGAAACGCGAGCCGTCCGTAAATACTTTTACCACCCTGTTGCCATAAGCTTCGATTGTCTTCAGAGTCTCGTCTCGCTGGAGCTCGACGGGACTGGCTTTCGTCACCGCTGTATTTGCCAGTGTCAAACGTGGTTCAGGCAAGTCAAAGCTCTCATGTGGTCCTCGAGCAGGGACCAGTCGCATTCGTTCCCTGTGCTTGGGTATGGGGACTGAGTCTTCTAGTTCGTAGACCGTATCCATGAAGGATGGTCTTTTCAGTCGGGTCATCTACCCATCGGTCTTGTAATTGGAAGCAGGGTATCGTTCTACCGTGGTCATGATTGCCTTTTCTCGCCTTATCGCCAGGGGTTCTACGTTGGACATAATTTCTACAGCGGCTGTGGGTGTCGTACGCAACGCCCCGCATACAAACCGTAGAGCTTGGTTCTGTATTCGGTCCAGACCCTCTAGAGCCGTACGGATCGCAAAGGCCTGGACCGGGAGGCTGTAATCAATGGCACCTCTCACACTACCGAGATAGAGAGCTCTCAGTAATCTTGCATCCACACCCCAACTAGTGCTAGCCAGTTTCTTCACCAGGGACAGTTTAGCTGTGGCGTTGGCGCACAATTCACGCACATGGTTATATAGCTGGACCTTCTGATCCAACTTGATTCCCAAGTACGTTGGTGTCCGATCCCAATTCAATCTTTTCCCACATATCTGAAGCACCACCTCATGCTTCAGGGCATTCCGTCCATTTGTGAAAATGGAGTGGACCGTTTTCTCCGTATTGACTACTAGGCGCCAACGGTTGGCGTAGTCTTCGATTCGATTCAGATCTTCCTGCAGCCTGTTCTGCAGAGTTGCAACGTCCTTTCCGGAACTCCATATAGCCAGATCGTCAGCAAACACGGCATTCTGCGACCCCAGAATACCTTGTAGGTCGTGGACGTAGGTTAAGAACAATGTACAACTAAGGGCGGACCCCTGTGGGAGATTGGATAATGACTCCCAAACTCGGGTCTTGATCGTTCAGTCCGTAAGGAACGATTTTATCCAACTGTACATGTTCGCAGTGACACCTAACTGCTGCAACTTATAAAGTAGCCCTTCTAGCCACACCTTGTCGTATGCCTGCTTTAGATCGAAGAACACCGCAACGGTGTGATTCCTCGACTGGAGTTCATTTGTAATCGTCTGAATTAGTCGGAGAGCCTGGTCCATCGGTTGGCGTCCCTTTCGGAACCCACCTTGCGTCATTGGAATGCATTTGGTCTTTTCGAGGAACCAGTAGAGCCGCGCGCTCACTAACCGTTCAGCTACCTTCCCCACACACGACGTGAGGGAAATTGGCCGGTAACTGGACGGGTGTTCGCCTGGTTTCCCCTCTTTGGGAATTGGGGTAATTGTGGCCTTTTTCCACAGCTTCGGCAGCGTGCCTGTTGTCCAAGTTCTATTTATGAAACTCAGCAGTTTCATTCGGTCTGTCTTGCCCAGATGTTTGAGCATTTCATTGTGAACTTTATCTGGTCCTGGTGCTTTGCCAGTTTGGCATTTGTTGAGTGCGGTTTGCAACTCCGTCATTGTGAAGGGGCCGCGAAAATCTCTAGTTGAGGGCCCTTGCTTTGTCTCCTTGAGCCCTCTTTGCGCATTCGGTCGATTGTTCGGCTAAAATCAGATCTGGCGCCTTTCTTGTTAACCTGGGCAAAGTGTTTGTTTAGCACTCGTGCACGCTTAACTTCACTAGCCCTTTGGCCCTTTGGTGTCGTCAAAGGGTTGGAATTCTTTGTCTTCCCCGCGCCAGATAATGCATCTAAGAGCCGCCAAACTTTTCTTCCGTCTACGAGGTCGAGTTTTTCGCACGTATTTATCCATTTCGCCTTCTTCGCTTTGTCGACAGCGGCCCGGACTTCAGCCGTCAGTCTGTTGTACGCCCTACGAGCTTCGGGTGTCTTCACCCTGGCTGCCTTTTTCCGTGCTTTTGCTCTTTGCTTCACCAATTCTGTCAGACTCTTGTCCCAGTAAGGTCTGAACTTCTGTTTCCCGTTAGTCCTTGGGATCGTTCGCCTCGCAACCCCAAGGATTGTGTCAATAAACTGCCCGTAGGTGGCATCCATGTTGTCTCCTGCAACATCCAGCAGAGCGAGCTTGGTCTCGCTCTCGGTCTCGTACTTCCGCTAATCGGCCGTACGGAACTGTCAATGCCTTCTTTCAAATCGAGGTTTGCCTGCACCAAGCACAAATTCAATCAGGATTGGTAGATGATCGCTACCTACTTCCTTTAAGACTTCCAGTCTATGCTTCGACTCTAGGTCAGCGGATATAAGCGTTAGATCTGGGCGGGACTCCGAGCTGTGCCCCGTGTGCAGTAGTGTCGGTTCACTGTCTGTGTTTTGCAGCCTGATGACATTCGTATTAATACAGACATCCTCGATGTACTGGCCTGACGCATTCCGTTCGGCATAGCCCCAGTCAGGAGACTGTGCATTAAAGTCTCCTGCTATTATCGTTCTGCCAAAAATGACATCTTCCCCAACTGGAAG
This sequence comes from Ampullaceana balthica, assembly GCA_944989445.1. Classification (NCBI taxonomy): domain Eukaryota; kingdom Metazoa; phylum Mollusca; class Gastropoda; family Lymnaeidae; genus Ampullaceana; species Ampullaceana balthica. The sequence continues at coordinate 407,213 of CALYLW010000201.1, forward strand.
TGCGATTGGATTTCTGGGCGTATTATAGACGTTCGTGATTGTAAAGCCAACGTCGCCTTTGAAAACTCTCACGGTGAGAGTATCAGTGTTGCTGTAACACTTAACTTCGAGCAGCTCCATCGTTAAATCATTCCGGACCGCTGTGGCAAGAAATCGACATCGCCGGTCACACTTGCAATGGTATAGCGAGTAACCAGTGATATGGAACGGCTTCCCCTTAAGGAGCGTTTCTTGGAACAGTGCTACATCCACTTTTCGTTCGTGGAGTATTTTGGTTACTTCGTGTGCCTTTTGCCTTATGCCACAGACATTCAACTGTAAAACTACCAGGGCTTGTTCAGGATGGCCCTTCGCACCCATACAAGGACGGCCAGTCACCGATTGACCGCTTGGACATGGCCTGTCGTTCGTCACCATGCCTCTAAGAGGGGGGGGGGTAGCCAACCGACCCGACGTACCACCATCCGCCGAGAAGGGGTTTAGAAGGTCCATTCCGGGACCTGCTTTTTTCGATATATGAACCATAGAATAGAGACGGGGTAGGCAGAAATCTTCAACCCATTGAGGACGGTCCATGTGCGTTCCGCCCCTTGCCCAGAGAGTCTTCCTGTCTTCGGCGTTCCTAGCCGGCACTGTTGGGTATGGGCCTGCTCCCACACCCAGCACTGGGCCTCTCGATGAGGCCATGCCCCACCCTCAAGTTGTCCGGAGGGTTCCAGTGCATATGTTTTGGCGATTTCGCTGGGGTTAGTCAGTTTCAAGTCGCAGCCACTTCCGCAACCCTACTTATCTCCCGGGCCCCGTAAAGGCCAACCCCTTCCGTGAGACTTCACAACTCATCTTTTCTATCGGAACAGTCCCATTGACTTACTTCGCAACTCTTCTACACTATTCCACTATCTTCTCTATTGGAACAGTCCCATTGGCTTACTTCACAACTCATCTACACTATTCCACTATCTTCTCTATTGGAACAGTCCCATTGACTTACTTCACAACTCATCTACACTATTCCACTATCTTCTCTATTGGAACAGTCCCATTGACTTACTTCGCAACTCATCTACACTATTCCACTATCTTCTCTATTGGAACAGTCCCATTGACTTACTTCACAACTCATCTACACTATTCCACTATCTTCTCTATTGGAACAGTCCCATTGACTTACTTCACAACTCATCTACACTATTCCACTATCTTCGCAATCGGAACTGTGGGATGAATAAACATAAATCAATCTTATTTATTCATATGTTAGTGTCCAACAATAACATCTTTATTAACAAGGACACACAATAACAACTTCTGTGTTAAGAACACACAATAATATCTTCATTAATAAGGACACACAATAACAATTACATCTTCATTAACTAGGACACACAATAACTTCTTCATTGACTAGGAAAAACAACAACATCTTCATTAAATAGGACACACAATAACATCTTCATAAACTAGGACACACAATAAAATCTTCATTAAATAGGACATACAATAACATCTTCATTAACAAGGACACAAAATAACATCTTCATAAACTAGGACACACAATAAAATCTTCATTAAATAGGACATACAATAACATCTTCATGAACAAGGACACACAAAAACAATAACATCTTCATTAAACTAGGACACACAATAACATCTTCATTAACTAGGACAAAACAATAACATCTTCATTAACTAGGACACACAATAACATCTTCATTAAATAGGACATACAATAACATCTTCATTAACTAGGACAAACAATAACATCTTCATAAACTAGGACACACAATAAAATCTTCATTAAATAGGACACACAATAACATCTTCATAAACTAGGACACACAATAAAATCTTCATTAAATAGGACATACAATAACATCTTCATAAACTAGGACACACAATAACAATAACATCTTCATTAACTAGGACACACAATAACATCTTCATTAAACTAGGAACAAATACAACTAACATCTTCATTAACTAGGACACACAATAACATCTTCATAAACTAGGACACACAATAAAATCTTCATTAAATAGGAGATACAATAACATCTTCATTAACAAGGACACAAAATAACATCTGCATAAACTAGCACACACAATAAAATCTTCATTAAATAGGACATACAATAACATCTTCATAAACTAGGATACACCATAAAATCTTCATTAAATAGGACATACAATAACATCTTCATTAACTAGGACACACAATAACATCTTCATAAACTAGGACACACAATAAAATCTTCATTAAATAGGACATACAATAACATCTTCATTAAATAGGACACACAATAACATCTTCATAAACTAGGACACACAATAAAATCTTCATTAAATAGGACATACAATAACATCTTCATTAACTAGGACACACAATAACATCTTCATAAACTAGGACACACAATAAAATCTTCATTAAATAGGACATACAATAACATCTTCATTAACAAGCACACAAAATAACATCTTCATTAACAATGACACACAATAACATCTTAATGAACAATGACACACAATAACAATAACATCTTCATTAACTAGGACACACAATAACATCTTCATTGACTAGGAAAAACAACAACATCTTCATTAACTAGGACACACAATAACATCTTCATAAACTAGGACACACAATAAAATCTTCATTAAATAGGACATACAATAACATCTTCATTAACAAGGACACAAAATAACATCTTCATAAACTAGGACACACAATAAAATCTTCATTAAATAGGACATACAATAACATCTTCATAAACTAGGACACACAATAAAATCTGCATTAAATAGGACATACAATAACATCTTAATAGACAAGGACACACAATAACAATAACATCTTCATTAAACTAGGACACACAATAACATATTCATTGACTAGGAAAAACAACAACATCTTCATTAAACTAGGACACACAATAAAATCTTCATTAAATAGGAGATACAATAACATCTTCATTAACAAGGACACAAAATAACATCTTCATAAACTAGGACACACAATAAAATCTTCATTAAATAGGACATACAATAACATCTTCATAAACTAGGACACACAATAAAATCTTCATTAAATAGGACATACAATAACATCTTCATTAACTAGGACACACAATAACATCTTCATAAACTAGGACACACAATAAAATCTTCATTAAATAGGACAACAATAACATCTTCATTAAATAGGACACACAATAACATCTTCATAAAATAGGACATACAATAACATCTTCATTAACTAGGACACACAATAACATCTTCATAAACTAGGACACACAATAAAATCTTCATTAAATAGGACATACAATAACATCTTCATAAACTAGGACACACAATAACATCTTCATTAAATAGGACATACAATAACATCTTCATTAAATAGGACACACAATAACATCTTCATAAACTAGGACACACAATAAAATCTTCATTAAATAGGACATACAATAACATCTTCATTAACTAGGACACACAATAACATCTTCATAAACTAGGACACACAATAAAATCTTCATTAAATAGGACATACAATAACATCTTCATTAACAAGGACACAAAATAACATCTTCATAAACTAGGACACACAATAAAATCTTCATTAAATAGGACATACAATAACATCTTCATTAACTAGGACACACAATAACATCTTCATAAACTAGGACACACAATAAAATCTTCATTAAATAGGACATACAATAACATCTTCATAAACTAGGACACACAATAAAATCTTCATTAAATAGGACATACAATAACATCTTCATTAACTAGGACACACAATAACATCTTCATAAACTAGGACACACAATAAAATCTTCATTAAATAGGACATACAATAACATCTTCATTAACTAGGACACACAATAACATCTTCATAAACTAGGACACACAATAAAATCTTCATTAAATAGGACATACAATAACATCTTCATTAACAAGGACACAAAATAACATCTTCATAAACTAGGACACACAATAAAATCTTCATTAAATAGGACATACAATAACATCTTCATAAACTAGGACACACAATAAAATCTTCATTAAATAGGACATACAATAACATCTTCATTAACTAGGACACACAATAACATCTTCATAAACTAGGACACACAATAAAATCTTCATTAAATAGGACATACAATAACATCTTCATAAACTAGGACACACAATAAAATCTTCATTAAATAGGACATACAATAACATCTTCATTAACAAGGACACAAAATAACATCTTCATAAACTAGGACACACAATAAAATCTTCATTAAATAGGACATACAATAACATCTTCATAAACTAGGACACACAATAAAATCTTCATTAAATAGGACATACAATAACATCTTCATTAACTAGGACACACAATAACATCTTCATAAACTAGGACACACAATAAAATCTTCATTAAACTAGGACAACAATAACATCTTCATTAACTAGGACACACAATAACATCTTCATAAACTAGGACACACAATAAACATCTTCATTAAATAGGACACACAATAACATCTTCATAAACTAGGACACACAATAAAATCTTCATTAAATAGGACATACAATAACATCTTCATTAACAAGGACACAAAATAACATCTTCATAAACTAGGACACACAATAAAATCTTCATTAAATAGGACATACAATAACATCTTCATAAACTAGGACACACAATAAAATCTTCATTAAATAGGACATACAATAACATCTTCATTAACATAGGACACACAATAACATCTTCATAAACTAGGACACACAATAAAATCTTCATTAAATAGGACATACAATAACATCTTCATAAACTAGGACACACAATAAAATCTTCATTAAATAGGACACACAATAACATCTTCATAAACTAGGACACACAATAAACATCTTCATTAAATAGGACACACAATAACATCTTCATAAACTAGGACACACAATAAAATCTTCATTAAATAGGACATACAATAACATCTTCATTAACTAGGACACACAATAACATCTTCATAAACTAGGACACACAATAAAATCTTCATTAAATAGGACATACAATAACATCTTCATAAACTAGGACACACAATAAAATCTTCATTAAATAGGACATACAATAACATCTTCATTAACTAGGACACACAATAACATCTTCATAAACTAGGACACACAATAAAATCTTCATTAAATAGGACATACAATAACATCTTCATTAAACTAGGACACACAATAACATCTTCATAAACTAGGACACACAATAAAATCTTCATTAAATAGGACATACAATAACATCTTCATTAACTAGGACACACAATAACATCTTCATAAACTAGGACACACAATAAACATCTTCATTAACTAGGACACACAATAACATCTTCATAAACTAGGACACACAATAAAATCTTCATTAAATAGGACATACAATAACATCTTCATTAACAAGGACACACAAATAACATCTTCATAAACTAGGACACACAATAAAATCTTCATTAAATAGGACATACAATAACATCTTCATAAACTAGGACACACAATAAAATCTTCATTAAATAGGACATACAATAACATCTTCATGAACAAGGACACACAATACAATAACATCTTCATTAACTAGGACACACAATAACATCTTCATTAAACTAGGAAAAACAACAACATCTTCATTAACTAGGACACACAATAACATCTTCATAAACTAGGACACACAATAAAATCTTCATTAAATAGGACATACAATAACATCTTCATTAACAAGGACACAAAATAACATCTTCATAAACTAGGACACACAATAAAATCTTCATTAAATAGGACATACAATAACATCTTCATAAACTAGGACACACAATAAAATCTTCATTAAATAGGACACAAATAAATCTTCATAAACTAACACACAATAAAATCTTCATTAAATAGGACATACAATAACATCTTCATAAACTAGGACACACAATAAAATCTTCATTAAATAGGACATACAATAACATCTTCATTAACTAGGACACACAATAACATCTTCATAAACTAGGACACACAATAAAATCTTCATTAAATAGGACATACAATAACATCTTCATAAACTAGGACACACAATAAAATCTTCATTAAATAGGACATACAATAACATCTTCATTAACTAGGACACACAATAACATCTTCATAAACTAGGACACACAATAAAATCTTCATTAAATAGGACATACAATAACATCTTCATAAACTAGGACACACAATAACATCTTCATAAACTAGGACACACAATAAAATCTTCATTAAATAGGACATACAATAACATCTTCATTAAACTAGGACACACAATAACATCTTCATAAACTAGGACACACAATAAAATCTTCATTAAATAGGACATACAATAACATCTTCATAAACTAGGACACACAATAAAATCTTCATTAAATAGGACATACAATAACATCTTCATTAACTAGGACACACAATAACATCTTCATAAACTAGGACACACAATAAAATCTTCATTAAATAGGACATACAATAACATCTTCATAAACTAGGACACACAATAAAATCTTCATTAAATAGGACATACAATAACATCTTCATGAACAAGGACACACAATAACATCTTCATTAAACTAGGACACACAATAACATCTTCATTAAACTAGGACAAACAATAACATCTTCATTAACTAGGACACACAATAACATCTTCATAAACTAGGACACACAATAAAATCTTCATTAAATAGGACATACAATAACATCTTCATTAACTAGGACACACAATAACATCTTCATAAACTAGGACACACAATAAAATCTTCATTAAATAGGACATACAATAACATCTTCATTAACTAGGACACACAATAACATCTTCATAAACTAGGACACACAATAAAATCTTCATTAAATAGGACATACAATAACATCTTCATAAACTAGGACACACAATAAAATCTTCATAAATAGGACACACAATAACATCTTCATAAACTAGGACACACAATAAAATCTTCATTAAATAGGACATACAATAACATCTTCATAAACTAGGACACACAATAAAATCTTCATTAAATAGGACATACAATAACATCTTCATTAACAAGGACACAAAATAACATCTTCATAAACTAGGACACACAATAAAATCTTCATTAAATAGGACATACAATAACATCTTCATAAACTAGGACACACAATAAAATCTTCATTAAATAGGACATACAATAACATCTTCATTAACTAGGACACACAATAACATCTTCATAAACTAGGACACACAATAAAATCTTCATTAAATAGGACATACAATAACATCTTCATAAACTAGGACACACAATAACATCTCATAAACTAGGACACACAATAAAATCTTCATTAAATAGGACATACAATAACATCTTCATTAACTAGGACACACAATAACATCTTCATAAACTAGGACACACAATAAAATCTTCATTAAATAGGACATACAATAACATCTTCATTAAATAGGACACACAATAACATCTTCATAAACTAGGACACACAATAAAATCTTCATTAAATAGGACATACAATAACATCTTCATTAACTAGGACACACAATAACATCTTCATAAACTAGGACACACAATAAAATCTTCATTAAATAGGACATACAATAACATCTTCATTAACAAGGACACAAAATAACATCTTCATAAACTAGGACACACAATAAAATCTTCATTAAATAGGACATACAATAACATCTTCATTAACTAGGACACACAATAACATCTTCATAAACTAGGACACACAATAAAATCTTCATTAAATAGGACATACAATAACATCTTCATTAACTAGGACACACAATAACATCTTCATAAACTAGGACACACAATAAAATCTTCATTAAATAGGACATACAATAACATCTTCATAAACTAGGACACACAATAAAATCTTCATTAAATAGGACATACAATAACATCTTCATTAACAAGGACACACAATACAATAACATCTTCATTAACTAGGACACACAATAACATCTTCATTAAACTAGGAAAAACAACAACATCTTCATTAACTAGGACACACAATAACATCTTCATAAACTAGGACACACAATAAAATCTTCATTAAATAGGACATACAATAACATCTTCATTAACAAGGACACAAAATAACATCTTCATAAACTAGGACACACAATAAAATCTTCATTAAATAGGACATACAATAACATCTTCATAAACTAGGACACACAATAAAATCTTCATTAAATAGGACATACAATAACATCTTCATTAACTAGGACACACAATAACATCTTCATAAACTAGGACACACAATAAAATCTTCATTAAATAGGACATACAATAACATCTTCATTAAATAGGACACACAATAACATCTTCATAAACTAGGACACACAATAAAATCTTCATTAAATAGGACATACAATAACATCTTCATTAACAAGGACACAAAATAACATCTTCATAAACTAGGACACACAATAAAATCTTCATTAAATAGGACATACAATAACATCTTCATAAACTAGGACACACAATAAAATCTTCATAAAATAGGACATACAATAACATCTTCATTAACTAGGACACACAATAACATCTTCATAAACTAGGACACACAATAAAATCTTCATTAAATAGGACATACAATAACATCTTCATAAACTAGGACACACAATAAAATCTTCATTAAATAGGACATACAATAACATCTTCATTAACTAGGACACACAATAACATCTTCATAAACTAGGACACACAATAAAATCTTCATTAAATAGGACATACAATAACATCTTCATTAAACTAGGACACACAATAACATCTTCATAAACTAGGACACACAATAAAATCTTCATTAAATAGGACATACAATAACATCTTCATTAACAAGGACACACAATAACATCTTCATAAACTAGGACACACAATAAAATCTTCATTAAATAGGACATACAATAACATCTTCATAAACTAGGACACACAATAAAATCTTCATTAAATAGGACATACAATAACATCTTCATTAACTAGGACACACAATAACATCTTCATAAACTAGGACACACAATAAAATCTTCATTAAATAGGACATACAATAACATCTTCATAAACTAGGACACACAATAAAATCTTCATTAAATAGGACATACAATAACATCTTCATTAACAAGGACACAAAATAACATCTTCATAAACTAGGACACACAATAAAATCTTCATTAAATAGGACATACAATAACATCTTCATAAACTAGGACACACAATAAAATCTTCATTAAATAGGACATACAATAACATCTTAATGAACAAGGACACATACAATAACATCTTCATTAACTAGGACACACAATAACATCTTCATTAAACTAGGACAAACAATAACATCTTCATTAACTAGGACACACAATAACATCTTCATAAACTAGGACACACAATAAAATCTTCATTAAATAGGACATACAATAACATCTTCATTAAATAGGACACACAATAACATCTTCATAAACTAGGACACACAATAAAATCTTCATTAAATAGGACATACAATAACATCTTCATTAACAAGGACACAAAATAACATCTTCATAAACTAGGACACACAATAAAATCTTCATTAAATAGGACATACAATAACATCTTCATAAACTAGGACACACAATAAAATCTTCATAAAATAGGACACACAATAACATCTTCATAAACTAGGACACACAATAAAATCTTCATTAAATAGGACATACAATAACATCTTCATAAACTAGGACACACAATAAAATCTTCATTAAATAGGACATACAATAACATCTTCATTAACTAGGACACACAATAACATCTTCATAAACTAGGACACACAATAAAATCTTCATTAAATAGGACATACAATAACATCTTCATTAACAAGGACACAAAATAACATCTTCATACACTAGGACACACAATAAAATCTTCATTAAATAGGACATACAATAACATCTTCATAAACTAGGACACACAATAACATCTTCATAAACTAGGACACACAATAAAATCTTCATTAAATAGGACATACAATAACATCTTCATTAACTAGGACACACAATAACATCTTCATAAACTAGGACACACAATAAAATCTTCATTAAATAGGACATACAATAACATCTTCATTAAATAGGACACACAATAACATCTTCATAAACTAGGACACACAATAAAATCTTCATTAAATAGGACATACAATAACATCTTCATTAACTAGGACACACAATAACATCTTCATAAACTAGGACACACAATAAAATCTTCATTAAATAGGACATACAATAACATCTTCATTAACAAGGACACAAAATAACATCTTCATTAACAATGACACACAATAACATCTTAATGAACAATGACACACAATAACAATAACATCTTCATTAACTAGGACACACAATAACATCTTCATAAACTAGGACACACAATAAAATCTTCATTTAATAGGACATACAATAACATCTTCATTAACAAGGACACAAAATAACATCTTCATAAACTAGGACACACAATAAAATCTTCATTAAATAGGACATACAATACCATCTTCATAAACTAGGACACACAATAAAATCTTCATTAAATAGGACATACAATAACATCTTAATAAACAAGGACACACAATAACAATAACATCTTCATTAACTAGGACACACAATAACATCTTCATTGACTAGGAAAAACAACAACATCTTCATTAACTAGGACACACAATAACATCTTCGTAAACTAGGACACACAATAAAATCTTCATTAAATTGGAGATACAATATCATCTTCATTAACAAGGACACAAAATAACATCTTCATAAACTAGCACACACAATAAAATCTTCATTAAATAGGACATACAATAACATCTTCATTAACTAGGACACACAATAAAATCTTCATTAAATAGGACATACAATATCATCTTCATTAACTAGGACACACAATAACTTCTTCATAAACTAGGACACACAATAAAATCTTCATTAAATAGGACAAACAATAACATCTTCATTAAATAGGACACACAATAACATCTTCATAAACTAGGACACATAATAAAATCTTCATTAAATAGGACATACAATAACATCTTCATTAACAAGGACACAAAATAACATCTTCATAAACTAGGACACACAATAAAATCTTCATTAAATAGGACATACAATAACATCTTCATAAACTAGGACACACAATAAAATCTTCATAAAATAGGACATACAATAACATCTTCATTAACTAGAACACACAATAACATCTTCATAAACTAGGACACACAATAAAATCTTCATTAAATAGGACATACAATAACATCTTCATAAACTAGGACACACAATAAAATCTTCATTAAATAGGACATACAATAACATCTTCATTAACTAGGACACACAATAACATCTTCATAAACTAGGACACACAATAAAATCTTCATTAAATAGGACATACAATAACACCTTCATTAAATAGGACACACAATAACATCTTCATAAACTAGGACACACAATAAAATCTTCATTAAATAGGACATACAATAACATCTTCATTAACAAGGACACAAAATAACATCTTCATAAACTAGGACACACAATAAAATCTTCATTAAATAGGACATACAATAACATCTTCATAAACTAGGACACACAATGAAATCTTCATTAAATAGGACATACAATAACATCTTCATTAACTAGGACACACAATAACATCTTCATAAACTAGGACACACAATAAAATCTTCATTAAATAGGACATACAATAACATCTTCATAAACTAGGACACACCATAAAATCTTCTTTAAATAGGACATACAATAACATCTTCATTAACTAGGACACACAATAACATCTTCATAAACTAGGACACACAATAAAATCTTCATTAAATAGGACATACAATAACATCTTCATTAAATAGGACACACAATAACATCTTCATAAACTAGGACACACAATAAAATCTTCATTAAATAGGACATACAATAACATCTTCATTAAATAGGACATACAATAACATCTTCATTAACTAGGACACACAATAACATCTTCATAAACTAGGACACACAATAAAATCTTCATTAAATAGGACATACAATAACACCTTCATTAAATAGGACACACAATAACATCTTCATAAACTAGGACACACAATAAAATCTTCATTAAATAGGACATACAATAACAACTTCATTAACAAGGACACAAAATAACATCTTCATAAACTAGGACACACAATAAAATCTTCATTAAATAGGACATACAATAACATCTTCATAAACTAGGACACACAATGAAATCTTCATTAAATAGGACATACAATAACATCTTCATTAACTAGGACACACAATAACATCTTCATAAACTAGGACACACAATAAAATCTTCATTAAATAGGACATACAATAACATCTTCATAAACTAGGACACACCATAAAATCTTCTTTAAATAGGACATACAATAACATCTTCATTAACTAGGACACACAATAACATCTTCATAAACTAGGACACACAATAAAATCTTCATTAAATAGGACATACAATAACATCTTCATTAAATAGGACACACAATAACATCTTCATAAACTAGGACACACAATAAAATCTTCATTAAATAGGACATACAATAACATCTTCATTAACTAGGACACACAATAACATCTTCATAAACTAGGACACACAATAAAATCTTCATTAAATAGGACATACAATAACATCTTCATTAACAAGGACACAAAATAACATCTTCATTAACAATGACACACAATAACATCTTAATGAACAATGACACACAATAACAATAACATCTTCATTAACTAGGGCACACAATAACATCTTCATTGACTAGGAAAAACAACAACATCTTCATTAATTATGACACACAATAACATCTTCATAAAATAGGACACACAATAAAATCTTCATTAAATAGGACATACAATAACATCTTCATTAACAAGAACACAAAATAACATCTTCATAAACTAGGACACACAATAAAATCTTCATTAAATAGGACATACAATAACATCTTCATAAACTAGGACACACAATAAAATCTTCATTAAATAGGACATACAATAACGTCTTCATTAACTAGGACACACAATAACATCTTCATAAACTAGGACACACAATCAAATATTCATTAAATAGGACATACAATAACATCTTCATTAAAAAGGACACACAATCACATCTTCATAAACTAGGACACACACTAAAATCTTCATTAAATAGGACATACAATAACATCTTCATAAACTAGGACACACAATAAAATCTTCATTAAATAGGACATACAATAACATCCTCATTAACTAGGACACACAATAACATCTTCATAAACTAGGACACACAATAAAATCTTCATTAAATAGGACATACAATAACATCTTCATTAAATAGGACACACAATAACATCTTCATTAACTAAGACACACAATTAAATCTTCATTAAATAGGACATACAATAACATCTTCATAAACTAGGACACACAATAACATCTTCATTAACTAGGACACACAATAAAATCTTCATTAAATAGGACATACAATAACATCTTCATCAAATAGGACACACAATAACATCTTACTTATCTAAGACACACAATAAAATCTTCATTAAATAGGACATACAATAATATCTTCATCAAATAGGACACACAATAACATCTTCATTAACTAAGACACACAATAACATATTCATTTACTAAGACACACAATAACATATTCATTAACTAAGACACACAATAACATATTCATTAACTAAGACACACAATAACATCTTCATTAACTAAGACACACAATAACATCTTCATTAACTAAGACACACAATAACATATTCATTAACTAAGACACACAATAACATCTTCATTAACTAAGACACACAATAACATATTCATTAACTAAGACAAACAATAACATCTTCATTAACTAAGACACACAATAACATCTTCATTAACTAAGACACACAATAACATCTTCATCAAATAGGACACACAATAACATCTTCATTAACTAAGACACACAATAACATATTCATTAACTAGGACACACAATAACATCTTCATTAACTAAGACACACAATAACATATTCATTAACTAAGACACACAATAACATCTTCATTAACTAAGACACACAATAACATATTCATTAACTAAGACACACAATAACATCTTCATTAACTAAGACACACAATAACATCTTCATTAACTAAGACACACAATAACATATTCATTAACTAAGACACACAATAACATATTCATTAACTAAGACACACAATAACATCTTCATTAACTAAGACACACAATAACATATTCATTAACTAGTGACGTACAAAAGAAAAAAAAACACAAAAAACATAATTTTATTAATGTTATAATTTGTAATACTTGTTTAGATGCAGTGTTTATTAATGTATCCAGTGTATGTTTATATAAATGTATCCAGTGTATGTTTATATAAATGTATCCAGTGTATGTTTACATAAATGTATCCAGTGTATGTTTACATAAATGTATCCAGTGTATGTTTTTATTAATGTATCCAGTGTATGTTTATATACATGTATCCAGGAGTTTTATAGAAAAGTATCAGTGAGTTGTGTTCAAAACTCCTACTTATTTGCCAGAAACCTGCCGGGTGTCCTTCTCCGCGAGGTTTGCCACGAGGGAGGGTTATGTCATCTTGGGTGGACGGCCAGCCATCTTTGACAGCGTCATTAGCAACAAGGGTGACGCCTATGACGTGAGCAACGGGGAGTTTACCGCCCCTTGCAATGGCCAGGTAAATTAACAAATGTTGACATGGCACCAACAATTTCAATACTGTTTTTGGATGATTTTCAACTTGACTATAAAAATATAATGGCAGAAATTTTACATTTAATCATTGTTTTTAAAAATCAATTAAGGCCACAGAGGTAAATAGAAACGGAATTTTTACCACGTGGTAACAAAAACACTACATTTTCACAACTCCGCAAAAACGAAATAAAAATAAATACAATGAAAAATAAAATACATACCTATTTCTTGTTTCCATTGTACAATTATTGTGCTGGCACTTCTCGATTAAATAAATTGTGTATAGTTCAGAGCCTTTTAAAAACGTAATATTTAACATGTAAGTTCATGTAAGTATTCCAGGAGGTATTTGTAAGTTGTTGATAAAATGATGTTAGAGTTTGCTTCTTTTATTTTCAAATAATTTACAAAGAAAGTTGTGGTCATGCTAGATGGTATCTGTAACATTATCAAGAATTTTGTGGTCATGCTAGATGGTATCTGTAACATTATCAAGAATTTTGTGGTCATGCTAGATGGTATCTGTACCATTATCAAGAATTTTGTGGTCATGCCAGATGGTATCTGTACCATTATCAAGAATTTTGTGGTCATGCTAGATGGTATCTGTAACATTATCAAGAATTTTGTGGTCATGCTAGATGGTATCTGTACCATTATCAAGAATTTTGTGGTCATGCCAGATGGTATCTGTACCATTATCAAGAATCTTGTGTTCATGCTAGATGGTATCTGTACCATTATCAATAATTTTGTGGTCAAGCTAGATGGTATCTGTACCATTATCAGGAATTTTGTGGTCATGCCAGATGGTATCTGTACCATTATCAAGAATCTTGTGTTCATGCTAGATGGTATCTGTACCATTATCAATAATTTTGTGGTCAAGCTAGATGGTATCTGTACCATTATCAGGAATTTTGTGGTCATGCTAGATGGTATCTGTATCTATCTCATGAAAAGCTTAATACATCAGAGACATGAATAATTATTGTTTAGTCTTTTTTTTTGTTATGATTGTCTTAAATTGTTTTATTCTTACTTTTTTATTTTATTATGTTATTCGTTTGTTATTATTTTATAATTTAAAAAAATATATTTAATTTTATTTCTACTCTTGATAATTTGAAAAGCTGATTAAAAGACATTTTCTACTATATTATATAGAGTAGTTTTGTTATGTTGATTTTTTCTAATTTTGCTATATTCTAATGTGTTATTTTATAACATATTTTTACAATGTTATATTTTCTAATATTATTTTCCAATGTTGTTATTTTCTAATATAGTTATTTTCTAATGTTGTTATTTTCTAATGGATTTATTTTCTAATGTATTTATTTTCTAATGTTATTTTCTAATGTTGTTATTTTCTAATGTTCTTATTTTCTTATGTTGTTATTTTCTAATGTTGTTATTTTCTAGTACTTCTTTCAAGTAACTCTGCGCTCTCGCCAAGACAATGACAGTGGGTATGTCGACGGTGTCATTCAAGTGGATGGAGCGGAGAAGGTAAGGGTTAGGGATAACTTTGGCATTAGGCTAAACTTAACCAGGACAGTGGATACGTCGATTTTATTACGAGGTCGATAAATATGAGTGAGTAATTAAGTCTCTCTCTGTGCCCATCCCAAACTAAGCAGTGAATAAGCCATAGCAGACAGTTCCAGTTTAAAAGGCCAGATTAAACCCATGTGCAGATTAAACCCATGTCCAGATTAAACCCATGTCCAGATTAAACCCATGTGCAGATTAAACCCATGTCCAGATTAAACCCATGTCCAGATTAAACCCATGTCCAGATTAAACCCATGTCCAGATTAAACCCATGTCCAGATTAAACCCATGTCCAGATTAAACCCATGTCCAGATTAAACCCATGTCCAGATTAAACCCATGTCCAGATTCAATTGATCTAGACCTCAGGTCAGTATAAACAGGGGCCATAATATACACCTCAGGTCAGTATATACCCTCCTGTATATCACCATTTGAAAGTTATAACATTAAAAAAACTTGAAGCAATTTTGAAGCGCTCATCATTGTCAGAGAGCCGCTGCAAACAGTTAAACTAACCACCAGTTCCCGAGGAGCCACTATGACCAGGTAAACTGTTTATCCATCAGTTCCCGAGGCGCCACTATGACAAGCTAAAATCTAACCACCAGTTCCCGAGGAGCCACTACGGCCAGTTAAACTAACCACTAGTTCCCGAGGAACCGCTATGACGAGTTAAAAAACTAACCACCAGTTCCCAAGTAGCCACTACGGCCAGTTAAACTAAACACCAGTTCCCGAGGAGCCACTATGACGAGCTAAAAAACTAACCACCAGTTCCCGAGTAGCCACTACGGCCAGTTAAACTAACCACCAGTTCCCGAGGAGCCACTATGACCAGTTAAACTAACCGCCAGTTCCCGAGGAGCCACTGCAGCCACTTAAACTAACCACTAGTTCCCGAGGTACCACTATGACCAGTTAAACTATCCACCAGTTCCCTAGCAGCCACTATGACCAGTTAAACTAACCACCAGTTCCCTAGGAGCCACTATGACCAGTTAAACTACCACCAGTTCCCTAGGAGCCACTATGACCAGTTAAACTAACCACCAGTTCCCGAGGTGCCACTATGACCAGTTAAACTACCACCAGTTCCCTAGGAGCCACTATGACCAGCTAAACTAACCACCAGTTCCCTAGGAGCCACTATGACCAGTTAAACTACCACCAGTTCCCGAGGTGCCACTATGACCAGCTAAACTAACCACCAGTTCCCTAGGAGCCACTATGACCAGTTAAACTACCACCAGTTCCCGAGATGCCACTATGACCAGTTAAACTACCACCAGTTCCCGAGGTGCCACTATGACCAGTTAAACTACCACCAGTTCCCGAGGTGCCACTATGACCAGTTAAACTAACCACCAGTTCCCGAGGGGCCACTATGACCAGTTAAACTAACCGCCAGTTCCCGAGGAGCCACTGCAGCCACTTAAACTAACCGTTAGTTCCCGAGGTACCACTATGACCAGTTAAACTATCCACCAGTTCCCTAGCAGCCAATATGACCAGTTAAACTAACCACCAGTTCCCTAGGAGCCACTATGACCAGTTAAACTACCACCAGTTCCCTAGGAGCCACTATGACCAGTTAAACTACCACCAGTTCCCGAGGTGCCACTATGACCAGCTAAACTAACCACCAGTTCCCTAGGAGCCACTATGACCAGTTTAACTACCACCAGTTCCCGAGGTGCCACTATGACCAGCTAAACTAACCACCAGTTCCCTAGGAGCCACTATGACCAGTTAAACTACCACCAGTTCCCGAGGTGCCACTATGACCAGTTAAACTACCACCAGTTCCCGAGGTGCCACTATGACCAGTCAAAACTACCACCAGTTCCCGAAGTGCCACTATGACCAGTTAAACTACCACCAGTTCCCGAGGTGCCACTATGACCAGTTAAACTACCACCAGTTCCCGAGGTGCCACTATGACCAGTTAAACTACCACCAGTTCCCTAGGAGCCACTATGACCAGCTAAACTAACCACCAGTTCCCTAGGAGCCACTATGACCAGTTAAACTACCACCAGTTCCCGAGGTGCCACTATGACCAGTTAAACTACCACCAGTTCCCGAGGTGCCACTATGACCAGTTAAACTACCACCAGTTCCCTAGGAGCCACTATGACCAGCTAAACTAACCACCAGTTCCCTAGGAGCCACTATGACCAGTTAAACTACCACCAGTTCCCGAGGTGCCACTATGACCAGTTAAACTACCACCAGTTCCCGAGGTGCCACTATGACCAGTTAAACTACCACCAGTTCCCGAGGTGCCACTATGACCAGTTAAACTACCACCAGTTCCCTAGGAGCCACTATGACCAGCTAAACTAACCACCAGTTCCCTAGGAGCCACTATGACCAGTTAAACTACCACCAGTTCCCTAGGAGCCACTATAACCAGTTAAACTACCACCAGTTCCCGAGGTGCCACTATGACCAGTTAAACTAACCACCAGTTCCCGTGGTGCCACTATGACCAGTTAAACTACCACCAGTTCCCTAGGAGCAACTATGACCAGTTAAACTACCACCAGTTCCCTAGGAGCCACTATGACCAGTTAAACTACCACCAGTTCTTTAGGAGCCACTATAACCAGTTAAACTACCACCAGTTCCCGAGGTGCCACTATGACCAGCTAAACTAACCACCAGTTCCCTAGGAGCTACTATGACCAGTTAAGTCTCCTTCATAAAGAATAAAAATAAGGACCACTCTGAGAGGACACTGATAGTTGCTGCTTAAAAATGTAAAATTGTTTGTATAAAATTCATTGAAACAACTTTGAACTAAATAGTTTCATAAACATGAATTTGAACTTTGAACTGTTTAATTGATATCTTTTTTAATTAACTTGTTTAATTGATATTTACTTGAATTGACTTTTTAATTGATAACAAATTAAACTGTAAAGTGTTGACATAAATTCGATATCTCGATAAACTGTTTATGAGTGGCCGCGGCTATTGACTGAGCTTGACACAGTTGCAGTTTTTGCTTGAAAGAAGTGACTTTACCATTTTATGTTGCAATGACTTGATGGCTGTGCTCAAAAGATTCTTATATTTTATTGGAATGATTGTTTTGTAACAATAAAAAAAAATTAAAACATTTTTGAACCGTTTCGGAATGTCAGGCAAGGACATCGGTGTTTACTGATTCCACCATTGAGAACTACCAAAGTGCAAGTCAAGGAGTTGTCATTGCCCTTGAGAAAGGTCAAAAGGTCAACGTTCAAGTGCAGACGACCAGCAGTGGAGAGTTTGTCGGAGATGCCTATTCCATCTTCTCGGGATTCTATTTATATCCCTAGATGTCAGTTACAATTAAATGGTATTTATCCTGAAATGCCAGTTTTTCTAAATGTCAGTAGCTCTAAATATGAGATCCTATAAATGTCAGTTATTCATAGCTATTGCATTTATTTCCTTAGGTAATCTTTCCTAATTATTTCAGACAGACTTTTGTGGACGGATTTATTAACATTCATGTTAAGGTTAGCGGTTAAGTTTAGGGTTAATGTTAGGGCTAGGGTTAAGGTTACTTTTAGGATTTGGATTAAGGTAAGAATTAGGGTAAATAAAGGACAGATAGTAAATTTTAAGAGTTTTTAATATTTGTTTCTTTTAAGAATTAATTTTCTAAACGCAAATACTATGTCTAAAATATCACAAGCACATATGTAAATACTGAATATCTCTATTTACTGTTGGTAACATTTAAGATTTTTCATTAGCGCAACTATATTTAAGAATACTTTGAACAATTGGCTTCTAAAAGGTTGTCACTCAACACATTGATTGATGTCCTAGCTATAAGGTCAAAGGTTGAAGGTTATTTTGTCAAATTTAAGACTTTCTATTACACTCTGTATAATTGAATCTATTTGATTAACTTTTCCATTCTATTGTACTTAGAAAGAAACGACTTGTTAGTGATATTTTTAAAATAAAAACTTTGAACAATGTGTTGAGCCTTTTGTTGTATTACTTGTGTGTTGAGCCTTCTGTTGTATTACTTGTGTGTGTTGAGCCTTTTGTTGTATTACTTGTGTGTTTTGAGCCTTTTGTTGTATTACTTGTGTGTTTTGAGCCTTTTGTTGTATTACTTGTGTGTGTTGAGCCTTTTGTTGTATTACTTGTGTGTGTTGAGCCTTTTGTTGTATTACTTGTGTGTGTTGAGCCTTTTTTGTATTACTTGTGTGTGTTGAGCCTTTTGTTGTATTATTTGGGTGTTGAGCCTTCTGTTGTATTACTCGTGCGTTGAGCCTTTTGTTGTATTACTTGTGTGTGCCTAAATTCTTAAAATTATTTATATTAAATGTATTTATATTTTCAATCAAATAACATTCCGTAAAGTTACACAAATCTCAGCAGGTCAAATAAAGTTATAATGAAGTTATAATAAAGTTATAATAAAGTTATAATAAAGTTATAATAAAGTTCTACTATTCATTATTTTCATTATGCTCGAGATTTAGTTGAATTAAACTCGCGCTGACAATGTTAGTACAATTGCTTCATTTATATTAATAAAGTGTTTTTTATGTAAATTGCTTTTAAAACTGTAATTCAACATCAGTGGCGTAGTTTGGGTATGTGCCGCCCGGGGCAGAACCAGACATTGTCGCCCCCCCCCCACCCCCTGAAAAAATATGAGAATTTTTATTAGAGAGGGCACTATACATTTTTATGTTAGAAATACGTAGAAGTAGAAGAGCTTTCAATTCTTGATTAAAATGGAATTTTCCTGCTTTTCCTCATGGCACAATATTAATATTGTCATCTTTGCGATGCTCAATATCCAAAATAGTTATAATCAATCTTGGTGTGTTAATTACTGATCGTAATCAAATTTTCTTTACCTTAATTTTAGAGAAGTTTCTCTCAAAGCTGACATTCAAAATCCAGTAGATAAGCTGTTGTACGAAGATCCTATCTGTTTTATGACTTCTTTAACTGCCAAAACCTGACATGAATCTCTAGAGTAATCTTCTCTGATGAAGAATGCAACTTAAATATCAACTGTTTTTCTACATAATATGGTTACGTGTTCACTTTGTTCTTTCGTATTTGCTCTCTCGCATTTCGTATTTTTATTGAAAAAAGTATTCCATTAGTTTCTCTGTAAGTAGCATCTGCAATGCATGTTTAGCAGTATAATATTCATAAAATACATATTTCCAGATAGCAGATAATTCCAAATTTTAAAAAAAAATACATATTTCAATCTTACTAGCAAAGTTTATATGTCTCATCACTATTTGGTTGAACGAGACTAATAAGGGGAAGTTAGACTTAATATGTTGGACACTCTCAATCATACTGCACTTATGGTAATCGAACATTTTCATCTTTACGTACGGGTAATTTATTTATATCAATTACATCCATGTATGTTGTTGAAATGGTATAGGTTGTTGTTAGAGTTAAACGGATACAGCAATTTTTGCTTCTACAAGATGAGCGGCTGACACATTTGATTCAGTTAACGGTACTAGCACATCAGCGTCATGTTTCTGCTCCTTTGTTTTTCAGTTCAGTAGAATTAGTTCCGGATACTTTAGATTCTACAATGAGTTTAAAGTTTAGATTCTACAATGAGTTTAAAGTTTAGATTCTACAATGAGTTTAAAGTTTAGATTCTACAATGAGTTTAAAGTTTAGATTCTACAATGAGTTTAAAGTTTAGATTCTACAATAAGTTTAAAGTTTAGATTCTACAATGAGTTTAAAGTTTAGATTCTACAATGAGTTTAAAGTTTAGATTCTACAATGAGTTTAAAGTTTAGATTCTACAATAAGTTTAAAGTTTAGATTCTACAATGAGTTTAAAGTTTAGATTCTACAATAAGTTTAAAGTTTAGATTCTACAATGAGTTTAAAGTTTAGATTCTATAATGAGTTTAAAGTTTAGATTCTACAATGAGTTTAAAGTTTAGATTCTACAATAAGTTTAAAGTTTAGATTCTACAATGAGTTTAAAGTTTAGATTCTACAATGAGTTTAAAGTTTAGATTCTACAATGAGTTTAAAGTTTAGATTCTACAATAAGTTTAAAGTTTAGATTCTACAATGAGATTAAAGTTTAGATTCTACAATAAGTTTAAAGTTTAGATTCTACAATGAGTTTAATGTTTAGATTCTACAATGAGTTTAAAGTTTAGATTCTACAATGAACTTAAAGTTTAGATTCTATAATGAGTTTAAAGTTTAGATTCTACAATAAGTTTAAAGTTTAGATTCTACAATGAGTTTAAAGTTTAGATTCTACAATGAGTTTAAAGTTTAGATTCTACAATGAGTTTAAAGTTTAGATTCTACAATGAGTTTATTAGTTTAGATTCTACAATGAGTTTAAAGTTTAGATTCTACAATGAGTTTAGAGTTTAGATTCTACAATGAGTTTAAAGTTTAGATTCTACAATGAGTTTAAAGTTTAGATTCTACAATGAGTTTAAAGTTTAGATTCTACAATGAGTTTAAAGTTTAGATTCTACAATGAGTTTAAAGTTTAGATTCTACAATGAGTTTAAAGTTTAGATTCTACAATGAGTTTAAAGTTTAGATTCTACAATGAGTTTAAAGTTTAGATTCTACAATGAGTTTAAAGTTTAGATTCTACAATGAGTTTAAAGTTTAGATTCTACAATGAGTTTAAAGTTTAGATTCTACAATGAGTTTAAAGTTTAGATTCTACAATGAGTTTAAAGTTTAGATTCTACAATGAGTTTAAAGTTTAGATTCTACAATGAGTTTAAAGTTTAGATTCTACAATGAGTTTAAAGTTTAGATTCTACAATGAGTTTAAAGTTTAGATTCTACAATGAGTTTAAAGTTTAGATTCTACAATGAGTTTAAAGTTTAGATTCTACAATGAGTTTAAAGTTTAGATTCTACAATGAGTTTAAAGTTTAGATTCTACAATGAGTTCAAAGTTTACATTCTACAATGAGTTTAAAGTTTAGATTCTACAATGAGTTTAAAGTTTAGGCGTTAGAAACATCCACGTATTTCAATAGGGTTTTTTCTTTTTTATTGTTTTCCTTTTCTTTTATTTAGCTTAATTTTAACTTTTTTTTTCATTATAGGAGCTATTAACAATGAGGAATTTACCCGCCCCCCACAATGTGCCGCTCGGAGCATTTGATTTCCTTATGTTTGAATTTGATAGGATACAGCAATTTTCGCTTTTACATCAGGAGTGGCTGTCAAATTTGAACAAGCATTTAAGTTACCAGCAGATCATTGTCACGTACTTATATAATACATATTCTCTTCGTTTGTTTGGTTCACTAGCATAACTATAATAATAAAATATATCCAATATGGAATTTAAAGTTTTAGCAGTAGAAACGTTTAAACATTTTACTATAGTTACCTTAATAATTTTTTCAATTTTTAATTTTGTTTTCATTTTATTTTGATACCAATTTCCTCTGTTTTAGAAGCTAATTAATAACGACGAATTTGCCACCCCTAAAAAAGTGCCGCCCGGGGCATTTGCCCCCCCCTCCCGCTACGCCACTGTTCAACATAAGATTAGATAACATATTTTTAAAAATATAAACACATACACATATTTCATTTATTTTTTCTTCAATTTATTATGAGACATTTATATTATATTTATATTTGCTCGTCTCAACAATGTGTTATGGCCCCCATAGATATTTACGATACATTAGCAATGTCCAAAGATATACGAATTATCTACAGAACCATTTACGATGTCTTAATAAATAATGGTGGAGACATTCACCAGTACATTTCTTTCTTAGGGGATGTACATCCTATATGGCATAAGCAGTTAATATAACACTTTCTAGAGCACGTTTAGTTTATAGGCCACGGCAGTTTGTGGGACATAACTGTTTCTAGGGCACGGCAGATTGTGGGACATAACTGTTTCTAGGGCACGGCAGTTTGTGGGACATAACTCTTTCTAGAGCAGCATCGTTCTGTCTTACGGCAGATCCAAAGTGACGGAATAATATTGCTTGGCTCGACTGATAGATGGAAGTTCTTGCAAAGATTCTTGGCGCTCATTTTTGAACATAGTTCGTATTTCATGGGTGCCTTTCCCTTCCAGTCTTTCTCTGAATCTAATGGAGAGATAGAGAGAGATAGCTAGATAGATAGAGATAGAGAAATGGATAGATAGACATTGTTTTACATTTTAAAAAAAATATGATCTACAAGTATTTTCTTTGAAACATTTCCCTTAAATTACCTTTCAATTGTGCTGGAAAGTGACATAAAAATTAATATTAACTTTTTAATTTTGCAGAAAATCTGATATTTAAATTAAATTATCTTTGAATAGTGAAAGGAATCTGACATTTCAATAAAATGACCATTCATGAGGATGGCCTTTCAATAAAATGACCATTCATTAGGCTGGACTTTCAATAAAATGACCATTTATGAGGCTGGACTTTCAATAAAATGACCATTCATGAGGCTGGACTTTCAATAAAATGACAATTCATGAGGTAGGACTTTCAATAAAATGACCATTCATGAGGAAGGACTTTCAATAAAATGACCATTCATTAGGCTGGACTTTCAATTGTTGGCGTTATCTCACCAATCAAACAGTAATTAACTAATTTAGTAGAAGGTAAACAAGGCCCCAAGAGCTGCATGTATAAGAAGTATAGACAAATAAAATACTACTGACTTTTTTTTTACTGTAGAAGGAATAGGTAAACAAGGCCCCAAGAGCTGCATGTATAAGAAGTATAGACAAATAAAATATACTGACTTTTGTACTGTAGAAGGAATAGGTAAACAAGGCCCCAAGAGCTGCATGTATAACACATTGTTTTTGATGAGTCTTCTGAGGAAGAATAGTAAATATATCATCAATATAATGCTGACAGAATGAACATAGATTAAAAAATATCAATATATAAACACAGATAATAGCAATTATATCAAAATATCAACACAGATAATAACCACTATATCAATATATCAACACATATAATAGCCACTCTTTTAATATATCAAACCAGATAATAGCCACTATATAAATATATCAAACCAGATAATAGCCACTATATCAATATATCAACACAGATAATAGCAACTATATCAATATATCATGTCAACACAGATAATAGCCACTATATCAATATATCAAACCAGATAATAGCCACTATATCAAAATATCAACACAGATAATAGCAACTAAATCAATATATCAACACAGATAATAACCACTATATAAATATGTCAACATCAATAATAGCCACTATATCAATATATCAACACAGATAATAGCCACTATATAAATATATCAACACAGATAATAGCCACTATAGCTCTATGGCATCCGTCCATCATCATGGGATGATGGCGTCTTCTCCTGCTCCTCTACGCCCCTTCCCCTTTCTCCTGGCCCTTTTCTCCTCGCTCCTGGCTGTAAGGGAAGCTTCCGCGAATTGAATGCCCTCGCGCACTTTTGCCCGCCAGGAGGTGCGCTCCACAGCAATGGTCTCCCACGTTTTATGGTCAATCTGCGCCAGAGTCATGTCTTTCTTGCAGACATGCTTGAAGCGCAAGCAGGGGCGTCCTCTCTTCCGCATACCAGCTGCCAGCTCGCCGTAAAGCAAGGCTCTTGGAATGCGCTCCGGGCTCATCCTGCGGACATGTCCCAACCACCACAGGCGCCTCTCACTCAGGATTTAGTACATGCTAAGCATCTGACTCCTTCTGAGTACCTCGACATTCGTGATCTTATCCTACCACTTGATGTGCAGAATCCTGCGCAAGCATCGTAAGCGGAAGCTGTTCAGTTGCTTTGTTTGTTTGGCATAGGTCGTCCAGCACTCGCTGCCATAGAGGAGTGTGCTGAGCACGCAGGCCTGGTACACAGTGATTTTCATCCTATCAGTAAGCTGTGCATTGTTCCACACTCTTTGATTCAGCCTAGCCATTAATGATGTAGCCTTGCCGATTCTGGTTTCAATTTCTAGCCACTATATCAACACAGATAATAGCCACTATATCAATATATCAACATCGATAATAGCCACTATATCAATATATCAACATCGATAATAGCCACTAGATCAATATATCAACATCGATAATAGCCACTATATCAATATATCAACATCAATAATAGCCACTATATCAATATATCAACACAGATAATAGCCACTATATAAATATATCAACACAGATAATAGCCACTATAGCTCTATGGCATCCGTCCATCATCATGGGATGATGGCGTCTCCTCCTGCTCCTCTACCCCCCTTCCCCTTTCTCCTGGCCCTTTTCTCCTCGCTCCTGGCTGTAAGGGAAGCTTCCGCGACTTGAATGCCCTCGCGCACTTTTGCCCGCCAGGAGGTGCGCTAGACAGCAATGGTCTCCCACGTTTTATGGTCAATCTGCGCCAGAGTCATGTCTTTCTTGCAGACATGCTTGAAGCGCAAGCAGGGGCGTCCTCTCTTCCGCATACCAGCTGCCAGCTCGCCGTAAAGCAAGGCTCTTGGAATGCGCTCCGGGCTCATCCTGCCGACATGTCCCAACCACCGCAGGCGCCTCTCACTCAGGATTTAGTGCATGCTAAGCATCTGACTCCTTCTGAGTACCTCGACATTCGTGATCTTATCCTGCCACTTGATGTGCAGAATCCTGCGCAAGCATCGTAAGCGGAAGCTGTTCAGTTGCTTTGTTTGTTTGGCATAGGTCGTCCAGCACTCGCTGCCATAGAGGAGTGTGCTGAGCACGCAGGCCTGGTACACAGTGATTTTCATCCTATCAGTAAGCTGTGCATTGTTCCACACTCTTTGATTCAGCCTAGCCATTAATGATGTAGCCTTGCCGATTCTGGTTTCAATTTCTAGCCACTATATCAACACAGATAATAGCCACTATATCAATATATCAACATCGATAATAGCCACTATATCAATATATCAACATCGATAATAGCCACTAGATCAATATATCAACATCGATAATAGCCACTATATCAATATATCAACATCAATAATAGCCACTATATCAATATATCAACACAGATAATAGCCACTATATAAATATATCAACACAGATAATAGCCACTATAGCTCTATGGCATCCGTCCATCATCATGGGATGATGGCGTCTCCTCCTGCTCCTCTACCCCCCTTCCCCTTTCTCCTGGCCCTTTTCTCCTCGCTCCTGGCTGTAAGGGAAGCTTCCGCGACTTGAATGCCCTCGCGCACTTTTGCCCGCCAGGAGGTGCGCTAGACAGCAATGGTCTCCCACGTTTTATGGTCAATCTGCGCCAGAGTCATGTCTTTCTTGCAGACATGCTTGAAGCGCAAGCAGGGGCGTCCTCTCTTCCGCATACCAGCTGCCAGCTCGCCGTAAAGCAAGGCTCTTGGAATGCGCTCCGGGCTCATCCTGCCGACATGTCCCAACCACCGCAGGCGCCTCTCACTCAGGATTTAGTGCATGCTAAGCATCTGACTCCTTCTGAGTACCTCGACATTCGTGATCTTATCCTGCCACTTGATGTGCAGAATCCTGCGCAAGCATCGTAAGCGGAAGCTGTTCAGTTGCTTTGTTTGTTTGGCATAGGTCGTCCAGCACTCGCTGCCATAGAGGAGTGTGCTGAGCACGCAGGCCTGGTACACAGTGATTTTCATCCTATCAGTAAGCTGTGCATTGTTCCACACTCTTTGATTCAGCCTAGCCATTAATGATGTAGCCTTGCCGATTCTGGTTTCAATTTCTAGCCACTATATCAACACAGATAATAGCCACTATATCAATATATCAACATCGATAATAGCCACTATATCAATATATCAACATCGATAATAGCCACTAGATCAATATATCAACATCGATAATAGCCACTAGATCAATATATCAACATCAATAATAGCCACTATATCAATATATCAACACAGATAATAGCCACTATATAAATATATCAACACAGATAATAGCCACTATAGCTCTATGGCATCCGTCCATCATCATGGGATGATGGCGTCTCCTCCTGCTCCTCTACGCCCCTTCCCCTTTCTCCTGGCCCTTTTCTCCTCGCTCCTGGCTGTAAGGGAAGCTTCCGCGACTTGAATGCCCTCGCGCACTTTTGCCCGCCAGGAGGTGCGCTAGACAGCAATGGTCTCCCACGTTTTATGGTCAATCTGCGCCAGAGTCATGTCTTTCTTGCAGACATGCTTGAAGCGCAAGCAGGGGCGTCCTCTCTTCCGCATACCAGCTGCCAGCTCGCCGTAAAGCAAGGCTCTTGGAATGCGCTCCGGGCTCATCCTGCCGACATGTCCCAACCACCGCAGGCGCCTCTCACTCAGGATTTAGTGCATGCTAAGCATCTGACTCCTTCTGAGTACCTCGACATTCGTGATCTTATCCTGCCACTTGATGTGCAGAATCCTGCGCAAGCATTGTAAGTGGAAGCTGTTCAGTTGCTTTGTTTGTTTGGCATAGGTCGTCCAGCACTCGCTGCCATAGAGGAGTGTGCTGAGCACGCAGGCCTGGTACACAGTGATTTTCGTCCTATCAGTAAGCTGTGCATTGTTCCACACTCTTTGATTCAGCCTAGCCATTAATGATGTAGCCTTGTCGATTCTGGTTTCAATTTCTAGCCACTATATCAACACAGATAATATCCACTATATCAATATATCAACATCGATAATAGCCACTATATCAATATATCAACATCGATAATAGCCCCTAGATCCATATATCAACATCGATAATAGCCACTATATCAATATATCAACATCAATAATAGCCACTATATCAATATATCAACACAGATAATAGCCACTATATAAATATATCAACACAGATAATAGCCACTATATCAATATATCAACATCGATAATAGCCACTATATCAATATATCAACACAGATAATAGCCACTATATCAATATATCCACACAGATAATAGCCACTATATCAATATAGCAACACAGATGATAGCCACTATATCAATAAATCAACACAGATAATAGCCACTATATCAATATAGCAACACAGATAATAGCCACTATATCAATACATCAACACAGATAATAGCCACTATATCAATACATCAACACAGATAATAGCCACTATATCAATATATCACAGATAATTCAACCCTTAATTTAATAGAACATCACATTCGGCTACCATTAACATATTACAACATCACATACGGCTACCATTAATTTAATACAACATCACATACGGCTACCATTAACATATTACAACATCACATTCGGCTACAATTAACATATTGAACATCACACACGGCTACCATTAATTTAATACAACATCACATACGGCTACCATTAACATATTACAACATCACATTCGGCTACAATTAACATATTACAACATCACATACGGCTACCATTAACATATTACAACATCACATACGGCTACCATTAATTTAATGCAACATCACCTAAAATCTAACAAAAACAGATCAAATAGTTCAATAACATTTAGTTTACTATAAATAGTTTTCATGTGTCGAGTACATAAGCCAGACGTTTAGTATTGAAAATATAATTGTTCTATATACCTAAACATTTATCTTAAATATAATTGTTCTATATACCTAAACATTTATCTTAAATATAATTGTTCTATATACCTAAACATTTATCTTAAATTAAATTTCCTTTCAAGCATTAGGCCACACTTCTCTAGACATTATAATATTATTAAATTGATCACTTTGAAATGCCTTTTTTAAAATTTATTTGTTTACTGTTCACTAAATGGAACGCTGTGCGCTGTCCACTAAGTGGAAAGCTTTGCACTGTCCACTAAGTGTAACGCTGTCCACTGTTCCACTAAAATGTATGTTATTAGGAAGATGTTTCGTGTAGGTATGAAACAAAGTGGCCGCTAGAGTGTAGGGTAAATGTCACACACCACGACGGGGAGAAATAACACACGGAATAACAATGAGTGAATTTTTAAATTTCCATAATTATCTTACACAGAGGAATTCATGTTAATCATATAAGGACAAGCCCAAAAGAGTGAAGCCTACTCCATGTAAGGTGCGCCTCTGCACATGTCTTCACGTCTTATTAATATAGTTATAATTACATGCCCCCCTCCCCACCATAGTTATAGACCATCAAATTCTTCTTTCAATGTTTAAATTGATCACTCACCAAATGCGCTTGCAACATTTCACAATTTATCTCCATTAGCTACAGGTAATTATATCTGATTTCATTATAATACGTGTGTTATGTCTGGTTTATATTACATTACATTACGCACCAAACGCACATGGGTTATTGATATTGCGTTATGGAATTATTCAATACATGACTGAGAGAATAAAACTGCGGGAATGTTAAATATATGATCTGATATAATTACGGGTCAATTAAAGATCTTAAAGTTTAATTCCACTTTCACCCCCCCCCCTGTATAAAGAATTTCTAATTTTCTTGACCTACTTAAATTCATGGAGATCGATCGACCCACTTTCATCAATATCTGTGACCTTGAGGACAATCTCTATCAGCTCCCGAGTAGCTTCCTCAGCCTCCATGTCCTCCGACTCCGTCAGTATGACGCAAGGCTGGACAAGTCATTTAGAGACAGGTCATTTAAAGACAGGTCATTTAGAGACAGGTCATTTAGAGACAGGTCATTTAGAGACAGGTCATTTAGAGACATGTCATTTAGAGACAGGTCATTTAGAGACAGCTCATTTAGAGACATGTCATTTAGAGACAGGTCATTTAGAGACAGGTCATTTAAAGACAGGTCATTTAGAGACAGTTCATTTAGAGACAGTTCATTTAGAGACAGGTCATTTAGAGACAGGTCAATTAGAGACATGTCATTTAGAGACATGTCATTTAGAGACAGGTCATTTAGAGACAGGTCATTTAAAGACAGGTCATTTAAAGACAGGTCATTTAAAGACAGGCCATTTAGAGACAGGTCATTTAGAGACAGGTCATTTAGAGACAGGTCATTTAGAGACAGGTCATTTAAAGACAGGTCATTTAAAGACAGGTCATTTAGAGAAAGGTCATTTAAAGACAGGTCATTTAAAGACAGGTCATTTAGAGACAGGTCATTTAGAGACAGGTCATTTAGAGACAAGAACAACTGTAACACACGAAAAGTCATTTAGAGACAGGTCTTTTGGAGACAAGTCATAAAGAGACAAGAACAATTAAGACAGTAAAAAGGTCATTTAGAGGCAAAAAACAATTGTAACATAAGATATTAGCTGTTGAATTATGAGACTAAAAATATGCCCATAATTGATTAAACATGTACCCGGAAAGTGGGTGATTTGCTCAAACGTTTCGTTCAATTCACATAAGAGTATGAATCTTATTATTTTAAATTACTACATCAACAACATTTTTTATCAATAAAATAATTAAATAATATTTAGGAGTCGAATAAAATCAAGATTATAATAATTAATCTTAAAATTTCAAGCGCATTTTGTAAACATAAAATATCATTTGACTTATTTCTTTTCTTCTTTAAAATTTATAAAGAGATAAATTTAAAATAAATAAAAATGATATGAAACAATATATATGATAAGCCTATATGAGTAGAGGAAGTCTTTGGTATTCTCAGAATGAAATAGGTACAGGGAATCCATATTACCTTCAGTCAGATGTTAGCACAGAAACTCTATCTCATTCTAAGCAAGAAATTAATAAAATAATTCTTCTTCTTATGAAGTTATAAGTACAATAACTTTATCTTACTTTCAGGAATAAATAAGTAAAACTACTGTTGACATACTCTGAGAAAGAAATACAATTCTTGAAAGCTGATTTCTCCATCTTGGTTGAGGTCATAGACCCTGAAGACAAAGTTTGTTTTTTGGTCCAAGTTATCAGTGAGAAAAATGCAGATCAGTTTGCAGTATTCTTCAATAGACACGTAGCCAAGCTTGGGATTCTTGACAGCTGGTGGCAGATTTGGGGGAACAGTCGTCAGTATACAACAAACAATCAGCAGTCAGTATACAAGAAACAATCTGCAGTCAGTATACAACAAACAATCAGCAGTCAGTATACAACAAACAATCAGCAGTCAGTATACAACAAAAATCAGCAGTCAGTATACAACAAACATCAGCAGTCAGTATACAACAAACATCAGCAGTCAGTATACAACAAACAATCAGCAGTCAGTATACAACAAACAATCAGCAGTCAGTATACAACAAACAATCAGCAGTCAGTATACAACAAACAATCAGCAGTCAGTATACAACAATCAATCAGCAGTCAGTATACAACAAACAATCAGCAGTCAGTATACAACAAACAATCAGCAGTCAGTATACAACAAACAATCAGCAGTCAGTATACAACAAACAATCAGCTGTCAGTATACAACAAACATCAGCAGTCAGTATACAACAAACAATCAGCAGTCAGTATACAACAAACAATCAGCAGTCAGTATAAAACAAACAATCAGCAGTCAGTATACAACAAACATCAGCAGTCAGTATACAACAAACAATCAGCAGTCAGTATACAACAAACATCAGCAGTCAGTATACAACAAACAATCAGCAGTCAGTATACAACAAACAATCAGCCTACAACGAATTGCAATCAATTCACCGGAATTTTACAACAAACAGTCTGCATCCACTAAACTGCCTTCACATAACATTTAGGCATTGTACAACAAATAGTTATCATACAACAAACTGCTGACAAATAACAAATTGTAATTTTAAAACAATTATTCACCATATAACAATTTGGCGTGACATTTAGGCGTCATTCTAAAAATACACACATGACACAGACACACAACTCAGGTATAAATAACACACACATGACACATACACACAACGCATATATAAATAACATACATCACACATACACACAACGCAGATATAAATAACATACATCACGCATACACACAACGTAGATATAAATAACATACATCACACATACACACAACGCAGATATAAATAACATACATCACACATACACACAACGCAGATATAAATAAAATACACATAACAAATACACACAACACTGATATAAATAACAAACAAATCACACATACACACAACGCAGATATAAATAACACATACATCACTCATACACACAACGCAGATATAAATAACACACACATCACACATACACACACCACACATACGCACACATACACATCACACATGCACACAACGAAGATATAAATAACACACACATCACACATACACACACCACACATACACACACATACACATCACACATACACACAACGAAGATATAAATAACACACACATCACACATACACACACATACACATCACACATACACACAGCGAAGATATAAATAACACACACATCACACATACACACACATACACATCACACATACACACAACGAAGATATAAATAACACACACAACACACATACACACACATACACATCACACATACACACATCACACATACACACACATACACATCACACATGCACACAACGAAGATATAAATAACCCACAGATAACACCTGGGGACAAGAACGAAGTTCCATATAAATTATTGCTTACATTTGTATGAACATGATCTCGGGTAAAACTATGACCACAGGTAAACTATGGCCACAGGTAAACTATGATCACAGGTAAACTATGACCACACGTAAACTATAATCACAGGTAATATATTACCACAAGTAAACTACGATCACAGGTAAATATGACCACAGGTAAACTATGATCACAGGTAAACTATGACCACACGTAAACTATAATCACAGGTAATATATTACCACAAGTAAACTACGATCACAGGTAAATATGACCACAGGTAAACATTGCTCACAAATACACAATAACAACAGGTAACCGCGGGTGAAAACTAACTGGCAGTAAAAGAAAAATATTCCAGGTAAATGAATGAGCACAATGAACTCACCTCCAAACATCAGTGATACCATGACAGGGGAAGTAAAGTTAAACATAACTCACCTCCAAACATCAGTGATACCATGACAGGGGAAGTAAAGTTAAACATAACTCACCTCCAAACATCAGTGATACCATGACAGGGGAAGTAAAGTTAAACATAACTCACCTCCAAACATCAGTGATACCATGACAGGGGAAGTAAAGTTAAACATAACTCACCTCCAAACATCAGTGATACCATGACAGGGGAAGTAAAGTTAAAAATTCTTAACATCTGGGAGGTGAAGACGAGTTCATCGATTTCATTCGGCGCTTCCGGTCTGGGCAGACATTTAGCGTATACCAAGATGTTCATGACCAGGGGCTCGTCAAATCCTGGAACATCACCAACAGGGTCAAGGTCGGTGAGACATGTTTGACAACAGTAAAACGGGTCAAGGTGGGTGAGAGATATTTGACGACAGTAACACGGGTCAAGGTCGGTGAGACATTTTTGACAACAGCTATACATGTCAAAGTCTATCAGAACCAGTAACATTCAAAAGAGGTCAAAGGTCAGTGAGACTGAACTTACCTGAGAATTCCACGAGCA
The DNA here is from genome assembly GCA_944989445.1 of Ampullaceana balthica. Taxonomy (NCBI): domain Eukaryota; kingdom Metazoa; phylum Mollusca; class Gastropoda; family Lymnaeidae; genus Ampullaceana; species Ampullaceana balthica. Next base: position 442,131 of record CALYLW010000201.1, read on the forward strand.
GTTTAGTCAAACGATGCGACTGCTCTTGTAAACGTTGGAAAGATGTTGCCATTGTTCTAGTCTGTGTCTCCAGGAGACTGGAAAAGAAATAAACACTCATTTCTCAAACAACATGTGTACATTGTACTTGAATCATTCAGAAGATTTGATCTATCTACGTCACTGCAACCCTGGTCTATCATGTTAGACAATCACATCATAGTGTGCAGCACAAGGTCATATCCTGTGTGACACATTAACTGCGGAGATAGTAATTGTTGATTACCGTCCGTTGTGAGTAAAGGTGACACAAACTGGTGAGATTGGGTTTGGCTGCAGTGGGGCTTCTATAGACATTTTTTGATCTTGGAGTTGTTAGTGAAATTTATGTCAAGGCTATAAATAGAAATGAGCACATGTAAACTGGATTTAGTGAAAGAGACGTACATAGTCCACTGATATTTTAATTTGAGGACTGCTGAGATTGATGCATGGGAAAGATAAAGTCCAGGGACTTTGATAATATGAGAGCTGTTACAATTATGTTTTCTTGAACTAAATATTTTTGTCTATGGATAATTCTTTCTCCTACATATTATCATCGTGAAGTCACAGCTATTGGTCCAGAAGAATTGCCAGCAGTGCTACTCAAATAACTAAACAGTGAACTGAAGACGATCCTTCAAGTCTTTTTTTGAGCCTTTCTTAACAATGAATAGTCAAATCTTATAGAATCACAGATAAATAAATTTTATTAAAAACTCATTGGGGTTTTTCTTCCCACCAAGAAAAGTGTCAGCTGTTAAGAAAAGTGTCAGCTGTTAAGAAAAGTGTCAGCTTTTAAGAAAAGTGTCAGCTGTTAAGAAAAGTGTCAGCTATTAAGAAAGTGTCAGCTGTTAAGAAAAGTGTCAGCTGTTAAGAAAAGTGTCAGCTGTTAAGAAAAGTGTCAGCTGTTATGAAAAGTGTCAGCTGTTAAGAAAAGTGTCAGCTTTTAAGAAAAGTGTCAGCTGTTAAGAGTAACAAGAATGCAAAATGCTTCATATTAAAATAAAAAGTTAGAAATTATCATGAAATCCCCATGTCAATGAAGTAATTCAACAATACCTTAGCTCATAGAAAGAGAAAGTTTTACAGATGCAATAGGAAAGTGAATTAAAATTGTACCTCACTTTGGTGAGACCTGTACTAGAATATGCATCTTCTATATGGGACCCAACCACCAAATAAAACATAGATAGACTTTAACAAATTAACAAAAAGAGCTACCAGATTCATTAATGGAAAATATTCAAAACTGACAAGATTAACACCATTAGTTAAATCATTAAACCTTGAAACACTAGGGTATAGATAAAATAAAAGCAAAGTATTAATAATATCCAAGCAATTAATTTTAAAGTGGAAATGCAAAACAACGATATCTTAATATAACAATCAGATAGACATTAGGATAAAACATTTTTCTTATTCCGTATGCAAGAACAAACACATACAAATTTTAGTTCTTCCCGTCCGGAATTCGGGCGTGGAATGGGTTGCCTAAAAAACCAGGAAAACCAATACTTTATCAAAGTTTAAAACTTTAAAAAATTCAAGAATATACCGAAACAATTGATAAGCGTAAGATGCAATAATCTTCGGTATAGTTGATTGTTTTTGTAATTGATACGATAAATTTAATGTTGGAGAAAAATCAAAATATTCCTATAACCCAATGAAAATATTATGAAGGAGTATGTACAATGTATACTGTACAGCTATCTGAAACTAAACCTATAAACTACAAATGAGAGATTTTTAAATGTTATTTGTAACAGTGCTTTGGTTTATTTTGATGTTATTAAATCACAATGGCTTAGATTTAAAATAATTCAGTTTGTTTAGTTGTTGTTAACACACAAGTGAAATCAAATATTCAAATTTAAAAAAAATTATCCATTTTACCTACTCGACTTTGGTTACCAGCGATGAAATTTGGCAGACTTGGATAAGCAAACGGTGCGAATTAGTGCAACGTGGTGCAGGAAGATAATATAAATAGATTACTCACAAGGCATAATTCTAATTTGACGAGTTTTTGGGAATCTTTCAGCTCAGATGAATATATATATTTAATGTAGCTTGACCATTTTACTTGAGTTGTTATTAGTAGAGCTTAACTTTGATTTTTGAACATTGCTTTGGTAGCGATGCATAAGTACAGCTTTGTAACCCTTTTTGGTAGCTATTTTTAAGTCAGTTTAGTATAGCATCGCACTGATGTTTTAGTATAGCTGGCTAGTGATGTTTTAGTTTAGCTGGCCAGTGATGTTTAGTATATCTGGCTAGTGATGTTTTAGTTTAGCTGGCTAGTGATGTTTTAGTTTAGCTGGCTAGTGATGTTTTAGTTTAGCTGGCTAGTGATGTATATCTGGCTAGTGATGTTTTAGTTTAGCTGGCTAGTGATGTTTTAGTTTAGCTGGCTACTGATGTACATCTGGCTAGTGATGTTTTAGTTTAGCTGGCTAGTGATGTTTTAGTTTAGCTGGCTAGGGATGTATAGCTGGCTAATGATGTTTTAGTATAGCTGGCTAGTGATGTATATCTGGCTAGTGATGTTTTAGTTTAGCTGGCTAGTGATGTTTTAGTATATCTGGCTAGTGATGTTTTAGTTTAGCTGGCTAGTGATGTATATCTGGCTAGTGATGTTTTAGTTTAGCTGGCTAGTGATGTATATCTGGCTAGTGATGTTTTAGTTTAGCTGGCTAGTGATGTTATAGTATATCTGGCTAGTGATGTTTTAGTTTAGCTGGCTAGTGATGTATATCTGGCTAGTGATGTTTTAGTATAGCTGGCTAGTGATATATATCTGGCTAGTGATGTTTTAGTTTAGCTGGCTAGTGATGTTTTAGTATATCTGGCTAGTGATGTTTTAGAATAGCTGGTTAGTGATGTTTTAGTATATCTGGCTAGTGATGTTTTAGTATATCTGGCTAGTGATGTTTTAGAATAGCTGGCTAGTGATGTTTTAGTATATCTGGCTAGTGATGGTTTAGTATAGCTGGCTAGTGATGTTTTAGTATATTTGGCTAGTGATGTTTTAGTAACATTTAAAACAAAACTTGGGTTTATAGCCTATGGCATTGACTGTAACTTTGCATTATATTTGTATGAGTGAATTTTTTCTGCAGTTTCCTGTTTTATTCAAACATGTCTTAAAATTTTTGCTCAGTTGGGACATCTTTGTTTTGGTAATAAAAGAATATTTTTAAGCTGAGATTTTCAAATTTCTCTCAGTTACAAGTACATCTATACTAATTAAGTACATTTTTTCACATTTAACAATCTGGGTATGTCATTTTTTAAAGTAAAATTACTGATATTTGTATACCAAGTGCTGCTACAAAGGAAGCAATGTTTAAAAAATAATAAAACTTAAAACGGGTCTTAGGTGAAGGATTTTTCCTGTACTATTTTGAATGGAGAGCATTTTAAGAGGAATTTGGTCCAGTTTTTCAATAATAAGCTTGTTTAAATTAATTTATGAAAATCCTGGAGCTTAATGATAATGCCCCCCAAATTTTTAAAAAAAATGTGAAAACCACAAAAACAATATTGATAAAACAAGAAATTTCATGTTTTAAACTAAAAAACAATATTAAGAAATGTTTTAAAATGAAAACAAAAATTAATGACTCATGGAAATAATTTTAAAAATTTGTTTTTGAATTTTTTATTATAGTATTATAGATCCATTAGTCACAATTTATGGATCGTTGACCTAGTCTTGACTAGTTTTGAGGCTTTCTGAGGCAAGATCCAACAGTAATCCTTAGAGAAACAGAGCACTATGCAAAGGGCTAAAGCTGAGGACCTTTGGGTCATTGAGAAATGGTTTGAACTATACAAGAATACTTATCAGGATGTGGAAATGATGTGGTCACCCCAGTCAGAAATTTATCGGTGATGAAACCAATTTCGTCACTTACAACAGGACACGAAAAAAGGTGAACCAAAGCATTTAGTACCATGTTAAAGGCATAGAAATCCTATAAGAGGCTTATATTTAAGACATAGAGTGGACCAATGAGAGTTGTCAACAGCCACTGTGAAAATGTATACCTTCTACAAAATGGGGCTTATTGCCCCCATTTCGGTTAAGTTTCATAAATGGATATGTCAAACTTTTTAGTATATTTTTGCTATTTTGCTTCATAATTATGTTGAATAAAAATTTTCCCTTATAGAAATATAGGTTGCCTATGACTTAAAAGCATTAGTTGTTTGAATGTAATAATATTTTTTGATTTCAAAGGAAAAAAAGAAAACATGTTGAAAACCTGAGGCTTATTACCTCTCTTTACCCAACATCTTTAAATTATGAACATATTTCAAATTAATATAACATTTTAAATTTTTAAGACAATTAAAATATTTACAAAGACTTGTTCTAACTTCAAGCAGAAATGAGATTAAAAATTTAAACTCTAAATACACCTTTAATGTATATATTAAACATATTTTTTTACAAACAAATCCAAATCCTATATCTTAGCCTCTATATCTTCCCATGGAGATGTCAAATGTTCCTCAATTGTTATTATTGGCATAGGTTCTGGCTGAATTCTTTCTTGTGGAACCGAAACACCAGACAAGTCAACATTTTCTTCATCTAGCCATTCTGCACTGAACATCTCTCCCATAAGCAATAATTGCCATGAGCTCTCTCTGTCTTTTGGCTGCCACTCGCATTGGACGAATTATTTGCTGTTGGGGTGCATGTAGTATTTGACTGGGCCCAGGCATACAGCGTTGGTGCTGTTGAACGTGCTTCTTTAACATGGCTTGCGAAGCAACATAAAGGTGACATATTTTACAGATCCGTTCAAACATTAGCAACTGAATAGATGGACAATATATATCATATGGAAGAATTTTGAATGCTTTTGCTGATCTAGGTAGTATGTTTTCAACTTTCACAGACTGATTGAAGAAAAGAGATGGAAATCTATGTGAGTTTATATCAGATACTTCTGGTGCTTTAAGGCCCTAATCTAATTTCACAGTGAAAGCCAATGATTTCTAATACAGTCTAGTATAACCAATAGTGCATTTTATAATTTATATATAGACATTCAAATAGTATAATGTAGACTGTCTACTTACATAAATCTTTTTTTGCACAGCAGACCAACAAACAACAACTTTGAAAAAATAAGTGTTACCAGTAAACATCTCGTGTGTCTATATTGAATTGTGTGGGGTCTCTAAAAGCACAGCACGGTTTTTAAAAACTAGGAATAGGGTTAGATCAAATAAAATACTGATGGTTGGGCGAGTGTGTAACACAGGACTACAAACGCTGTCTAACTTTCATTTGTTAAGTGAACTTAAGTTAAGTATTACATTTTTTTTTAAAAAGTAACATTGTTGACGTCAACTTTTCTTGACCTCCCCCCCTCCCCCTTGTCAACAATTGTCAAAAATTTTCAACCATCGGCAGTCGCATTAGTTGTGTACAAACATTGCATCAATGTTCTGCTTCACAAAATGATGGATGGCCACATCAATAACTTTTTGATACCTTGGATTTTCATCAGGTCCACCATCGACAGACATAATAAGAATCGGGTTGATCATCTTGTTGCATGGATCCTTTGTAACAATATCAAACTCTTCCAATTCAAGTAGCCTTTCATAGCCCAGTCCATGGCTATAAGCTGATGATGAGCAATGCTTGCCTGATCTGATGGCTATGTAATTTGGGCTTACATATGTTACAGCTTCGGGTTTACCTAAACCGTCTTTTTGGATTTCAATGCCAGCATAAACAGATGGTTTGAGTTTGTGTCTAGATGCTACTACCCAGTCGTGATCAGGCAATGTAACGCGGTATTCGACATGCATTAAAAGTGGAGCTTGCTTGTTAGCTGCTGTCAATCCAATGGGGACTCTGGCTTTGTCATCTTGACTGATGGAGCATACTTCTTTAGGTCCCAACAAAGAAGCCACTTCTTCTAGGTGATTCAAAGTAGCTGTACAAAACCTATCATCAATGTTTTTTGAGTGTAAATCATTTTGTTCTCGAATTAACTTCACTGGCACAGTTGTTACATGGCGTTTGCCTTCCGATGATAAACTTCGTTTTGGCAAAAGCCGAGTATAAACAGCGCTTCTACTTATTTGGAAACCTTGAATCTTTAATTGTTATGTCAAATCATCGAGATTTCTAACACTACGATAAATATCACTCTGTCTTTTGTCGTGAGCAGCAGACCCATACAATGCAATGTCAACAATGGTTTTTAAAAGGAGCGGCTGATCGTCTTAAATTGTTGGTCGACCAGCTTTCTGTCGGATCTTTAAGTTGCTGCTGACGTCAGGATTTTCACCACAAATTTGCGCTAAAATTTCTTTTTTCTTTTTTCGGTATATCTTCTGTTTTTCTTGTTCATATTTCTTTCTTTTCAGTTTTTTTTCTAGCTCATCAACCTTAATTTTTTTCTTTTTAGTTCCTTTTCCTGATCTGAACTTAAAACACCACTTTCTTTCGGTTATACAAGCCAATCAAATCGGTCTTGAAGATGCTTATCTAACTCAGTAATTCACCTTGTACTTTTGCTTTGCATTTTACAGATTTTTCATCGCAAGTAGTACTTGGTGGACAAGCCTCTAAATCGATTTCTATGTGGTCTTGTTGAATGTTTTGTGTTTGATGTTTCACAACTTCTTTTTCAATTTTTACATGTGTGGCTGCTTTTTTAGGAAGGACATCTACACTCTTCATAGACTGGTCTGCCCAGAAGCTCATTAATGTTGCCTTATTTTTCTGTGCTAAGGCGGCATTACTATTCGATAACGAATCTACTTTTGTTGGCAAATCATTATCTTTTTACAATTTATTCCAAATTTCAGTTACTTCTCTTTGAGAGTCTTGCTTGCGCTTGTTTGGAAATGCCTTCAAATATCCTTCATTGCACAACTTGTGAAGGTATAATTTCTACGCCGTAAGTCTATAAAAACAAAAATTAAGTTATTAGGGGTTGTAGCGCCCACTTTGTTTCTTTTGCGGCTGTGTTGATATCCACGAGAATTAAATGTTTATACATATCTAAAAGACATAGTTTTCGGCTATTGAAAAAAAAACCTTTAATATCTTGTATTAAATAAATGAATCTACAATTACATTTATTATTTATTAAAGTTTTATTTTTGGGGGGGGGGCATTAAGTTCTTTAATAGTAGAGAGCTATCAGTGGCGTAGCTAGAACTTTTGCCGCCCGGGGCGGTCTCCAACGTGCCGCCCTTTTTAGGGACCGTCCATAAATGACGCCACGCACCTGGGGCGGGAAGGTGAGTCATACACTTGTGACGAGGGAGTGTGTTTGAGAAATGTGACGTCCCGTCAAAACGCGCAATTTTAAATAAAATTTCCAGTTAAATATTGATTACTGACACTTTATTTAATGACGTGTTACGATATTAGAGTGTAAAATTGCACTAAAAACATACTTAAATGACACAAATTTGATTTGAAAAATGCTTATTTTCAAATAGAAAATATGGCTTTTATGGCTGGGTGAGGGGGTCCAAAGCTGTATAACGTCATGTTAAAGAAGGGGTCAAAATTTTTGTGACGACGTGTGACAAGGGCGGAGGGGGTGAAAAATCAGCCAAAATCGCGTGACGTCATTTATGGACGGCAAATCAGTCCATCATATGATTGTTTTTATAAATTAATAAACATGAATAAATAATTGTAATTGAAACGAAGTTATGGTGGGAAGCATGTTTACCATTGCATGCCATATTTATATAAGCAGTAATAAAAGAGGCCGCATAAGATGATATACCTATAAATACACATTTATAAAAATACACTATACGTTTTTTAAAGGCCACAAGAAAGTTAATGAGGTCACAGGTGCCCCCCCCCCATGAGACAAAACATATTCCAAATTGATACACCCAAAAAAACATTATTTTACTATTCTTTTATTTTATATTTATAAATAAATGATTTTTTTTTACAAACAAAGAAATTGTATACATTAGTTTGTAATCATATTTATACATTTACTTTCAAACTTTCATAATAGAAAAATCGTGTATTATACAATCATAATTTAAATTATTTGTAATATCTTGTTCTATAGACAATATTGCAAGATTTTGTTGTCTTAAATCGCTCATTTTTAAACGAAGATAATTTTTATCAACTTCACTTTGGAGAAGCTCCTTTCAAAATTAGCGACACTGATAGCAATTGTTGAAAAAATTCCTAGCAAAATTACAATGTTGGGTACAGAATTTTCCAAACTTACTGTTGAATACATTTTAATAGATCAAATGGCGCCTTTCCCCTCGTTTTTCTAACATAATGCCTCTTCTTGTAGAGTATGTACAGCCACAACAACCTTGATCCTTAATCTTTCAATATTGAGCTACTCTTTATCAATGTCAATACACTTTATTAATAATATTAGCACATATTATCAGGCAAAGCGGTGATGTGTTTTTTGTGTAGTTTTCTAACAAAAGCGTCATCTGACCTTGGTTTTCCACCTTCAAAAGAAAAAGGGTGGTTGTCGGAATAGGTTGAACTTTCAAATGCCCACAAATGTCGCTCCTAAATGTGTGCCACCCGGGGCGGACCGCCCCACCACCCCCTCTAGCTACGCCACTGAGAGCTATTGCCCTTCACACAATTATCATACATATATGTAATTGTGGCATAGCCGTCACGATAAATTATATAAAGAGAGCTAACTCACAAATGCCGAAAATAATAACTGGTTGGTTTTTCTTAGTCAGAGGCGTCACTAGGGGTTTCGGTGGGGTGTGGACCGTACCGGGTGACACCAGCACCGGGGTTGATACCAAAATTAAAAATTTTGCTGCTTGTGACTCTATGTCACAAAAATGTACGACAAATAGGTTCACCTAGATAAAAATGACGAAATACGATGAAATACGTTTCAAGCGAAAACGCTTAATAAGACACATACCTCCTTCCATAGTGGGATGTGGGAAATACGATTTTTCTTTTAAACAATATTTTTTGAAAGAAAATGAGGCTTACATTTCTTTAAATTTCCATTAAATTTTTTTTTATTTTTATTAAAAGCGTGCACACATAAATGTCTATATTATAAAATGTGCTAAAATATACGTATTCTTGTTGAGTATATGTACTTTTCTGTAATATCATTTAAAACGAAATTATTTTCACATGAAAAAATATTTTAATCGCGTCGATTTCTTGTTGAAAAATTTTCATTGACATATTGCTTGGTGCCCCGGGGACATTTGATTGCCTCATGTCTGAAATTGATAGGGTACTGTAATTTTCGCTTTAACAACAGGTATGGCTGTCAAATTTGAAGTATAAATTAAGTTACCAGCAGATCAGTGTCACGTTCTCATACCACATACACCTCTAGGTATTTCATTCAGTAGCATTAGTATCCAAAGAATGTAAATTCAATATGGAGTTTGAAGTTTAAGCATTAGAAACGTTCATATATTTTAGGAGAGTTCCTTTATTTCTTTAATTTATTATTTCTTAATTAGTTTTTATTTTCTTTTGATAAAAAGCACTATTTTTGTTATAAAATGTGCATTCTTTGAAGCAACATATTGAAGCGGAATTGTCCTCCCATAATAAAGCGCCACCTGGGGCATTTGCCTTTTTGCCCCCTTTCACTACGGTTCTTCTTTTATTCATAAGGTAAGTTTTGAAATTAGTGGTTGGCGGGTTTTTTGTAAACTCCGTAATTTTTATAATTTTCTGAGATTTTACCTAGGTACAGATCCTGTATCAGCAGTGACTCCGCCTAGTCTCAAAGCAATTAGTTGACCATGCACTGGACTTGACAGGTACATCAGTTAGTGTTGTACACTAGCACCACCGGTAACTTGACATTGTCTGACATTAGTTCATTCAATTCTATCGAACCCAGAACTGACCCTTCGAAAAGTCAACCCTGCCTTTTAAATTTGCGACAAAACTTCATTACTTATTCAGTAGTCATCATCATCGCCCATCGTCCCATCTGGGGTTTAGGCCACGAACGAAGGCTCTCCAGGCATCCCGATCCTGCGCCAAAACTGTGTAACTGTCCCCAGCTGTACCCACTCATTTTGGTGTCTGCCTCCAGTTCCCTTCTCCAGGTCAATTTGGGAGGACCTCTTTTCCTCTTGCCTTGGGGGTTCCAAGTGAGGGCTTGTCTCACAATGCTGGATGTAGGCTTTCCGAGAGTGAGGCCAATCCTTCTCCATATGCGCTGGCATATTGGCTCTTCCATTGGCTCTTGTTGTGTGCGTCGCCAGAGGTCCTTGTTGGTGATGACATTGGGCCAGCGGATTCGGAGAATTGTTCGGAGACATGTGTTTATAAATGTTTGAAGCTTTTTTGAAACGGCCGCTGTAGTTCGCCATGTTTCATCTCCATATAGCAAGACAGGCTTTACTGTGTTGTTGAATATCCTGACCTTGGTAGGGAGGGTCAAGTTGTTGCAGCTCAAAACTATTTTTAGTTGTTTAAATGTTGTTCTTGCTTTGCCAATTCTCACTCTTACATCGGCGTCTGTCCCTCCTTGTGTGTCAATGGTGCTTCCAAGGTATGTGAAGCAATCCACCTCCTCAAGATTTGTTCCTTCCCGTGTTATTGGGGTGTTGCTTGATGTATTTATTTTAAGGACTTTGCTTTTTCCTTTATGGATGGCAAGCAGAGAACTGTGCAGGACTGTGCTACAAAGTTGGTTTTCTCCTGCATCTGTTGCTGTTTGTGTGAAATTAAGGCCAGATCATCTGCAAAATCTAGGTCATCAAGATGTTTCCATAGTGTCTGCTGGAAATCATTTCTCTTCTGCTCTGTAGACATTTTCATTATCCAGTCGAGGGTTAGCAAGAATAAGAAAGGCGGAAGGAGACACCCATGTCTGACTCCGGTCTGTACCACAAAAGCTGCTGTTGTTTGTTGGCCATGAAAAATTCTACATGTAAGTCCTTTTTAAGAAGCCTTAATTATGTCAGTCAGTTTGCAACCATGTGCAACTAATTTTTAAAAAGCTGTCCACAAATTTTGATACCAAACTCTTGATTTTGTTAATTTCAAATATGGTTTTATTGACTGACGTCATGCTCTAGAAGACTAATTGTATTCACTAACTCATATAACGCCCACCTCTTCGATTATCCTTAATATCGCGATAGTTGTCTGTGCACTGATTGACCGGTGCACACACTTTTCTAGAGTAGGCAAGTCCACATTGACTACCATCTTGAACAAGAGACCAAGAGCAGCAGAACTTTGTGGTTCTCAGCCACATTGGAGCAGAGCTAGGAACTTTGAGTTTCAATGACATCTAACAACCTACATAGCGTTGATCAGTCTTATCGAGGTACAGAGGGGAAAACTCATTGATGACATATAACAACCTCCATAGCGTTGATCAGTGTCATCGAGGTACTGAGGGGAAAACTCATTGATTCCAGAACAGAGTAGAGCTACAGAGCTACGACCACATTGATCGCCGTCAGCCTCAGCATACCACATTGATGAACTTTTTTATCAACTGTTTTTACATATGAATAAAACAATAATTTGCAGATTTCAATTTGAATTCAAAAGAATTGTTTATTAAAGGTAAAAAATAACTACCCAATCGTATTGTTGATTTAAAAAAAATAACAACAAAGTATTTAGTAATTATGATTTTTGATTATAAAATATGTCTATTTTAAAGTTTTTAATTTTTTTGTAACCTTTAATGAGTTTATTAAAAACAGATTTGTTTAACAGTTTTTTAGCTTCAAAAAGGTTTTGAACGTAATTTCCCATAGGGAGAATTGCGTTTATATATTTGAAATGAAATATATTTGAAATATTACCTAACTGCAGAATCTTTTCCCATTGCGGTTTTCAGTGTTACGTTAGATTCTTTCTCATTTTTCCTATGTCCTGTGTCCTTTTTGTTTTTTTTGTTTTTTATTTCTTTTTAGTTTACATACATATTTTATGATATAATATGTTTTTAAGAGTTTAAATATTACTTATGTAAGTACCTATTTTATGTTATTGTACTGATGAAGGCATTAGCCGAAACGTCTATTGTAGTTTTAGTTTAAAATAAAGATAAATTATTTTGTTTTCATTGCACAATTTGTTTGTGTATTTTGTATTTTATTAAAAGCTTTATCGCAGTCCCATTCTATATTCTATTTGAAATGTCTGTAACGCTTGATCCTGCAACTCCTCCTGAACCATACCAGATAGAGGGTTTACTGGATTTCCTGGAAAAAAACACACGAAAAAATAGCAGTATTTTGTAGATTTCTCGCCAACCATAACAACTATCAGGTTGAAACAAACGCCAAACTATAGCTAAAAATACTTAGAACAATGATGAAGAAGGAATTTTGGAAAAATCTCATTTCGTTCGACTCACGTATTTAGCAAGACATTTTTAGATAGAAATTGTTTTGTTAACTTTCATAATTATTGATTTGAATTGACTTTTAATGTAATCTAGAATGAATAGGTTGCGTTGGGGCGCCATGGCGCCCATTGTTTTTATGGCACCTACGGCACCCACTTTTTTCAAAAGCGCAACTAACTTATCCTTGTTTGATAAATACTTTATATTAAACTTACTGAAATGTACACAAACTATTTTATAATAGGGGTTTGTAGGGCGCCTACGGCGCTCACTGCATCCGTAAGGCGCCTACGGCGCATACTTTTTTTGTCAAAAGCCCAAGTTACTTATCCTTCTTTGATAATTACGAAATAATAAACTTGCTGAAATGTACACAAAGTATTTTATAATTATAAATCCTCAAATCCTATTTTTACATCGTTGCCTTTTCAAAAATTAAAATATAAGCTAAAACAATGACGTCATATAATATTTTTTTACAGCGCGTCTTTAATTTATAATTATTTTGCACACCTTTGTGCGCGCCTCCGATGCACACCTTATATTAAATATTAAAATATAAGCTAAAAATGACGTCATAGCGTTACACATACATCCAATGAGTGAGGGACTTTCGCTGTTATATTATTTATAGTTAATGGGGTTTTCCCTCTATGTGAATGCTTATGTTAGATGTTGCGTCGTGAGCATTATATGGACACATTATTGGTGTGATGTAGCGTGAGGGGATATGACGTCATTTTTTCAGAATTACTGATTTGAAATGACTTGCATAAAAAAATCGGAAATTCTTTTTTGGAAATTGCGTTTAATTACTAATTCGAGTTTTTATTAATTTTTTTTTCACCCAAGAGTGATTACTTTCTGTACTGAACATCTAAAAATGTCAAAATGTAAAGTCGTTTAGAACCGTACATGTCTTAGATTTATATAGGCATACACTTTTTTACAAAAACAGAAGATTGCTAAAAATATCAAAATAAGTGAGCCAAAATTTATCAGTACAGAAAGCAATAAATTATAAATATTACCATTAGTCCGAGTCTAAAATGGTACATATAAATTGTAACCTTTGAGTGCCCATAGTTGATATTGACACATCGACTAAGCTTCATATATAGATTGTTATCTGATATCTCTAGGGTTTTCCTTATGTTGTAAAGGTTTACATACTTTTTTTTGTTTTACACCTACTAAGCTTTAGAGCTGATCTAGAACTAAATCTAAATTTCACTATAAATAAACATGTAGTTTAAGATTTCATATGTTATCCTAAGGATAACGTACCTATTATTATTTCTGCCTTTTTTAATTAGCTCCCTTTTTTAATTTATCGTGACGTTTATGCCACAATTACAAAAATGCATGATCATTGTGTCAAGGGACATAATTCTCTTTTTAAAGAATTTAATTTAATTTATCTAAAACTTGAAAAAATGTTAATTGCTATTTTTGTCTAATTGATGTCATACAAGAATTTTTGTCATTGGTAAAAAACACAACTATAAATAATAAATATGGTTTAAATTCAATATATTGCAATTATTTATGTTCGTATTTAAAATGGCTGCAAACCATGTCTTTCAGATATTTATAAAAATTGTAATTCTCGTTGGAATAAATGCACCTCGACGGTATTTTTGTGCGGAATTTTGTATATATGAAATATGAAGTGACATTTCACTTTATTCGTCAATCTAAATAGAATTACTGGTCTCTCATTTATAATACAGCCAGCACAATATACATTTTACAACTAATTGTTGTTCTGCTTAAATAGTCCTTACTTTATGTTTTCGGTGATTGCTTCCATTTCCAATACATTTGTTAATGTTGAGCACATGATTCATGAGTAGCTAATTTTGTATTTTTAATGTCAGTCAATAATTCAATTAGATGAGCAATTTGTTCATTCTTTTTGTTTATGCTACAAAACAAAAGATTTAAATCAAAATAATGATACTTGAAAAGGAGAATAATCCTTTTTAAATACGCAAACATTTTCCCCAGTAGTTAACTTACGCTAAAATAATTCTCAAGTTACACGTCTTATCTCTGTTTTGGTGTTTAGTGCTTGTCTAATTAGGAGAAGATAATGTTAACTAGATGCGACCCACAGCATTGCATACGCCGCAGACTTGGTCATAAATAGTGCAAAGAAACGGACACAAACTACAATACGAAGAAATCGGAACATCGCGAGTTAACTTAAGGGGTGGGGGAGAGGAGGGGGCTTGGAACCGCCGATGCATTGTTGGTCTCGAGACAGGCGCACTGTGTTTAGCTACCTGCCCCCCACCCTGCACCACCCTTGCTTGCCAACCATAAACTATTATGAGCGACCCAAGCAAGGGTCATTAATCATGCTTATTTTCACTTGTCTTGGTCTTGTTCTGGTAAATTATATATATAGATTGCACACTCAAAATTTGCATAACATTTTATTTTGTTACTTCCGATTAATTAATTTCTAATGTTTAATTTTTGTTTCTGAAATATCTCTGACATGAATTAACTCATTTTGTTGACTCCCCTGACTCTCTAAAGGTAACATTCATGTTTAGTAAAACAATAATGGCAGATTTCAATTTGCAGCTATAAGAATTGTTTACTAATGGTAAAAAATAACACCTAACCAGTGCCTATATGCCTATTTCAAAAGTAATTTTTTCATTTCATGAATTTATTGAAAACAGTTTTTTTTCCATATATTTTTTTTAGCTATATGAAAATCTAAATTAAACTAGATTAACGTCACCTACGGCATAATGGCTATCTTTACTGAACATCTCATAATGCTAGTCTTTAAAGTCGATTATAACGTACACTTGTTATGCTTTAAAGTGCATCATACATTTTTCAAAAATTAATATTCCAGATTCCTTAAAAATTTCAAAATATATGAGCCTAAATTTGTCAGTACAGGTGGCATAACACTATAACTATTACCGCCAGACCGAGTCTGAGTCTAAATCAGCCCAGCACTATATTATCCTTACAATAGCCAGTAGTAGGTGTTGATAGATCACTTTAGCTTAAGATTTGGTTTGATGTCTCATGGAATTTCTTTTCTTTGTAAAGGTTTACATTCTTTAGTGACAAATAATTACTGCGATTTGATACTAAATTTAAACTAATTTATTTTATTAAACCAATATTCATCAAAAAGAAAAGAAATGTAACTGTATTTTAACTTGAGACACTATGTGCTGCAACATATATATTAATAAAATAAATGATATATATAATATGGGTTTAATGTTTCAGAAAAATTTTTAATTCGGATATTAGTGTTTTAAAGTTGTGATTTGAGTGTAGATTTAACAAACCTGCATTTTGGGTATTATTACGGATGTGTAATCGGATACAATTAAATGACTTTTTTATATGTAATTAGAGACAATTACATGACTGATGTGTAATCAGAGAAAATTACATGGCTTTTGATGTGTAATCTGAGAAAATTACATAGCTGATGTGTAATCAGAGACAATTACATTGCTAATGTGTAATCAGAGACAATTACATGGCTGATCTGTAATCAGAGACAATTACATGGCTGATCTGTAATCAGAGACAATTACATGGCTGATCTGTAATCAGAGACAATAACATGGCTGATCTGTAATCAGAGACAATTACATGACTTTTTGATGCAGAATGAGAAAGACTGTTCACAGAAAGTATTAGTTCTTCTATTAGAGAAAGAAAATAAACAATATAAAAGCCCAAGTCACTGACTCCGTAACGCTAAGAGACATAGTACAATAGTCATAGCAGTTAAAAAGCGTGTGGTGTTTCTCGCTGTAAAATATTATATGACGTTATTGTTTGAGCTTATATTTTAATTTTGGAAAAGTGAATGATGTAAAAAGAGGATTTGAGGATTTATAATAATAAAATACTTGTGTACATTTCAGGAATATTTCGTATTTATCAAACAAGGATACTTGGGCTTTTGTAAAAATGGGCGCCGTAGGCGCCCTATACGGCGCCCTACAACCTCTAGTATCTATAGAAGATTGTAACTTTCGAGAGGGTTAAAACACTAATACGAGGAAACAGAGATAGGAATTACAGCCTCACATTAAAACCATCAAGGGTCGGCGAACTTTTTTGCCCATTATCCCAATTATAAAATTGTATGTTGACATTACCCGAGAAGACTCAACGTCCTGCCCACACGACTTGGACGTTTGGGGGAGCGTCGTAAAAGTCGACTCTATAATGAATCTACATTCGTCTGATAAGAATGCCACTGCGCTTAAAAGCCAAGGGGACGAAGGAGTATAAGAACATGACTCTGATGTGTAGGTACCTCTAACTTATTCAAGTTTTGACAGCAGCTCATTAGTTACCACAATATGTTGCTTCATCCGTTCATTTCATTACATGGACGTAATTGATATAAATAAATTTCCCGTACGTACAGATGATAATTTTCGATGACTATAAGTGCAGTGATATAAGAGAGAGAGAGAGAGTGTCCAATATCTTAACATTAACTTAAAGATGAGACGCGTAACGTTAGATTGTTTTTATTCATTACTGGGAAAAATGTTTGTGTATTTGAAAAGGCTTATTCTCCATTTAAAGCATTATTATATTGATTAAAAACTTTTGTTTTGTAACATAAACAAAAAGAATGAAGAAAGTGCTCATCTAATGGAATTATTAACTGGCTTTAAAAATACAAAATTAGCAATTCATAAATCATGTGCTCAACATTACCAAATTTATTGCAAATGGAAGCAATCATTAAACGGGATACAAAAGAATAGAATATTTTAAAAAAAGAACAATTTGGTGTTTTAAAATATAAAATAAAAACGAATGAAAAGATATTAGAGTTCGTTATTCGTAGATAGTATTTCCTGGTAGTCACATTTATAAACGTAATGTCTACGAAGGAAAATGAATATAATTGGTGTTATGTTGTTAATATGTAATTTCTAGACCAAATAACCTTATTTAGATTAACGAATAAAGTGAGGTGTCACTTCATGATTCAAAATTTTCGTGAACAAAGATGGAAGACTTCGGCGGCTGTGTTGATTTCCACGAAATATTTATAAATATCTAAAAGACATAGTTTTCAGCTATTTTAAAAACAAAAGTTAATATCTTGTATTAAATAAATAAATCTACAATAGCATTTATTATTTATTAAAGTTTTATTTAGGGGGGGGGGTTTAGTTCTTTAATAAAAGAGAGTTATTTCCCTTTGAGACAATTATCATACATATTTGTAATTGTGGCATGGCCGTCAGGATAAATTATATAAAGAGAGCTAACTCACAAAGGCCGAAAATAATAACTGGTTGGTTTTCCTTAGTCAGAGGCGTCACTAGGGGTTGCGGAGGGGTGCGGACCATGCCGGGTGACACCAGCATCGGGGTTGATACCAAAATTAAAAATTTTGCTGCTTGCGACTTTATGTCACAAAAATGTGTGACTAATATGTTCACCTAGAAAAAAATGACGAAATACGATAAAATACGTTTCAAGCGAAAACGCTTAATAAGACGCGTCTGTTGTTACAAAATATGAATACTGTCCCGAAAATCTACATTGTACTTTGTATTTTCAATTCATTTCTGACAACGAAAACAAAAACACTTCACACAAACAAAAGGAAAAAAGCTGCGCCAGCAAGAATCAAGAGGGCTTGACAGGAAAGAGTGGTGGACTCTAAAGTGTTTCATATGAAAGGAAGCCGACTTGGCTTTGAAATACCGACACCATTTAGTAAACCCGTGAGTCAAGAATTCTCCCCCCTCCTACATTTTCCTCCTTCATAGTGGGATGTGGGAAATACGATTTTTCTTTTAAACATTATTATTTTGAAAGAAAATGAGTCTTACATTTCTTTAAATTTCCATAAATTTTTTTAAATTAAAAGCGTGCACACATAAATATCTATATTATAAAATGTGCTAAAATATACGTATTCTTTGTTGAGTATATGTACTTTTCTGTAATATCATTTTAAACGAAATTCTTTTCACATGAAAACATATTTTAATCGCGTCAATGTCTTGTTAAACAACTTTCATTGACATATTGCTTGGTTCCCCCGGGGCATTTGATTGCCTCATGTCTGAAATTGACAGGGTACAGTAATTTTAGCTTTAACAACAGGAATGGCTGTCAAATTTGAAGTATAAATTAAGGTTCCAGCAGATCAGTGTCAAGTTCTCATACCACGTACGCCTCTTGGTATTTCATTGAGTCAGTGGCGTAGCAACGGGTTGGCATCGGGGCAGTTGCCAAGGGCGCCAGCTCAAAAGGGCGCCACTAAATCTCTAAATTTATATTAAAATGTATATTGTTTTGTGCTGAAAACAACTTAGCTTTTCGTGGACACGAACAAGATGGAGGTATATTTTTGAATCTGACAAAATTTGTGTCAGTTTGATGTTGGTTTTAAAAATTCCCTTGAATCGCATATTAAAAATCACACTAGCTATTTGTCGCCAACAATCCAGAATGAATTTATTAATTTGTTATCAGCGAAACTACAAAGTGAAATAATAAAGAATTCAAGAAGCTAAATATTATAGTATAATATTTGATAGCACTCCGGATGTATCTCACAAAGAACAATTAACTGAAATTATTCGGTATTTAAAATTGTCAGAGAAAGAATATACCATTGAAGAGAGGTTCGTTGGTTTCATAAACAAAACTGAAAAAACAGGAGAAGGAATGGCCTTGGAAATTAAAGCAGCATTAATTCAAAATGGTTTATCACTTGAAGATGTACGTGGCAAAGATAATGGGGCCAACATGGCAGGGAAGTACAAGGGAATTCAAGCCATACTTGAAAAAGAGAATCCACTTGCTCGGTATATTCCCATGTTCTGCACATACATAGTCTTAATTTGGTAGGTGTGCAAGCGGCCAGCATTGATGCAGATGTTGTGACATTTTTCGGAACTATACAGCCATTGTACAATTGTTTTCTCCTCGTCAACTAGTAGATGGGAAAAAATATCCCCAGTCACTGAAATCAGCCTGAGGAAGCATGCGGACACAAGATGGTGTTCCAAAGCAAATGCTGTAAGTGCTTTATATGAGCAACTGGCTGGAGCAAATTATTTTAGTATTAATTGAAATGAAGTATAATCACTTAATTGGTGACGCATTATCTGTTGCTAAATCATTGCAACGTAAAATAAATAGTTACAAGTTCATTTCGTTTATAACTATTTAGAATTTGATAGTAAAAAATAAAAAAGTCAATTTAGAACTACACAAAAAACCAGGATATTTATCGATCATCGTTGTTAATAAAAGGAATTTTAAATGCCTTTGAAGATCTAAGAACTAACGAAATCTACAAAATTTTTGCCAAAATTGAAGAAATGTCATGTATTAAAATGAAAATCGAGCCAGTTCAAAAAAGGAAAGCAAAACGAAAAAGAATGCCAGGAGAGCATGCTGAAGATGAAGGGCCTAACTTGGATAAATTCAAATTTTTTGTTGTTGCAATCATTGATTCAATAATGATGCAGTTAAAATACAAATTTTTCTCTGAAAAATATCGCAGAAGACTTTAACTTTCTGACTGGCAAAGCATTCCAATCTTTTGCAATGGCAGATTTAGAATCTAATGCTATTCTATTATCAGGCAAATATCCTGACATAAATAAGAGCAATTTATAATTGAAATAAAATGCTTTAAACACCAAATGATTTTACTATTGCAAAACAAAAAACCCGATGACATGTTTCATTTAGATCTTCTAAATGTTCTCGCTACATGGGAATGCCAAGAATCGTAACCGAATATCGAACGAGCTCTAAAAACATTTCATACAATGCCAACCACAGTAGCCACTGCTGAAAGGAGTTTCAGCAAACTAAAAATTATCAAAAATTACTTGAGATCGACGTCAGGTCAACAACGCACATCATCTCTAGCTCTTCTTTCCATCGAAAGTGAACTTACCAGTCAAATTATCTTCAATGAAATAATTACCAATTTTGCATACGTTAAAGCAAAAAAAGTTAAGCTTTGAACCTTTGATATAGGACATATGAGTGGATCAGTGGAGCGTTACTTAAATTTACTTTTAATTTTGAGTTTCTATCGTTATGTATGAGATAATGAGTTTGACACATTGACACTATTGTTTTTATTTATAATACATGATACTTCAAGTTTTGCTGTATTCTTTAAAAACGCAACAATATTCCGTTTTATCCTTCAATTTATTTGGTATTATTTAGTAAATAATAAACTGCAAATTAATATTGTTCCTGTCTTTTGCATTTTTTGATATTCACGTTGTATGACTGTCACTGTCAGACTATTTAATTATTGTCTAACAAATGAAAATACGCAAAGCTGAAACTTGTCAATTTATCAAGGGCGCCAAAAATAAATTAGCCAAGGGCGCCAAAAACCTAGTTACGCCTCTGCATTCAGTAACATTAGTATCCAAAGAATGTAAATTCAATATGGAGTTTGAAGTTTAAGCAGTAGAAACGTTCATATATTTTAGGAGAGTTCCTTTATTTCTTTAATTTATTATTTCTTAATTAGTTTTTATTTTATTTTGATAAAAAGCACTATTTTTGTTATAAAATGTGCATTCTTTGAAGCAAATTATTGAAGCGGAATTGTCCTCCCATAATAAAGCGCCACCTGGGGCATTTGCCTTATTGCCCCCTCTCACTCTGGTGCTTCTTTTATTCATAAGGTAAGTTTTGAAATTAGTGGTTGGCGGGTTTTTTGTAAACTCCGTAATTTTTATAATTTTCTGAGATTTTGCCTAGGTACAGATCCTGTATCAGCAGTGACTCCGCCTAGTCTCAAAGCAATTAGTTGACCATGCACTGGACTTGGCAGGTACATCAGTTAGTGTTGTACACTAGCACCACCGGTAACTTGACATTGTCTGACATTAGTTCATTCAATTCTATCGAACCCAGAACTGACCCTTCGAAAAGTCAACCCTGCCTTTTAAATTTGCGACATAACTTCATTACTTATTCAGTAGTCATCATCATCGCCCATCGTCCCATCTGGGGTTTAGGCCACGAACAAAGGCTCTCCAGGCATCCCGGTCCTGCGCCAAAACTGTGTAACTGTCCCCAGCTTTACCCACTCTTTTTGGTGTCTGCCTCTAGTTCCCTTCTCCAGGTCAATTTGGGACGACCTCTTTTCCTCTTGCCTTGGGGGTTCCAAGTGAGGGCTTGTCTCACAATGCTGGATGTAGGCTTTCCGAGAGTGAGGCCAATCCTTTTCCATATGCGCTGGCATATTGGCTCTTTCACTGGCTCTTGTTGTGTGCGTCGCCAGAGGTCTTTGTTGGTGATGACATTGGGCCAGCGGATTCGGAGAATTGTTCGTAGACACGTGTTTATAAATGTTTGAAGCTTTTTTAAAACGGCCGCTGTAGTTCGCCATGTTTCATCTCCATATAGCAAGACAGGCTTTACTGTGTTGTTGAATATCCTGACCTTGGTATGGAGGGTCAAGTTGTTGCAGCTCAAAACTATTTTTAGTTGTTTAAATGTTGTTCTTGCTTTGCCAATTCTCACTCTTACATCGGCGTCTGTCACTCCTTGTGTGACAATGGTGCTTCCAAGGTATGTTAAGCAATCCACCTCCTCAAGATTTGTTCATTCCCGTGTTATTGGAGTGTTGCTTGATGTATTTATTTTAAGGACTTTGCTTTTTCCTTTATGGATGGCAAGCAGAGAACTGTGCTACAAAGTTGTTTTTCTCCTGCATCTGTTGCTGTTTGTGTGAAATTAAGGCCAGATCATCTGCAAAATCTAGGTCATCAAGATGTTTCCATAGTGTCTGCTGGATAGCATTTCTCTTCTGCTCTGTAGACATTTTCATTATCCAGTCGATGGTTAACAAGAATAAGAAAGGCGGAAGGAGACACCCATGTCTGACTCCGGTCAGTAACACAAAAGCCGCTGTTGTTTGTTGACCATGAAACAATTCTACATGTAAGTCCTTTTTAAGAAGCCTTAATTATGTCAGTCAGTTTGCAACCATGTGCAACTAATTTTTAAAAAGCTGTCCACAAATTTTGATATCAAACTCTTGATTTTGTTAATTTCAAATATGGTTTTATTGACTGACGTCATGCTCTAGAAGACTAATTGTATTCACTAACTCATATAACGCCCACCTCTTCGATTATCCTTAACATCGCGATAGTTGTCTGTGCACTGATTGACCGGTGCACACACTTTTCTAGAGTAGGCAAGTCCACATTGACTACCATCTTGAACAAGAGACCAAGAGCAGCAGAACTTTGTGGTTCTCAGCCACATTGGAGCAGAGCTAGGAACTTTGAGTTTCAATGACATCTAACAACCTACATAGCGTTGATCAGTCTTATCGAGGTACAGAGGGGAAAACTCATTGATTACATATAACAACCTCCATAGCGTTGATCAGTGTCATCAAGGTACAGAGGGGAAAACTCATTGATTACATATAACAACCTCCATAGCGTTGATCAGTGTCATCAAGGTACAGAGGGGAAAACTCATTGATGACATATAACAACCTCCATAGCGTTGATCAGTGTCATCGAGGTACTGAGGGGAAAACTCATTGATTCCAGAACAGAGTAGAGCTTCAGAGCTACGACCACATTGATCGCCGTCAGCCTCAGCATACCACATTGATGAACCTTTTTATCAACTGTTTTTACATATGAATAAAACAATAATTTGCAGATTTCAATTTGAATTCAAAAGAATTGTTTATTAAAGGTAAAAAATAACTAACCAATCGTACTGTTGATTACAAAGTATTTAGTAATTATGATTTTTGATTATAAAATATAATGTCTATTTTAAAGTTTTAAATTTTTAAAAACCTTTTATGAGTTTATTAAAAACAGATTTTTTAAACAGTTTTTTTTAGCTTTAAAAAGGTTTTGAACGTAATTTCCCATAGGGAGAATTGCGTTTATATATTTGAAATGAAATATATTTGAAATTTTACCTAACTGCAGAATCTTTTTCCCATTGCGGTTTTCAGTGTTACGTTAGATTCTTTCTCATTTTTCCTATGTCCTGTGTCCTTTTTTTGTTTTGTTTTTTTATTTCTTTTTAGTTTACATAAATATTTTATGATATAATATGTTTTTAAGAGTTTAAATATTACTTATGTAAGTACCTATTTTATGTTATTGTACTGATGAAGGCATTAGCCGAAACGTCTATTGTAGTTTTATTTTAAAATAAAGATAAATTATTTTGTTTTCATTGCACAATTTGTTTGTGCATTTTGTATTTTATTTAAAAGCTTTATCGCAGTCCCATTCTATATTCTATTTGAAATGTCTGTAACGCTTGATCCTGCAACTCCTCCTGAACCACACCAGATAGAGGGTTTACTGGATTTCCTGGAAAAAAACACACGAAAAAAATAATAGTATTTTGTCAATTTCTTGCCAACCATAAGAGCTATCAGGTTGAAACAAACGCCAAACGATAGCTATTAATATTTAGAGCAATGAGGGAGAAGGAATTTAGGAAAAATATCATTTCGTTCGACTCACGTATTTAGCAATAAATTTTTAGATAGAAATTGTTTTGTTAACTTTCATAATTATTGATTTGAAATGACTTTTAATGTAATCTAGAATGACTAGGTTGTTAGGGCGCCTAGGTTGCCCACTTTTTTCAAAAGCCCAACTAACTTATCATTGTTTGATAAATACTCGATATTAAACTTACTGAAATGTACACAAAGTATTATATAATAGGGGTTGTAGGCGCTCACTGCATCTGTAGGGCGCCTATGGCGCATACTTTTTTTTGGTCAAACGCCCAAGTATGTGAATGCTTATGTTAGATTGTTGCGTGGTGAGCATTATATGGACACATTATTGGTGTGATGTAGGGTGAGGGGCTATGACGTCATTTTTCGTTTACTTTCAGAAGAACTTATTTGAAATGACTTCGAGAATGATTTCCCTTGCATAAAAAAATCGGAAATTCTTTTTTGGAAATTGCGTTTAAATACTCATTCGAGTTTTTATTAATGTCTTTTTTTCACCAAAGGGTGAATACTTTCTTTACCAAACATCTAATAATGTCAAAATGTAAAGTCGTTTAGAACCGTACATGTATTAGATTTAAATAGGCATACACTTTTTTCCAAAAGCAGAAGATTGCTAAAAAATATCAAAATAACTGAGCCAAAATTTATCAGTACAGAAAGCATTAAATTATAAGTATTACCACTAGTCTGAGTCTAAAATGGTACATATAAATTGTAACCTTATATTTAGTTAGTTAGTTCCTCTCGGGCCGAAGACGGCACATAGGGCAGAAGTCATTGATTTCCATTTACGACGATCCGTCGCCAATTGTATTAGGTCTTGATTATTTCTTACACCAATGCTTGAGCTTTCTCTTTTGATTGTTCTACGTAGGGTTTCTTTGGGTCTTCCTTGTTTTCGTTTGCCTTTTGGTGACCATATGAAGGTCTGCCGTGGTAGTCTTCTCTCGTCCATTCGAAGAACATGACCGATATAATTCCAACGCCTTCTCCTTATATAGGTTGACACATATTCTTGGTTGGTTTCTTCTCTT
This sequence comes from Ampullaceana balthica, assembly GCA_944989445.1. NCBI lineage: Eukaryota > Metazoa > Mollusca > Gastropoda > Lymnaeidae > Ampullaceana > Ampullaceana balthica. The sequence goes on from CALYLW010000201.1 coordinate 467,114, forward strand.
ATTGTTTCATTTGTTTTAAAATCACTCCATTTTATATTCAAAATTTTTCGGAGGCATTTGTTCTCGAAGGCAACTAATTTCTTTTCTATAGCTTGAGTGGATTTCCAGATTTCACATCCATATGTTAGTACAGGGATTACGCAAGAGTTGAATAGCCTAAGTTTTATATGTTTGCTGAGTGTCTTTGATCTCCAAATATTTGTAAGTTTGTTAAAAACACTTGACGCCAACGCAATTCGAGTCGTTATCTCTGATGTTGCATCTCCATCATATGCTATTTTGCTTCCTAAGTAAGTGAAGTTGGTTACTTTCTCTATGGTTTGGTCATTAAGTATAATATCATTGGGTTGGTTGGTGAGGTACATGACTTTTGTTTTCGTTGTGTTGATTTGAAGACCAATTTGATTTGAAAAGTGCTGGAGACGATCCGTTTTTTCATTATAAAAGCTTTTTATGCAGATTCACTTTGCTGTGTGAAAACTGAAGCCTGAAATTCTGACTGGTTCCCAGTCGAAACAGGTGTGAAGAAAGGATGTGTCATGTCCCCAATGTTATTTGGAATAGCAATTGATTGGGTCATGCGAAAATGCACGGATGCCGAATAAGTTATCAAATGGACCGAAAACAATACTTTGGAAGACCTTGACTTTGCAGATGACCTGGCTCTTATAAGCTCAACGCATCTGAACACCCAAGAAAAAAAAACCTTATAGCAGCCAGAAAAAAAGTTGACATATCGACTAAGCAGCAGATATAATTTAATATCTGATATCTCTAGGGTTCTCCTTTCGTTGTAAAGGTTTACATACTTTTTTTCGTTTTACCCCTATTAAGCTTTAGAGCTGATCTAGAACTAAATCTAAATTTCACTATAGATCAACATGTAGTTTAAGATTTCATATGTTATCCTAAGGATAACTTACCTATTATTATTTCGGCCTTTTTGGATTAGCTCTCTTTGTATAATTTATCGTGACGTTTATGCCACAATTACAAAAATGAATGATCATTGTGCCAAGGGACATAATTTTCTTTTTAAAGAATTTAATTTAATTTATCTAAAACTTCAAAAAATGTTAATTGCTATTTTTGGCTAATTGATGTGATACAAGAATTTTTGTCATTGGTAAAAAAAACAACTATAAATAATAAATATGCTTTAAATTCAATATATAGCACTTAAATATGTTCGTATTTAAAATGGCGGCAAACCATGTCTTTCAGATATTTATAAATTTTTTTTATTCTCGTTGGAATAAACGCACCCTAATTGTGATCTTGGTCGTCTTCAGCTTTCAATATCATGAAGTGACAATCACTTCATTCGTCAAAATAAATAGAATTATTGGTCTCTCAATCATTATACAACCAACACAATATACATTTTACAACTAATTGTTGTTCTGCTTAAAAAGTCCTTACTTTATGTGTTCGGTGATTGCTTCCATTTCCAATACATTTGTTAATGTTGAGCACATGATTCATGAGTAGCTAATTTTGTATTTTTAATGCCAGTTAATAATTCAATTAGATGAGCAATTTGTTCATTCTTTTTGTTTATGCTACAAAACAAAAGATTTAAACCAAAATAATGATACTTGAAAAGGAGAATAATCCTTTTTAAATACGCAAACATTTTCCCCCAGTAATTAACTTACGCTAAAATAATTCTCAAGTTACATCTCTTATCTCTGTTTTGGTGTTTAGTGCTTGTCTAAATTGGAGAAGATAATGTCAACTAGATGCAACCCGCAGCATTGCATACGCCGCAGACATGGTCATAAATAGTGCAAAGAAACGGACACAAACTACAGCACGAAGAAATCGGAACATCGCGAGTTAACTTCGGGGGATGGGGGAGGGGAGGGGGGCTTGGAACATCCGATGCATTGTTGGTCTCGAGACATGTGCACTGTGTTTAGTTACCTGCCCCTCACCCTGCACCACCCTTGCTTGCCAACCATAAACTATTATGGGCGACCCTTGCAAGGGTCATTCATCATGCTTATTTTCACTCGTCTTGGGCTTGTTCTGGTGAATTATAAATATAGATTGCTCACTCATAATTTGCATAACATTTTATTTTGTGACTCCCGATTAATTAATTTCTAATGTTTAATTTTTTTTTGTTTCTGAAATATCTCTGACATGACTTAACTCATTGTGTTGACTCCCCTGACTCTCTAAAGGTAACATTCATGTTTAGTAAAACAATAATGGCAGATTTCAATTTACAGCTTTACGAATTGTTTATTAATGGTAAAAAATAACATCTAATCAGCGTTATTGATTTTATAAAAACTTCTAATAATTATGATTTAAGATATTAAAATATTTCTAAGGTTTTTTTAAAACGAAGTTTTTATTTCATGAATTTATTGAAAACAGTTTTTTTCACACATATTTTTTTATAGCTTTAAAAACATTTTTTTTCTTGAGATTAAAGACACCCAAGGCATGATGGCTTTCATTACTGAACATCTCATAAGTCTAGTCTGTAAAGTCAATTATAACCGTATATGTGGTTAAAAGTGCATCAAACATTTTCCAAAAATTAAGATCAGATTCCTAAAAAAATTTCAAAATATATGAGCCTAAATTTGTCAGTACAGGTGACATAACACTATAACTATTACCGCCAGTCCGAGTCTGAGACTAAATCACCCCAGCACTATATTATCCTTACAACAGCCAGAAGTAGGAGCTGACACATCGCTTTAAATTAAGGTACATAAAATATAGGATTTTCTTTTCTTTGTAGAGGTTTACATTCTTTAGTGACAAATAATTACTGCGATTTGATACTAAAATTAAACTAATTGATTTTATTAAACCAATAGTCATCAAAAATAAAATAAAACAATTGTGTTTTAGCTTGAGACACTTTGTGATGCAACATATATAATGATAAAATAAATGATATATATCATCTGGGTTTATTGGTTCAGAAAACAAAATGTAATTCGGAAATTAATGTTTTAAAGTTGTGATTTGAGTGTAGATTTTACAACCCTGGATATTGGGATTATTACTGATGTGTAATCAGGGACAATTAAATGACTTTTTTTATGTGTAATCAGAGACAATTATATGACTGATGTGTAATCAGAAACAATTACATGGCTGATGTGTAATCAGAGACATTTACATGGCTCATGTGTAATCAGAGACAATTACATGGCTGATGTGTAATCAGAGACATTTACATGACTGATGTGTAATTATAGACAATTACATGCCTGATGTGTAATCAGAGACAATTACATGCCTGATGTGTAATCAGAGACAATTACATGGCTGATGTGTAATTAGAGACAATTACATGACTAATGTGTAATCAGAGACAATTAAATGGCTGATGTGTAATTAGAGACATTTACATGGCTGATGTGTAATCAGAGACAATTACATGGCTGATGTGTAATCAGAGACAATTACATGGCTGATGTGTAATCAGAGACAATTACATTGCTGATGTGTAATCAGAGACAATTACATTGCTGATGTGTAATCAGAGACAATTACATTGTAAATGTGTAATCAGAGACAATTACATGGCTGATGTGTAATCAGAGACATTTACATGGCTGATATGTAATCAGAGACAATTACATGGATGATGTGTAATCAGAGACATTCACATGACTGATGTGTAATCTGAGACAATTACATTGCTGTTGTGTAATCTGAGAAAATTACATGGCTGATGTGTAATCAGAGATAATTACATTCATCATCATCATTTGTCCTTTGAGTTCCTTGTGGAAAATAGGGCCTCTGTCAAAGCTCGCCACTCTACACGGTCCCTTGCCAGTCGCTTCAATTCTTCCCAGCTCTTCCCAGTCCTTCCAGCCTCGTCCAACATGCTCCGTCTCCATGTACGTTTGGGTCTTCCTCGTTGTCGTTTTCCCTGTGGGTTCCAATCTAAGGCCTGCCTAGCCCTGCTGTTATCTTTCCCGAGGGTTTGTCCAATCTATCTCCACTTTCTTTCCATGATTTGTTGTTCTACTGTTCTTTGTCCACACCTCTCCCACAGCTTGGAGTTTTTGACTTTATCGAACCATTTTATTTTCAGAATATTTATGAGGCATCTGTTAACAAAGGTCTGGAGTCTATTTTTTGTTTTCTCTGTCGCCCGCCATATTTCTGATCCATAAAGTAGGACCGTTTTAACATTGGTGTTAAAGATCCTTACTTTTGTTTTGACAGAGATGTATGTAGATCTCCAGACCTGTTTCAGATTGGCAAAAGCCTGTCGCGCCAAATTTATTCTTCGTTCGATGTCCTCATCTGTTCCCCCTGATATACTGACCACACTCCCAAGGTATACAAAGTTGTTTACTTGCTCCAGGTTACGGTTTTCTACTTGGATGACTCCATCTTGTAGGAAGTTAATTTTCAAAAAATTTGTTTTTTGAATGTTTAAATTGAGTCCTACTCTTTTCCCAGTCTCGCTCAAGGCTGTGATTTTGTCTTGCATGTCTTGAAGTCTGTGGGACAGAATGGCCAAGTCATCCGCAAACTCCAAATCTTCTAGTTTTTGCATTAGGTTCCAATGGATTCCTTTTCCTGAGCTTGCATAAGCTTCTTTTGTGACCCAGTGTAACACAAGAAGGAACAGAAGTGGTGAAAGGAGGCATCCTTGTTTGACTCCAGTTGTGAAATGGAATTCATCTGTTAGTCTACCATTATGTACTACTTGGCAGGTGAAGTTTTCGTACAGATTTCGGATGATGTTAGTTATTTTGTTTGGTATTCCATAGTGCCTCATTATTGACCATATAGTTTCTCTATTTATGCTATCAAAGGCCTTTTCAAAGTCCACAAATGTGGCATAGAGTGGAGATACCATTCAATAGATTGTTCTATAATTATCCGGAGTGTTGCTATTTGGTCAATGCATGATCTTCCTTTTCTGAACCCAGCTTGTTCTTCTCTCAGGAGATCATCACAGGCATCTTTTATTCTGTTTAGTATTGTTTTGCTAAAGACATTGCTTGGTACTGATAGTAGAGTAATTCCTCGCCATTTTTCACATTGTGACAGATCCCCATTCTTTGGAATTTTAATCAGGTAGCCACTTTTCCATTCTGCAGGAGGTGTTTCAGTTGACCAAATTTTGTTAAAGATACTGTGGAGTTGGTTGATGATTTCAGCACCTCCTTCTTTTAGCACCTCGGGTGGTATGTTATCTACACCTGCTGCTTTCCCTGTCTTCACTTGATTGATGGCCGTCCATATTTCTTCTTTGGATATCCCTTCCATATTTATGTCCAGTGTTTCTCCAGTGGTCAAAACGGGTGGGTTCAGAGGGGTCGGTCGGTCTGTTTAGGACTTCCTGGAAATATTCTTTCCATCTTATAAGCTGGTCATCTATGGAGGAAATGACTTTACCTTGTTTATCTCGGACTGGTACATTGTAGTTAGATTTCTTGCCACTCAAATTACATGGCTGATGTGTAATCAGAGACAATTGCATGACTTTTTGATGCAGAATGAGAAAGACTGTTCACCGAAAGTTTTAGTTCGTCTATTAGTAAAAGTATTAGAGAAAGAAAATAAACAATATAAAAGCCCAAGTCACTGACTCCGTAACGCTGAGGGACATAGTACAACAGTCCATAGCAGTTTAAAAGCGTGTGGTGTTTCTCGATGTAAAATATTACATGACGTCATTGTTTGAGCTTATATTTTAATTTTGGAAAAAGGAATGATGTAAAAAGAGGATTTGATGATTTATATTTATAAAATGTGTGGTGTACATTTCAGGAAGTTTAATATTTCGTATTTATTAAACAATGATAAGTTACTTGGGATTTTGAAAGGCTGGGTGGCGTAGGCACCCTACAGCTCCTAGTATCTTTTTAAGATCGTAACTTGCGAGAGGGTTCGTAGATAGTATTGCCTGGTAGCCAAATTAATAAACTACATGTCTTTGAAGGAAAATGAAAATAATTGGTGTTATGTTGTTGATATTTTAATTTATGGACCAAATAACCCTATTTAGATTAACGAATAAAAAGAGATGTCACTTCATGATTGAAAGTTTTAGTCACGTATGAGGTCAATCATACGCGTTCATACTAATTTTCAAAATATTTAAATGTTTATAAATATGTAAAGACATAGTTTTAGGCTATTTTAAATACGAAGACAGTTAATTGCAATATATTGACATTATTTATGTATGGCATCTGTCCGTAAACGAAAGACGATAGATTTATCTTTATTATTTGCAGCTCTTGGTGTGGCTGATGAGACCAATCCTTGAGTGGCAGTCTCTTCTGCATGTCACACACACAAATGTAGTGGGGCAGTGTTGCCTCTCCTTCCTCCTCGCTGATTTTAAATCCCTTATATTAACTTCACCGCCGTCTCTGTCGTTCGTCGACGGGCGGGCGGAAAGACAAAAGTAAATAAAACAAACCCAGAATAAAACAAACCCGTAAAAACAAAGTTTTTGACTATAAATCCCTTATATATGAGACATAACTAACAGTATTGAATATGTTCAAACGCTACAAACATTTACAGACTGAATCTGTCTTAAGTCAACTTTGCTTCATAACCCTGGGGGGAGGGGTGGGGGGGAGGGGTGGGTGGGAGGGCGAGAGGGGAAAAGTCTGGTCACCGATTCGCTTGATCGAGCTCAGCGTGACACGTAAAATGTAAACAAAAGCACCCAGGTAATTCGATGGGTCGCCTCAACGCGTCCACTCAAACTTTCACGTGAAATAAAAACAATAACAATCCGTGAATTTGAATTACATATGTTATAGAACGATAAACTACAAATGCATTAATTTAATTATGGTACGTTCGATAGAGCTGAAATTTTAAAACGATGCATTGTTAGGTGAGACGGGTCCGTGTGCTAATTTTCAGCTCGATCGGATTACGGGAAGTCGGTCATTTTTTACTTTTGTTTTTCCGCCCGTCCAAGACAGAGAGAGATGATGAGACGGCGGTGAAGTTAATATGAGGGATTTAAAAACAAACCCGTAAAAACAAAGTTTTTGACTATAAATCCCTTATATATGAGACATAACTAACAGTATTGATTATTTTCAAACGCTACAAACATTTACAGACTGAATCTGTCTTAAGTCAACTTTGCTTCATAACCCTGGGTGGGGGGAGGGGTCGGTGGAAGGGGGAGAGGGGAAAAGCCTGGTCACCGATTCGCTTGACCGAGCTCAGCGTGACACGTAAAATGTAAACAAAAGCACCCCGGTGCTTTGATGGGTCACCTCAATGCGTCAACTCAAACTTTCACGTGGAAAAAAACAATAACAAACAGTTAATTTGAATTACATACGTTATATAAGGATCAACTGAAAATACATTAATTTAATTAAGGTACGTTTGATCGATCTGAAGTTTTGATACGATGCATTGTTAGGTAAGACGGGCCCCTGTGCCAAATTTCAGCTTGATCGGATCACGAGAAGTGGGTCATTTTTTACTTTTGTTTTTCCGTTCGCCCATGAGATGACGACAGAGACGGCCGCGAAATTAATATAAGGGATTTAAAAACAAAGTTTTTGACTATAAATCCCTTATATATGAGACATAACTAACAGTATTGATTATTTTCAAACGCTACAAACATTTACAGACTGAATCTGTCTTAAGTCAACTTTGCTTCATAACCCTGGGTGGGGGGAGGGGTCGGTGGGAGGGGGAGAGGGGAAAAGCCTGGTCACCGATTCGCTTGACCGATCTCAGCGTGACACGTAAAATGTAAACAAAAGCACCCCGGTGCTTTGATGGGTCGCCTCAATGCGTCAACTCAAACTTTCACGTGGAAAAAAACAATAACAAACAGTTAATTTGAATTACATACGTTATATAAGGATCAACTGAAAATACATTAATTTAATTAAGGTACGTTTGATCGATCTGAAGTTTTGATACGATGCATTGTTAGGTAAGACGGGCCCCTGTGCCAAATTTCAGCTCGATCGGATCACGAGAAGTGGGTCATTTTTTACTTTTGTTTTTCCGTTCGCCCATGAGATGACGACAGAGACGGCCGCGAAATTAATATAAGGGATTTAAAAACAAAGTTTTTGACTATAAATCCGTTATATATGAAATATAACTAACAGTATTTAATATGTTCAAACGCGACAAACATTTACAGACTGAATCTGTCTTAACTCCCCTTTGCTTTTAAGCAGGGGGTGGGTGGGAGAGGGGAAAGGTCTGGTCACAGATCGCTGGACCGAGCTCAGCGTGACACGTAAAATGTAAACAAAAGCACGCCAGTACATAGACCATGTGGCGTCAACGCGCGAACTGAGGTGTCACGTGAAAAAAATCAATAACAAACCTTGAAAGTGAATTACATACGTCGAATATAGATAAACTAAAAATTGCATTAATTTAATTACGGTACGTTCGATCGATCTGAAATTTTCATACGATGCATTGTTAGGTGACACGAGTCTATGTGCCAAATTTCAGCTCGATTGCTTTACGGGAATAGGGTCATTTTTGACTTTTGTTTTTCCGCCTGCCCAAGACAGAGAGACAGAAAGACAGAGACGGCGATGAAGTTAATATAAGGGATATAAAAACAAAGTTTTTGACTATAAATCCCATATATATGAGACCGAACTTAAAGTATTGATTATGTTCCAACGCGACAAACATTTACAGCCTGAAACTGAGTCATTTCCACCTGGTTAAAACACGAGATGTGTTCACCGATGGCTGGCGTGAAGTCAAGTAACCCGTAAAATGTAAACAATAGCGACTTCTACATATAGTTTTATATAGATAAACTAACAATGCATTAATTTAATTACGGTACGTTCGATCGATCTGAAATTTTGATACGATGCATTGTTAGGTGACACAAGTCTATGTGCCAAATTTCAGCTCGATGGCATTACGGAAAAGGGGTCATTTTAAAATCTCTTATATTAACTTCACCGCCGTCTCTCTCTGTCTCTCTCGTATCAAAATTTCAGATCGATTGAACGTACCGTAATTAAATTAAGGCATTTATAGTTTATCTCAATTCTACGTATGTAATTCAATTTCACGGTTTGTTATTGTTTTTTTCACGTGACAGTTCAAGCGTTGACGCCACCGATCTATGTACCGGCGTGCTTTTGTTTACATTTTACGTGTCACGCTGAGCTCGGTACATCGATTGGTGACCAGGTTATAAAGCAAAGGGGAGTTAAGACAGATTCAGTCTGTAAATGTTTGTCGCGTTTGAACATAATCAATACTTTTAGCTATGTCTCATATATAAGGGATTTATAGTCAAAAACTTTGTTTTTAAATCCCTTATATTAATTTCGCGGCCGTCTCTCTAACTAGTGTATAGAATTTCTTTGTTTGATAATGTGTTTTTTTAAATGTAAATTTGGAATATATTTAGTCTCATGGGAGGGGGGGGGGCTGCGACCTCAGTAGCTTTCTTGTTAGGGTTGGGTTAAAAGGTATCGTGTATTTTTTATTAATGTGTATTTATAGGTATATCATCTTATGCGCCTCTTTTATTACTGCTTACATAAACATGGTACGCAATGGTTAACATATACACAGAGGCGTCACTAGGTTTGGTGTCACCCGGGGTGGTAGCTCATGGTGTCACCCCCTAACGAATAAACCAATAGAACTCCCCCGAGTTTTCCAGTGCCAAACAACGGGAACATACAGAATTTTACATTTTGGTGTCACCCCTTGTGATGGTGACACAACAAAAGAGAGCACATGAAGATAGGAGGCGATTGTTCTAAAAGATGCTAATGTTTCAAGATAGACTTTCCAACGAGATATTGCGATCTTATGTTTGCGCCCATTTGTCGTCGCTCTTTCATCGTGCACTCTTTAATGACATATGAATTTAAAGAAGAAAATGTTCCAAACCCATGTCAGACAAGCCTTGAAATTTAAAAAAAAAGATTATTAATGAACTTAATGATATTTTTTTAAAGATTAAGTCTCGTCAGTCATACTTAAAGATCATTTAATAATTTTGTCTTTTTAATTTCGTCTAAAGTTTGACGTGTCCAAAATTAATGTATAATTTGGCTTACTTTTGTAACTTTCATTTTTAAATTCAATCATTATTAAATAATTTTTTTTATCAAGACAATGTATGATGTGGCCTTTTGACTCAAAAATAATTCGAGTAAAGTCGAACTCAAAAGGGACGCGACAAAATTGACTTACAGAGTTTTCGAGTTAGGGAAAATCCTATTGTGGAGGGGTGTAAAGTGTGTGTGAGGGGAGGGGCTCTCTCAGTGGTTATTTTAGGTTTTGGTGTCACCCCCCTGATGGTGTCACCGGGGCGGCCCGCCCCTCCGCTCCCCCTAGTGACGCCACTGCATATACCCCACATTTCCTTCGTTTCAATTACAATTATTTATTCATGTTTATTAATTTATAAAAACCATCATATAATCCACTAAGTGGCCGTCCTTAAATGACGTTACGCGATTTTGGTTGACTTTTCACTCCTTCTCCCTTCGACACACGTCGTCTCAAAAACGTATCTTATCTTATCTGTTTACAGACGTTCCTTCTATACAGAAGATTATTGCGTCCTACGCCTATATATGATTTGTGATTAATCCTGCATTTTTATTAGAGATTTAAATGTTGATAAAGTGTTGGCTTTCCTGGTTTCTTCAGGCAACCCATCCATGCCCGAATTCCGGATGGAAGGAACGAAAATTTGTAAGTGTTTGTTCTTGCATACGGAATAAGAAAGGTGTTTTTATTCTTATGTCTATCTGAGGGTTGTATTAAGTTATCTTTGTGTTGTATTTCTAAATTAGAATTAATTGCTTTATGTATGGTTACTACTTTGCTCTTGGTTCTTCTATCCTCTAGTGTTTCAAGGTTTAATGATTTAACTAATGGTGTTATTCTTGTCACTTTTGAATATTCTCCAGTAATGAATCTGGCAGCTCTTTTTTGAATTTGTTCTAGTTTATCAAACATAGACCCATTCTTCAATATGACGTCACAAATCTTTGACACCCCCACCCCACCTTAAAAGCCGTAATTCCTATTTGAAAATGAGCATGTTTCAAATCCAATTGTTGTCATTTAAGTATGTTTTTATTGTAAGGCCGCACTCTAATATCGTAACACGCGTTTTACACAGCAGTCAATAAATAAAATGTCAGTAATCAAATATTTAAGTGGAAATTTTATTTAAAGTTGCGCGTTTTGACGTGACGTCAGATTTCTTAAACACACCCTCTCGTCACAAATATAATATTCCCCTCCCAGAACCCAGGTGCGTGACGTCATTTATGAACGGTCCTTAAAAAGGGCTTTAAATTGGAAGCTGTCCCATGCGACAAAAATTTCTAGCTACGCCACTGTTTTAGTTTACATACATATTTTATGATATAATATGTTTTAAGAATTTAAATATTACTTATGTAAGTACCTATTTTATGTTATTGTACTGATGAAGGCATTAGCCGAAACGTCTATTGTAGTTTTATTTTAAAATAAAGATAAATTATTTTGTTTTCATTGCACAATTTGTTTGTGTATTTTGTATTTTATTTAAAAGCTTTATCGCAGTCCCATTCTATATTCTATTTGAAATGACTGTAACGCTTCATCCTGAAACTCCTCCTGAATCATACCAGATAGAGGGTTTACTGGATTTCCTGGAAAAAAAACACACGAATAAATAGCAGTATTTTGTCAATTTCTCGCCAACCATAACAGCTATCAGGTTGAAACAAATGCCAAACGATAGCTAATAATATTTAGAACAATGAAGGAGAAGGAATTTTGGAAAAATCTCATTTCGTTCGACTCACGTATTTAGCAAGAAATTTTTAGATAGAAATTATTTTGTTTACTTTCATAAATATTGATTTGAAATTACTTTTAATGTAATCTAGAATGACTAGGTTGCGCTGGGTCGCCATGGCGCCATTGTTTTTTATGCTCCTACGGCGCCCACTTTTTTCAAAAGCCCAACAACTTATCCTTGTTTGATAAATACTTCATATTAAACTTACTGAAATGTACACAAAGTATTTTATAATTATAAATCCTCAAATCCTATTTTTACATTGTTCCCTTTTCAAAAATTAAAATATAAGCTAGAACAATGACGTCATATAATATTTTTTTATAGCGCGTCTTTAATTTATAATTATTTTGCACACTTTTTTTGCGCGCTTCCGATACACACCTTGAATTAAGTATTAAAATAAAAGCTAAAAAAATGACGTCATAGCGTTACACATACATCCAATGAGTGAGTGACTTGGGCTTTTATATCATTTATAGTTAATGGGGTTTTCCCTCTATGTGAATGCTTATGTTAGATTGTTGCGTGGTGCGCATTATATTGACACATTTTGGTGTGATGTAGCGTGAGGGGATATGACGTCATTTTTCGTTTACTTTCAGAAGTACTGATTTGAAATGACTTTTAATGAAATCGAGAATGATTTTCCCTTGCATAAAAAAATCGGTAATTCTTTTTTGGAGATTGCGTTTAAATACTCATTGAGTTTTTATTAATGTTTTTTTTCTTCACCCACGGTTGATTACTTTCTTTACTGAACATCTAATAATGTCAAAATGTAAAGTAGTTTAGAACCGTACATGTATTAGATTTATATACATTTTTTTTTACAAAAACAGAAGATTGCTAAAAAATATCAAAATAACTGAGCCAAAATTTATCAGTTCAGAAAGCATTAAATTATAAGTATTACCAGTAGTCCGAGTATAAAATGATACAAATAAATCGTAACCTTATAGCAGCAAGAGGAAACAGTGAGCACATCGACTAAGCTGCAGGTATAGTTTGATATCTCAAGGATTTTTTTTCTTTGTAAAGGTTTACATACTTTTTTCGTTTTACCCCTATTAAGCTTTAGAGATGATCTAGAACTAAATCTAAATTTCACTATAAATAAAACACATATGTTATCCTAAGGATAACTTACCTATTATTATTTCGGCCTTTTTGGATTAGCTCTCTTTGTATAATTTATCGTGACGTTTATGCCACAATTACAAAAATGAATGATCATTGTGTCAAGGGACATAATTTTTTTTTATAGAATTTAATTTAATTTATCTAAAATTTCAAAAAATGTTAATTTCTATTTTTGGCTAATTGATGTCATACAAGAATTTTTGTCATTGGTAAAAAAAACAACTATAAATAATAAATATGCTTTAAATTCAATATATTGCAATTAAATATGTTCGTATTTAAAATGGCGGCAAACCATGTCTTATAGATATTTATAAAAAAATTAATTCTCGTTGGTATATACGCACCACCGCACAGTAGGTTTGTTAGTACCTGTTTTCTGCTTTGAATATCATGAAGTGACATTCACTTCATTCGTCAATCTTAATAGAATTATTGGTCTCTCAATCATTATACAACCAACACAATATACATTTTACTACTAATTGTTGTTCTGCTTAAAAAGTCATTACTTTATGTTTTCGGTGATTGCTTCCATTTCCAATACATTTGTTAATGTTGAGCACATGATTCATGAGTAGCTAATTTTGTATTTTTAATGTCAGTTAATAATTCAATTAGATGAGCAATTTGTTCATTCTTTTTGTTTATGCTACAAAACAAAAGATTTTATCAAAATAATGATACTTGAAAATGAGAATAATCCTTTTTAAACACGCAAACATTTTCCCCAGTAGTTAACTTACGCTAAAATAATTCTCAAGTTACACGTCTTATCTCTGTTTTGGTGTTTAGTGCTTGTCTAATTTGGAGAAGATAATGTCAACTAGATGCTACCCGCAGCATTGCATACGCCGCAGACTTGGTCATAAATAGTTCAAAGAAACGGACACAAACTACAGCACGAAGAAATCGGAACATCGCGAATTAACTTCGGGGGTGGGGTAGGGGAGGGGGGCTTGGAACCGCTGATGCATTGTTGGTCTCGAGACATGCGCACTGTGTTTAGTTACCTGCCCCTCACCCTGCACCACCCTTGCTTGCCAACCATAAACTATTATGGGCGACCCTGGCAAGGGTCATTCATCATGCTTATTTTCACTCGTCTTGGGCTTGTTCTGGTGAATTATATATATAGATTGCTCACTCATAATTTGCATAACATTTTATTTTGTGACTCCCGATTAATTAATTTCTAATGTTTAATTTTTTTGTTGTTTCTGAAATATCTCTGACATGACTTAACTCATTGTGATGACTCCCCTGACTCTCTAAAGGTAACATTCATGTATAGTAAAACAATAATGGCAGATTTTAATTTGCAGCTTTACGAATTGTTTATTAATGGTAAAAAATAACATCTAATCAGTGTTATTGATTTTATAAAAACTTCTAGTAATTATGATTTAAGATATTAAAATATTTCAAAGGTTTTTTTAAAAGAAGTTTTTATTTCATGAATTTATTGAAAACAGTTTTTTTCACACATATTTTTTTATAGCTTTAAAAACATTATTTTTCTTGAGATTAAAGACACCCAAGGCATGATGGCTTTCATTACTGAACATCTCATAAGTCTAGTCTGTAAAGTCAATTATAACCGTATATGTGGTTAAAAGTGCATCAAACATTTTCCAAAAATTAAGATTCCAGATTCCTTAAAAAAATTTCAAAATATATGAGCCTAAATTTGTCAGTACAGGTGACATAACACTATAACTATTACCGCCAGTCCGAGTCTGAGACTAAATCACCCCAGCACTATATTATCCTTACAACAGCCAGAAGTAGGAGCTGACACATCGCTTTAAATTAAGGTACATAAAATATAGGATTTTCTTTTCTTTGTAGAGGTTTACATTCTTTAGTGACAAATAATTACTGCGATTTGATACTAAAATTAAACTAATTGATTTTATTAAACCAATAGTCATCAAAAATAAAATAAAACAATTGTGTTTTAGCTTGAGACACTTTGTGATGCAACACATATAATGATAAAATAAATGATATATATCATCTGGGTTTATTGGTTCAGAAAACAAAATGTAATTCGGAAATTAATGTTTTAAAGTTGTGATTTGAGTGTAGATTTTACAACCCTGGATATTGGGATTATTACTGATGTGTAATCAGGGACAATTAAATGACTTTTTTTATGTGTAATCAGAGACAATTATATGACTGATGTGTAATCAGAAACAATTACATGGCTGATGTGTAATCAGAGACATTTACATGGCTCATGTGTAATCAGAGACAATTACATGGCTGATGTGTAATCAGAGACATTTACATGACTGATGTGTAATTATAGACAATTACATGCCTGATGTGTAATCAGAGACAATTACATGCCTGATGTGTAATCAGAGACAATTACATGGCTGATGTGTAATTAGAGACAATTACATGACTAATGTGTAATCAGAGACAATTAAATGGCTGATGTGTAATTAGAGACATTTACATGGCTGATGTGTAATCAGAGACAATTACATGGCTGATGTGTAATCAGAGACAATTACATGGCTGATGTGTAATCAGAGACAATTACATTGCTGATGTGTAATCAGAGACAATTACATTGCTGATGTGTAATCAGAGACAATTACATTGTAAATGTGTAATCAGAGACAATTACATGGCTGATGTGTAATCAGAGACATTTACATGGCTGATATGTAATCAGAGACAATTACATGGATGATGTGTAATCAGAGACATTCACATGACTGATGTGTAATCTGAGACAATTACATTGCTGTTGTGTAATCTGAGAAAATTACATGGCTGATGTGTAATCAGAGATAATTACATTCATCATCATCATTTGTCCTTTGAGTTCCTTGTGGAAAATAGGGCCTCTGTCAAAGCTCGCCACTCTACACGGTCCCTTGCCAGTCGCTTCAATTCTTCCCAGCTCTTCCCAGTCCTTCCAGCCTCGTCCAACATGCTCCGTCTCCATGTACGTTTGGGTCTTCCTCGTTGTCGTTTTCCCTGTGGGTTCCAATCTAAGGCCTGCCTAGCCCTGCTGTTATCTTTCCCGAGGGTGTGTCCAATCTATCTCCACTTTCTTTCCATGATTTGTTGTTCTACTGTTCTTTGTCCACACCTCTCCCACAGCTTGGAGTTTTTGACTTTATCGAACCATTTTATTTTCAGAATATTTATGAGGCATCTGTTAACAAAGGTCTGGAGTCTATTTTTTGTTTTCTCTGTCGCCCGCCATATTTCTGATCCATAAAGTAGGACCGTTTTAACATTGGTGTTAAAGATCCTTACTTTTGTTTTGACAGAGATGTATGTAGATCTCCAGACCTGTTTCAGATTGGCAAAAGCCTGTCGCGCCAAATTTATTCTTCGTTCGATGTCCTCATCTGTTCCCCCTGATATACTGACCACACTCCCAAGGTATACAAAGTTGTTTACTTGCTCCAGGTTACGGTTTTCTACTTGGATGACTCCATCTTGTAGGAAGTTAATTTTCAAAAAATTTGTTTTTTGAATGTTTAAATTGAGTCCTACTCTTTTCCCAGTCTCGCTCAAGGCTGTGATTTTGTCTTGCATGTCTTGAAGTCTGTGGGACAGAATGGCCAAGTCATCCGCAAACTCCAAATCTTCTAGTTTTTGCATTAGGTTCCAATGGATTCCTTTTCCTGAGCTTGCATAAGCTTCTTTTGTGACCCAGTGTAACACAAGAAGGAACAGAAGTGGTGAAAGGAGGCATCCTTGTTTGACTCCAGTTGTGAAATGGAATTCATCTGTTAGTCTACCATTATGTACTACTTGGCAGGTGAAGTTTTCGTACAGATTTCGGATGATGTTAGTTATTTTGTTTGGTATTCCATAGTGCCTCATTATTGACCATATAGTTTCTCTATTTATGCTATCAAAGGCCTTTTCAAAGTCCACAAATGTGGCATAGAGTGGATATACCATTCAATAGATTGTTCTATAATTATCCGGAGTGTTGCTATTTGGTCAATGCATGATCTTCCTTTTCTGAACCCAGCTTGTTCTTCTCTCAGGAGATCATCGCAGGCATCTTTTATTCTGTTTAGTATTGTTTTGCTAAAGACATTGCTTGGTACTGATAGTAGAGTAATTCCTCGCCATTTTTCACATTGTGACAGATCCCCATTCTTTGGAATTTTAATCAGGTAGCCACTTTTCCATTCTGCAGGAGGGGTTTCAGTTGGCCAAATTTTGTTAAAGATACTGTGGAGTTGGTTGATAATTTCAGCTTCTCCTTCTTTTAGAACCTCGGGTGGTATGTTATCTACACCTGCTGCTTTCCCTGTCTTCACTTGATTGATGGCCGTCCATATTTCTTCTTTGGATATCCCTTCCATATTTATGTCCAGTGTTTCTCCAGTGGTCAAAACGGGTGGGTTCAGAGGGGTCGGTCGGTCTGTTTAGGACTTCCTGGAAATATTCTTTCCATCTTATAAGCTGGTCATCTATGGAGGAAATGACTTTACCTTGTTTATCTCGGACTGGTGCATAGTAGTTAGATTTCTTGCCACTCAAATTACATGGCTGATGTGTAATCAGAGACAATTGCATGACTTTTTGATGCAGAATGAGAAAGACTGTTCACCGAAAGTTTTAGTTCGTCTATTAGTAAAAGTATTAGAGAAAGAAAATAAACAATATAAAAGCCCAAGTCACTGACTCCGTAACGCTGAGGGACATAGTACAACAGTCCATAGCAGTTTAAAAGCGTGTGGTGTTTCTCGATGTAAAATATTACATGACGTCATTGTTTGAGCTTATATTTTAATTTTGGAAAAGGGAATGATGTAAAAAGAGGATTTGATGATTTATAATTATAAAATATTTTGTGTACATTTCAGGAAGTTTAATATTTCGCATTTATCAAACAATGATAAGTTACTTGGGATTTTGAAAAAGGTGGGTGGCGTAGGCACCCTACAGCTCCTAGTATCTATAGAAGATTGTAACTTGCGAGAGGGTTCGTAGATAGTATTGCCTGGTAGCCAATTTAATAAACTACATATCTTTGAAGGAAAATGAAAATAATTGGTGTTATGTTGTTGATATTTTAATTTATAGACCAAATAACCCTATTTAGATTAACGAATAAAAAGAGATGTCACTATGTAACTTAATGATTGAAAGTTTTAGTCACGTATGAGGTCAATCATACGCGTTCATATTAATTTTCAAAATAATTAAATTTTTATAAATATATAAAAGACATAGTTTTCGGCTATTTTAAATATGAAGACAGTTAATTGCAATATATTGACATTATGTATGTATGGCATCTGTCCGTATACGAAAGACGATAGATTTATCTTTATTATTTGCAGCTCTTGGTGTGGCTGATGAGACCAATCCTTGAGTGGCAGTCTCTTCTGTATGTCACACACACGAATGTAGTGGGGCAGTGTTGCCTGGCCTTCCTCCTCGCTCTTTTTTCAACTGCTTCTGCCCTAGTTCGCTCCTGTGCTCTTAGTGATCCTTATTTCACTATAGCCTGCCACGTGGACCAATCAGGTTTTCCAAGTTTTGTATGTCAATGTTGGCTGCTTTCATGTCTCTCCTGCATATGTCCGTGTATCTAAGACATGGACGACAACCCGACCTTTTCTTTGTCGCCAGCTCGCTGTATAGCACACCCTTGGTTATGCGACAAGTTTGCATTCTCTTGACGTGTCCAAGCCAACGGAGGCGTCTTTGGCTTAATATGGCTGGAATGCTACTTATGCTTGCTTGAGCCAGGACCTCTGTGTTGGGGACTTTCTCTTGCCATTTCAGGTGGAATCTATTGAGCCTTCTTTCATGCCTGATATGGGTGTTCAAAGACTCGCATCCATAGTAGGAGTGTGCTCAGTACGCAAGACTGGTATACCTGCAGCTTAGTCATTGCTGTGAATTTAATAATAATAATAATAATAAATTGATTATTTATATAGCGCTGTATCCCAGTAAGGAACTGGGCTCACAGCGCTTTACATGAAAGAAATAGCATACCTATAAGTATTAAATTAACTTTCATATCATAACAAACACAAAAATTACAGTACATTATACATAAGCTACGTTAATCATTTACAAGAAATGTTGTTTCATTTATTTTGAAAATAAATTTTGAAAAGATGTGTCTTAAGTGCAGTCTTGAAGCACTTGGTTGTTTGAATACTACGTATGTGTAATGGTAGAGAATTCCATTGTTTGGCTGCACAAAAAGAGAACGACCTTTCACCAAATGTTTTGGTGCGTGTCGTAGGAACAGAGAGAACGCGTGTGTCTGCAGAAGATCGTAGCTGTGCAGTAGAAGTAGTTGCCTTGTATACAGTACAAAAAGTACCGGACCCAAAACAGAGCCCTGAGACACACCATAAAGCAAGTCAGCTTTGTGAGAGATACAGCCATCTACTGATACTACCTGTGATCTGTTAGAAAAGTATGATTGAAACCAAGCCAGAACTGAGCCAGAAATTCCAAAATAATTTTGCAGGGTTTTCAGCAGTGTTTGATGGTCGACAGTGTCAAAGGCTGCACTAAGATCTAAGAGGACCAATATAGAAATGTTCCCACTGTATAGTGCGAGTAGGAGGTCATTTGTTACCTTCAACAGGGTGGTCTCTGTGCTGTGAGAAGATCTGTAGGCCGACTGATTAGGACTTAGAAGAGTGTGGTCATTTAGATAAGAAAAAAGTTGTTTTAAGACTAGTTTTTCAATGCCAGTTAATAATTCAATTAGATGAGCAATTTGTTCATTCTTTTTGTTTATGCTACAAAACAAAAGATTTAAATCAAAATAATGATACTTGAAAAGGAGAATAATCCTTTTTAAATACGCAAACAATTTCCTTAGTAGTTAACTTACGCTAAAATAATTCTCAAGTTACACCTCTTATCTCTGTTTTGGTGTTTAGTGCTTGTCTAATTTGGAGAAGATAATGTCAACTAGATGCGACCCGCAGCATTGCATACGCCGCAGACTTGGTCATAAATAGTGCAAAGAAACGGACACAAACTACAGCACGAAGAAATCGGAACATCTCGAGTTAACTTCGGGGGTGTGGGAGGGTAGGGGGCTTGGAACCACCGATTCATTGTTGGTCTCGAGACATGCGCACTGTGTTTAGATACCTGTCCCCCACCCTGCACCACTCTTATCATCAGTATCGCTAGTTGTTAAAGGAGCTTCTACAAACTGAAGTTGATAAAAAAAGTATCTTCGTTGCATTATGAGCGATTTAAGACAACACAATCTTGCAATATTGTCCATAGACCAAGATATTACAAATAATTAAAATTTTGATAGCTTAATACACGATTTTTCTATTATGAAAGTAAATGTATACATAATTAAATATGCTTACATACTAACTAGTGTATAGAATTTCTTTGTTTGATAATGTTTTTTTGGATGTAAATTTGGAATATATTTAGTCTCATGGGAAGGGGGGGGGCTGCGACCTCTGTAGCTTTCTTGTTAGGGTTGGGTTAAAAGTTATCGTGTATTTTTATTAATGTGTATTTATAGGTATATCATCTTATGCGCCTCTTTTACTACTGCTTACATAAACATGCATGGCATGCATTGGTTAACATATACATAGAGGCGTCACTAGGTTTGGTGTCACCCGGGGCGGTAGCTCAAGGTGTCACCCCCTAACGAATAAACCAATAGAACTCCCCCGAGTTTTCCAGTGCCAAATAACGGGAACATACAGAATTTTACATTTTGGTGTCACCCCTTGTGATGGTGACACAACAAAAGAGAGCACATGAAGATTGGAGGCGATTGTTCTAATACATGCTAATGTTTCAAGATTGACTTTCCAACGAGATATAGCGATCTTATGTTTGCACCCATTTGTCGTGGCTCTTTCATCGTGCACTCTTTAATGACATATGATAAGAATTTAAAGAAGAAAATGTTCCCAACCTATGTGAAACAAGCCCGTGAAATAAAAAAAAAGATTATTAATGATCTTAATGATATATTTTTAAAGTTTAAGTCTTGTCAGTCATACTTTAAGATCATTTAATAATTTTTTCTTTTTAATTTCGTCTAACGTTTGACGTGTCCAAAATTAATGTATAATTTGGCTTACTTTTGTAACTTTCATTTTTAAATTCAATCATTATTAAATAATTTTTTTTTATCCAGACAATGTATGATGTGGCCTTTTGACTCAAAAATAATTCGAGTAAAGTCGAACTCAAAGGGACGCGACAAAATTGGATTACAGATTTTTTGAGTTAGGGAAAATCCTATTGTGGAGGGAGTAAAGTGTGTGTGAGGGGAGGGGCTCTCTCATGGTTATTTTAGGTTTTGGTGTCACCCCCCTGATGGTGTCACCCGGGGCGGCCTGCCCCTCCGCTCCCCCCTAGTGACGCCACTGCATATAGTCCACATTTACTTCGTTTCAATTACAATTATTTATTCATGTTTATTAATTTATAAAAACCATCATATAATCCACTAAGTGGCCGTCCTTAAATGACGTTACGCGATTTTGGCTGACTTTTCACCCCTTCTCCCTTCGTCACACGTCGTCTCAAAAACTTATCTTATCTTATCTGTTTACAGACGTTCCTTCTATACAGAAGATTATTGCATCCTACGCTTATCTATGGTTTGTGATTAATCCTGCATTTTTATTAGAGATTTAAATGTTGATAAAGTGTTGGCTTTCCTGGTTTCTTCAGGCAACCCATTCCACGCCCGAATTCCGGATGGAAAGAACGAAATTTTGTATGTGTTTGTTCTTGCATACGGAATAAGAAAGGTGTTTTTATTCTTATGTCTATCTGAGGGTTGTATTAAGTTTTCTTTGTGTTGTATTTCTAAATTAGAATTAATTGCTTTATGTATGGTTACTACTTTGCTCTTGGTTCTTCTATCCTCTAGTGTTTCAAGGTTTAATGATTTAACTAATGGTGTTATTCTTGTCAGTTTTGAATATTCCCCAGTAATGAACCTGGCAGCTCTTTTTTGAATTTGTTCTAGTTTATCAAAATTAGACCCATATGACGTCACAAAGCTTTGACACCCCCACCCCCACCCTAAAAGCCGTAATTCCTATTTGAAAATGAACATGTTTCAAATCCAATTTTTGTCATTTAAGTATGTTTTTATTGTAAGGCCGCACTCTAATATCGTAAAACGCTTTTTACATAACAGTCATTAAATAAAGTGTCAGTAATCAAATATTTAAGTGGAAATTTTATTTAAAGTTGCGCGTTTTGACGTGACGTCAGATTTCTTAAACACACCCTCTCGTCACAAATATAATATTCCCCTGCCAGCTTCCAGGTGCGTGACGTCTTTTATGAACGGCCCCTAAAAAGTGCGTTAAATTGGAAACCGTCCCGGGTGGCAAAAGTTCTAGCTACGCCACTGTTTTAGTTTACATACATATTTTATGATGTAATATGTTTTAATAATTTAAATATTACTTATGTAAGTACCTATTTTATGTTATTGTACTGATGAAGGCATTAGCCGAAACGTCTATTGTAGTTTTAGTTTAAAATAAAGATAAATTATTTTGTTTTCATTGCACAATTTGTTTGTGTATTTTGTATTTTATTTAAAAGCTTTATCGCAGTCTCATTCTATATTCTAATTGAAATGTCTGTAACGCTTGATCCTGCAACTCCTCCTCAACCATACCAGATAGAGGGTTTATTGTATTTCCGGGTAAAAAACACACGAAAAAATAGCCGAATTTTGTCAATTTCTTGCCAA
This sequence comes from Ampullaceana balthica, assembly GCA_944989445.1. Taxonomy (NCBI): domain Eukaryota; kingdom Metazoa; phylum Mollusca; class Gastropoda; family Lymnaeidae; genus Ampullaceana; species Ampullaceana balthica. The sequence continues at coordinate 489,802 of CALYLW010000201.1, forward strand.
TTATAACAGCTATCTGGTTGAAACAAACGCCAAACGATAGCTAAAAATATTTAGAACAATGATGGAGAAGGAATTTTGGAAAAATCTCATTTCGTTCGACTCACGTATTTAGCAAGAATTTTTTTGATGGAAATTGTTTTGTTAACTTTCATAATTATTGATTTGAAATGACTTTTAATGTAGTCTAGAATGACTCGGTTGAGCTGGGGCGCCATAGCGCCCATTGTTTTTAGGGCGCCCAGGGCGCCCACTTTTTTCAAAACCCCAACTACTTATCCTTGTTTGATAAATACTTAATATTAAACTTACTGAAATGTACACAAAGTATTTTATAATAGGAGTTGTAGGGAGCCTAAGGCGCTCACTGCATCTGTAGGGCGCCTACGGCGCATACTTTTTTTTTATCAAAAGCCCAAGTAACTTATCCTTGTTTGATAAATAAGAAATATTAAACTTGCTGAAATGTACACAAAGTATTTTATAATTATAAATTCTCAAATCCTATTTTTACATTGTTCCCTTTTCAAAAATTAAAATATAAGCTAAAACAATGAGGTCATATAATATTCTTTTTACAGTGCGTCTTTAATTTATAATTATTTTGCACACATTTTTTGCGCGCCTCATACGCACACCTTGTATTAAGTATTAAAATATAAGCTAAAAATGACGTCATAGCGTTAAACATACATCCATTGAGTGAGTGACTTGGGCTATTATATTATTTATAGTTAATGGGGTTTTCCCGCTATGTGAATGCTTATGTTAGATTGTTGCGTGGTGAGCATTATATGGACACATTATTGGCGTGATGTAGGGTGAGGGGATATGACGTCATTTTTCGTTTACTTTCAGAAGTACTGATTTGAAATGACTTTTAATAAAATCGAGAATGATTTCCCTTGCATAAAAAAATCGGAAATTCTTTTTGGGAAATTGCATTTAAATACTCATTCGAGTTTTTATTAATGTTTTTTTTCCCACCCAAAGGGTGATTACTTTCTTTACTGAACATCTAATAATGTCAAAATGTAAAGTAGTTTAGAACCGTACATGTATTAGATTTAAATAGGCATACACTTTTTTCCAAAAACAGAAGATTGCTAAAATATATCTAAATAACTGAGCCAAAATTTATCAGTACAAAAAGAATTACATTATAAGTATTACCACTAGTATGAGTCTAAAATGGTAAGCATAAATCATAACCTTATAGCAGACAGAAGAAATAGCTGATACATCGACTAAACTTCAGATATAGTTTGATATCTCAATGATTTTTTTTCTTTGAAAAGGTTTACATACTTTTTTTTTGTTTTACCCCTATTAAGCTTTGGAGCTGATCTAGAACTAAATCTAAATTTCACTATAGATCAACATGTAGTTTAAGATTTCATATGTTATCCTAAGGATAACTTACCTATTATTCTTTCGGCCTTTTTGGATTAGCTCTCTTTGTATAATTTATCGTGACGTTTATGCCACAATAACAAAAAAGCATGATCATTGTGTCAAGGGACATAATTTTCTTTTTAAAGAATTTAATTTAATTTATCTAAAACTTGAAAAAATGTTAAATGCTATTTTTGGCTAATTGATGTCATACAAGATTTTGTCATTGGTAAAAAAAACCAACTATAAATAATAAATATCCGTTCAAACTCAATATATAGCACTTAAATATGTTCGTATTTAAAATGGCTGCAAACCATGTCTTTCAGATATTTATAAGATTTTTTAATCTCGTTAAAATATAAACACACCGACGCAGAGGTTACTTATTTTGTGCTTTCAATATCATGAAGTGAAGTGAAATTCACTTCATTCGTCAATCTAAATAAAATTATTGGTCTCTTAATTATTATACAACCAACACAATATACATTTTACAACTAATTGTTGTTCTGCTTAAATAGCCCTTACTTTATGTTTTCGGTGATTGCTTCCATTTCCAATTCATTTGTTAATGTTGAGCACATGATTCATGAGTAGCTAATTTTGTATTTTTTAATGCCAGTTAATAATTCAATTAGATGAGCAATTTGTTCATTCTTTTTGTTTATGCTACAAAACAAAAGATTTAAATCAAAATAACTTATACTTGAAAAGGAGAATGATCCTTTTTAAATACGCAAACATTTTCCCCAGTAGTTAACTTACGCTAAAATAATTCTCAAGTTACACGTCTTATCTCTGTTTTGGTGTTTAGTGCTTGTCTAATTTGGAGAAGATAATGTCAACTAGATGCAACCCGCAGCATTGCATACGCCGCAGACTTGGTCATAAATAGTGTAAAGAAACGGACACAATCTACAGCACGAAGAAATCGGAACATCTCGAGTTAACTTCGGGGGTGGGGAGGGAAGGGGGGCTTGGAACCTCCGATGAATTGTTTGTCTCGAGACATACGCACTGTGGTTAGTAAATTGCCCCCACCCTGCACTACCCTTGCTTGCCAACCATAAACTATTATGGGCGACCCTAGCGAGGGTCATTCATCATACTTATTTGCACCAGTCTTGGGCTTGTTCTGGTGAATTATATATACAGATTGCTCACTCATAAATTGCGTAACATTTTATTTTGTGACTCCCGATTAATTAATTTCTAATGTTTAATATTTTGTTTGTTTCTGAAATACCTCTGACATGACTTAACATTTTGTTGACTCCCCTGACTCTCTAAAGGTAACATTCATGTTTAGTAAAACAATAATGGCAGATTTCAATTTGTAGCTATAAGAATTGTTTATTAATGGTAAAAAATAACATCTAATTAGCGTTATTGGTTATATAAAAACTTCTAGTAATTATGATTTAAGATATTAAAATATTACTATTTCAAAAGTTATTTTTTTAAGTTTTCATATCATGAATTTATTGAAGACAGTTTTTTTCACAGATTTACTTACATACCAATAAGTAAATTAACCTAGATTAATGTCACCCGAGGTATAATGGCTATCTTTACTGAACATCTCATAATGCTAGTCTGTAAAGTCGAATATAACTGTACATGTGTTAGGCTTTAAAGTGCATGCAACATTTCCAAAAATAAAGATTTCAGATTCCTTAAAAAATTTCAAAATATATGAGCCTAAATTTGTCAGTACAGGTGGCATAACTCTACAACTATTACCGCCAATTCGAGTCTGAGTCTAGATCAGCCCAGCAATATATTATCCTTACAATAGCCAGTAGTATGTGTTGACACATCGCTTTCGCTTAAGATTTGTTTTGATGTCTCAAGGATTTTCTTTTCTTTGTAAATGTTTACATTCTTTAGTGACAAATAAATACTGCGATTTGATACTAAAATTAAGCTAATTGATTTTATGAAACCAATAGTCATTAAAAAGAAAAAAATGTCAAAGTGTTTTAGCTTGAGATAATATGTTTGATAAAATAAATGAAATATAAAATCTGGGTTTAATGTTTTAGAAAAAAAATGTAATTCGGATATTAATGTTTTAAAGTTGTGATTTGAGTGTAGATTTTACAAACCTGGATTTTGGGATTATTACGGATGTGTAATCAGAGACAATTAAACGACTGATGTGTAATTAGAGACAAGTACATGACTGATGTGTAATCAGAGACAAGTACATGGCTGATGTGTAATTAGAGACAATTACATGGCTGATGTGTAATCAGAGACAATTACATAGCTGATGTATAATCAGAGACAATTACATGACTGATGTGTAATTAGAGAAAAATAACATTGCTGATGTGTAATCAGAGACAATAACATGACTGATGTGTAATTAGAGACAATTACATGGCTGATGTGTAATTAGAGAAAATTATATTGCTGATGTGTAATCAGAGACAATTACATGGCTGATGTGTAATTAGAGAAAATTACATTGATGATGTGTAATCAGAGACAATAACATGACTGATGTGTAATTAGAGACAATTACATGGCTGATGTGTAATTAGTGAAAATTACATTGCTGATGTGTAATCAGAGACTATTACATGGCTGATGTGTAATTAGAGAATATTACATTGCTGATGTGTAATCAGAGACAATTACATGGCTGATGTGTAATTAGAGAAAATTACATTGCTGATGTGTAATCAGAGACAATTACATGGCTGATGTGTAATTAGAGAAAATTACATTGCCGATGTGTAATCAGAGACAATAACATGACTGATGTGTAATTAGAGACAATTACATGGCTGATGTGTAATTAGAGAAAATTACATTGCTGATGTGTAATCAGAGACAATTATATTGCTGATGTGTAATCAGAGACAAGTACATTACTGATGTGTAATCAGAGACAATTACATGGCTGATGTGTAATCAGAGACAATTACATAGCTGATGTATAATCAGAGACAATTACATGACTGATGTGTAATTAGAGAAAAATAACATTGCTGATGTGTAATCAGAGACAATAACATGACTGATGTGTAATTAGAGACAATTACATGGCTGATGTGTAATTAGAGAAAATTATATTGCTGATGTGTAATCAGAGACAATTACATGGCTGATGTGTAATTAGAGAAAATTACATTGATGATGTGTAATCAGAGACAATAACATGACTGATGTGTAATTAGAGACAATTACATGGCTGATGTGTAATTAGTGAAAATTACATTGCTGATGTGTAATCAGAGACTATTACATGGCTGATGTGTAATTAGAGAATATTACATTGCTGATGTGTAATCAGAGACAATTACATGGCTGATGTGTAATTAGAGAAAATTACATTGCTGATGTGTAATCAGAGACAATTACATGGCTGATGTGTAATTAGAGAAAATTACATTGCCGATGTGTAATCAGAGACAATAACATGACTGATGTGTAATTAGAGACAATTACATGGCTGATGTGTAATTAGAGAAAATTACATTGCTGATGTGTAATCAGAGACAATTACATGGCTGATGTGTAATCAGAGACAATAACATGACTGATGTGTAATTAGAGACAATTACATGGCAAATGTGTAATTAGAGAAAATTACATTGCTGATGTGTAATCAGAGACAATGACATAACTGATGTGTAATTAGAGAATATTACATTGCTGAAGTGTAATCAGAGACAATTACATGGCTAATGTGTTATTAGAGAATATTACATTGCTGATGTGTAATCAGAGACAATTACATGGCTGATGTGTAATCAGAGACAATTACATGACTGATGTGTAATTAGAGAAAAATAACATTGCTGATGTGTAATCAGAGACAATAACATGACTGATGTGTAATTAGAGAAAAATAACATTGCTGATGTGTAATCAGAGACAATAACATGACTGATGTGTAATTAGAGACAATTCAATTGCTTATATGTAATCAGAGACAATTACAATGGTGATGTGTAATCAGAGACAATTTCATGGCTGATCTGTAATCAGAGACAATTATATTGCTTATGTGTAATCAGAGACAATTACATGGCTGATGTGTAATTAGAGACAATTACATGGCCTTTTTATGTGTAATCAGAGACAATTACATGGCTGATCTGTAATCAGAGACAATTATATTGCTTATGTGTAATCAGAGACAATTACATGGCTGATGTGTAATTAGAGACAATTTACATGGCCTTTTTATGTGTAATCAGAGACAATTACATGGCTGATCTGTAATCAGAGACAATTATATTGCTTATGTGTAATCAGAGACAATTACATGACTGATGTGTAATTAGAGACAATTACATGGATGATGTGTAATCAGAGACAATTAAATGGCTAATGTGTAATCAGAGACAATTACACTGCGAATGTGTAATTAGAGACCATTACATGGCTGATGTGTAATAAGAGACGATTACATGACTGATGTGTAATAAGAGACGATTACATAGCTGTTGTGTAATCAAAGACAATTACATGGCTGATCTGTAATCAGTGACGATAACATGACTTTTTGATGCAGAATGAGAAAGACTGTTCACAGAAAGTATTAGTTCCCTCTATTAGAGAAAGAAAATAAACAATATAAAAGCCCAAGTCACTGACTCCGTAACGTTGAGGGACTTTAGTACAACAGTCCATAGCAGTTAAAAAACGTGTGGTGTTTCCTGGCTTAAAATATTATATGACGTCATTGTTTGAGCATATATTTTAATTTTGGAAAAGGGAATGATGTAAAAAGAGGATTTGAGGATTTATAATTATAAAATACTTTTTGTACATTTCAGGAATATTTCGTATTTATCAAACAAGGATAAGTTACTTGGGCGCCCTACAACCCCTAGTATCTATAGAAGATTGTAACTTTCGAGAGGGTTAAAACACTAATACGAGGAAACAGAGATAGGAATTACAGCGTCACATTAAATACATCAAGGGTCGGCGAACTTTTTTGCCCATTATCCCAATTATAAAATTGTATGTTGACATTACCCGAGAAGACTCAACGTCCTGCCCACACGACTTGGACGTTTGGGGGAGGGTCGTAAAAGTTGACTCTATAATGAATCTACATTCGTCTGAGAAGAATGCCACTGCGCTTAAAAGCCAAGGGGACGAAGGAGTATAAGAACATGACTCTGATGTGTAGGTAACTCTAACTTATTCAATTTTGACAGCAGCTCATTAGTTACCACAATATGTTGCTTCATCCGTTCATTTCATTACATGGACGTAATTGATATAAATAAATTTCCCGTACGTACAGCTGATAATTTGCTATGACTTTAAGTGCAGCGATATAAGAGAGAGAGAGAGTGTCCAATATCTTAACATTAACTTCTCCAAATGAGACACGCACGTTACGCCAAAATAAAGATGAGACGCGTAACGTTAGATTGATTTTAAAGTTAGTATATTACTGGTAATAATGCTTGTGTATTTGAAAAGGCTTATTCTCCCATAAAGCATTATTATATTTATTAAAAAATTTTGTTTTCTAACATAAACAAAAAGAATGAACAAAGTGCTCATCTAATGGAATTATTAACTGGCTTTAAAAATACAAAATTAGCAATTAATAAATCATGTGCTCAACATTACCAAATTAATTGCAAATGGAAGCAATCATTAACGTGATACAAAAGAATAGAATATTTAATAAAAGAAAACACATAAAAAAACAAGTTTTGACTATAAATCCTTTATGTACTAGAAGTAACCAAAAGAATGTTCATTATAATACGCAGCGCAAGACCATCCAACAATACAAAATTGTAGTTGTGTCGTAAAACATGTTTAATATAATGCGCACCGATCAGGAATATGTTTATAAAAAGTGTTGTCAATAAAATACGCACCTTATTGCGCGACAGAAAGGTTGTTCAATATAATACGCACCGCGACGCTCTATCTAAAAAAATATCATGATACATAGGAATAAATAAAATAATCTAAAAAATCAATAATTTAATTATGGTACATGCGTTCGATCTGAAATTTTGTAACATTGTTTTTATTATCGGTACAAAACTGCCTGCAAAATTTCAGCTCGCTAGCTTACGAGCAAGTGGGTTAAAAGCGTTCAAAAAATTTGGCGACAAGCAATCAAGCAATCAAGGGTGCAGACACCACGAGTTAATATAAAGGATTTAAAAAAGCTTTTGTTAGTTTTGTTTAGACATTGATTTGGTCTCTAAGCAATTATTTGAACATCCGTCTCTATTTATACTGTTGGTAATGATGGAAAATTTTAATTACGGATACAGTAATTGATAACCAGCATGTTACGCAAGAACATGATTATCTTTCGCAAATGAGGCGCTGGATTTCCGACCACCCGCTATATTACGTGCGTAGCAATTAATTGAGGATATATTTGTAGGTGGAGGTGTTATGGGGCGGGATTATGGGGCGTGCTGGTGCGTAACTTGTAAAAGAGGGAGTGTAAACCCTGAGGAACTTTAACGCAAAAAGAAGCCATTTCAAGAATTCAATGTGTTCATATTATAAATAAAACAACAGATATATGAACATTCATTCACATGAAAGAAAACCTATTAATAATCTTGGCTTGAAACATGTTAACTAAGAGGTCCCTACTATTTTTATAGCCGCGGAGAGTTCAGCATTTGACAATTTTATCAAGACGAGTCATATTAGCTAGTTTCATATTCTGGCATCACCCGTGGGCACTTTACCCAGCTTTAGATAGGCTTGAGAAAGTACTTTAAGGATTTGGGACAGTTCATTGTTTAGCTCTTTTAGTAGCCTTGCCGGCAATTCATCTGAATCATTAACGTTGTTTATTTTAAAAGTAATTTAGGAGTTTATTTATACCTCCATCGTCAACAGTTATGATATATTATTATATATATATTTTTATTTTAGTTTATTGAAACTTCCTTGTCACCTGAGGCTGAAAACGCTGATGCAAATATGTGTTGAGGATGTTAGCGTTGGTCTCATTATCACTAGGTTTTATTGTTTGGGCCTTTTAGTGACGTTATTCCTGTGGGCTCCATTTTTTAGACTTGATAAAGTTAATTAATTAACGCAATTTCCCTTGGGAATTGCGTTTATACATTTGAAATGTCTGTGCACTGTTCGAGCTTGCACATGCAACTCCACCTGAACCATACCAGATCGAGGGTTCGGGTCTTTTGCAACTATGCTAAGGAGGTCCCAAGGATGTGCAAAGGCCAAAAAAAAACCGAAAAGGTTTACTGGATTACCCGGAAAATACAACCAAAATAAAAACAACAACAAAAAAAAACAACCCAAAAAGATAAGTATTTTGTCAATTTCTCGCCAACCATAACATCTATCGGGTTGAAACAAACGCCAAACAATAGCTAATAATATTTAGAAAAATTTTTAAAAATCTCTTTTGGTTCGACTCAGGTAATTTTAGCAGCAATTTGTAGATAGCAATTGTTCTGTTTATTTTCACAATTATTGTTTTGAAATTACTTTTATTGTAATCTAGAATGATAGTTAATGGGGTTTTCCCGCTTTGTGAATGCTAATGTTAGACTGTTGCGCGGTGCGCATTATATTGACACGTTCTTGGTGTGACTCTTAAATGATTTCTCTTGATTAAAAAAAATCGGAAATTCTTTGTTGGAAATTGCGTTTAAATACTCATTCGAGTTTTTATTACTTGGAGGCGTCCATAAATGACGTCACACGATTTTGACCGATTTTTCACTCCCCATCCCCCATTCGTCACGCGTTTCACAAAAACTTAGACCCCCCCCTCCAATATGACGTCACAAAGCATAGCCTCCCCCCCATTAAAGCTGTATTTTCTATTGAAAAATAGCAAGTTTCAAATCACTTTATTGTCATTTAAGTATTTATTTAGTGCAGGGCTGCATTCTATTATCGTAAAACGCGTGAAGCTATGTAAATGTCATAAAATAACTTGTAAGAAATCAAGTTTTTAAGGGAAACTTTTATTTATATTTGCGATTTTTTATTAGACGTCACATTTGTTCAACAGTATCTAAAACTGTTTATTCACTTTTTGTGTTGTAGTTTTACATTGTGCACTAGTCTATTTAAAATATTGATGTTGCTGTTGTTGTTTTTTTCATTTTATCGTTATTATTATTTATTTTTAGGGCTTTTATCGATTATTTAAAATTAATCGTTAATTTTTGAAAAATTATCTATTAATTAATCGTTAATTTCGATTAAAGCTGAAATTGCAATTTATGGTTTCATAAGTAACATTTATTAAAATACTTGTTGAAAATTGAAATAACACTGGAATGTCTTTTTTATATGACATCTTTTAACCAACAACGCAAACAGACAAGTGTTTTGACATTACTTGGTTCAAGTGACGAGCGGGTCTTATTGACAATATAACAAGCCGAGCTGAACAATCGTTCACATAGCTTTAGATTGTCTTATTTGAAGTTTCTGATACTGTAGTGGATGCTTGGTATGCGGTTCATATGTAAGCCAAGTGTTAGAACTATGGCAGCAATGTTCCCTTTAAGCAGCGACGCTGCGCAGATATTTTACCGACGTCACGCAGGAGTTTAGAATTACCGCGCCCAAAATTCTGTAAAATTTTGCACAAAAAAATGGACGTTGTGCAACTTTGCAAACGAGTTTTTTTTTACAATTTGCACACGAAACAACGAGCTTAGACTTAGAGGGAACATTGCATGGTAGGCAAACGATTTCTCTCAATGGAAACAACCTTTATCATTTTTTTAAACAATCACTTAAAAGTGAATAGTTTAAAACAAAAATGTTCGTGTAATCGTCCGGAAATTAGTTTATATTCAGCGGCCGAAATATTTTGCTTTTGGACTTCCAGTAAATTTATAAGTGGTGGGTCGATTAATCGTTTAAAAATTTTAATCGTTAAAATTTTTAAAGATTAATCTAGAAATTAATCGTTAATTTCCGCAGCCCTATTTATTTAATTTATTTTTTAATTTATTAATTTATTTTTATTTTTATTTATTTATTTATTTTTGGGGGTAATCAAATGTTGACGTAATTTTATAGGGGCGGTCTCTGGAATTTTGACAAGTTGTTGACAAGGGGGAGGGGGAGGTAAAATTCGCCAAAATTTTGTTGACGTAATTTATTGACAGCCCCAAGGGGGCAAATACCCGAGTGGCGCTTTGTTAAGGGATGCAAATTTCTCTTCAATAATTTGCTTCTAATCATGCAAATTTTAAAAAGAAAATAATGCTTTATCAAAATAAAATTTACAAAACAATTATTAAATAATAAATTAAAGAAATAAAGGAACTTTCCTAAAATATATGAACGTTTCTAGTGCTAAAACTTCAAACTCCATATAGGATATACATTCTTCGAATACTAATGCGACTGAACGAATTACCAAGAGGCGTAAGTAAGAGAACGTGACATTGACTTCCCGCTCCTTGTATACGTGCTGCATATTTGACAGATATTCCTATTCAAAAAGCGAAAATTACTGAACCCTAACAATTTCAGTAATGAGGACATCAAATGCCCCGGGTGGGACTTTTTGGGGGGGGCGTCAAATTCCTCGTTGTTTATTAGCTTCTAAAATTAAATACGATAAAATAAATTTTAATAAAATAATATCCAATATAAAACTTAATTAAAGAAATGAAGGAACTATAAATAATGATTGTTTCTAATAGCAAAACTAGACTCCATAATGAATCTACATTCATCTTATGAGAATGCCAATGCGCTTAAAAACCAAGGGAACATGACGCTGATGATTAGGTACCTCTAATTTATTTCAGTTTATCAGTAGCTCAACTTTGTGAAGCGAACATTGCTTAATCCGTTCATTTCCAATAACAATTAAACAACCAATAAAATTTCAACAACACACATCGACGTTGTTTGCTTACCTTTGCCGCACTACTGGCACTGAAAGGCGGCACCTGTGGTTGTCTGATTAGCTCTCCTTTTCCTCTTTTGGCGGTCCGCGTCTGCGACCTGTCGCAGGTCTCTTTCTCCTGCTACTAGCCCGGCAGTCAACGATTGTCTCCATCTGTGTCTGTCCCAGCGAGTTCCTCCCAGCCATTTATGTCGATGCCAATAGCTTTGAGGTCTCTCTTGCAGACATCTTTGAAACGGAGTTGAGGCCGGCCTGTAGTCCTCTTTCCTTTGGCTAGCTCAGAGTAGAGGATGCCCTTTGGGATCGACGTAATTACATCGACGTAATTGATATGAATAAATTTCCCGTACGTACTGCTGATAATTTGCGTTGACTTTAAGTGCAACGAGGTAGAGAGAGTATCCAATAATAATATATTAACATTACTTTCTCCAAATGAGACACGCACATAGCATCAAAATAGAGATGAGACGTATAACGTGGGAATGATTTTAACGTAAGTGAACTACTACCTTAATCACACAAAACCCTTGAATTAGCTATACAAAAACTAATGAAACTAATTTCAAAATATTCATAAAACCAATCATGTAAAGCGCTGTATCTTTGTATGTTTGTATGTTTGTATGTTTGTATGTTTCACTTTTCGACTTTCTGTTAGACAATCACGGAAAAACCAAATGACGGACGGGGTCCAAATTTGGCAGGACGGTTCCCTTTACCCTGAAGGTGGTTTTAAGTTACTTTTTGTAATTGTCCCTTTTGCCCGAATGCCGTAAATTAAATAATCAGAAAATGCAGAGACAAAGAATAAAAAATTTAACCTCATTTCTGTATTGAACATATTTACGCGTTCAAAGCGAATTACTTTTGGTGACGTTTTTTTCCCCAATACTTTATTTTCAGCGGTGCGCATTCAAAAAATATTATAATGTCTAATTACGGTGCGCACATTTTCGTGTACGCTTCATAATTTAAGCTGTGTAGTACAAAGAATTGTCATTTTCTTTACTGTTACTTTCTATATATTAGATAGACACGTAAACATATTTAATTACAACTGCCACACGATGCATTAGATGTAATTGTTAACACGTTTAAATTTAATTGCGAATTTGTTTTAATTATTTTCTTTTCCATAACTCGACATTTAATAAAAACCTATTTATGTAATAATTGTGTCAGTATTTTTTTCAAACTATTTAAATTTAGGCTACCGGACCTTCGGACCTATTAACATAAGTAGATTAAACTAAATAAAGTGATCCTGAAAACGCGTAATTATTTTGTATTGCGAATTTAATATGTTATGTTCATTCCTTTGATGATGGATTAACATAGGTCATTTTTAAAATCAATTATTGTCATGGTTTCACATGCGTTTTTAACATAAAATTGATTTGTTTTTTTTGTTTTTTAAATTAGAAATATAGCCTAATTTCTTTATTTATCTTTATTATCTGTATCTCATACACGCTGTTGCAAATATCGTATTAATAAAAATTGTGTTACGATGCAGTGTCGTAAATATATAAGAGCTTTTTTAGAGACGACAGTGGCAGAGATCATTTGGAAAAATGTAAAAAAAGCAGTGGCCTTTTTTTAATGGATACAAACAAACAAACATAAAATTATCAACTGAGCTTTATATATTACATATGCGGTTAAATTATTTTATTTCAATTATTTTCACGATGCATTGTATGAATATTTTACATACAATAAATAAAATTGGGATTTTTAAAAATTTAATTCATAACTCGACATTTAATTAAAAACCATAGATGTAGCGAGTTTATTTTATGTTGAAAGTGATGGCCTATGTCAAATAAACTTACACTTTAAAACAGTTTACTTAAGCTTTATATACACTATATATTATAAACTTTCGATACCAAATTTATTAACAAAACTTGACTAAATTTAATGAAGTGATCCTGAAAACGCTTAATTAATATGAATTGCGAATTTAATATGTTTTTATGTTCATTCCTTTGTATTCAGAATAGCATAGGCCATTTCTAAAATTGCCTTTTAATCATTTTTAAGATGCACTTATGAACAGACTGTTGAATCTCTTTTTTCATTTTTATTTTATTTTACAGATATAAAATCTGGTGTATGTGTGTGCATTGAATATAATTTACAAAATATGATGCCTTATCCGAAATAGGGAACAAAAAAAAATGATTCCTTTTTGAAATTATACACATTGCTTATAAACCGTAAATATAAATAGTAAAATATAGAGACATAAAAAATGTTAAATATTATTTCCATGTGAAAACAATTGTGAATACTTCAAAAGGAGGAGTTATTTTGGTCCAGTACATTTACTTTATAACAAGACTTTATTTTATGCGGCCAGCTTTCTATATTGTCTAAATATGGTGTGCACATTTCTTTGATATCATTTTAGTACGACCAGTTTTTTTTTAAAAAGTATTTTAGAAAGTACATTTATAACTTTGTTTATTTGCGCTATGAGTCACTTAGCTTTTGCCTTTTAAAGGGATAGTGCCACATGTTCTTTATCTCATAGACGTGGTTACAAATATTATATAATTCGTAATTATATATTAAATTTTTGAGTGACGAGGGTGGTAGAGCTCTTTCGGAAAACCTGTAAGTTATGTTAATTTTGTACAAGTGGGAATGAAATTGTAAATTTAGTTATTATGGTCGTCAAGAATCATTATTTTATAAATCATATCTTTTAAATAGTAAGGTTATGTTAAAAGGCACTGCATTAAGTGAAAACAACTCACGCGGTAAAATGGCATATCTCTGTTTCTCATAAGATGTTAACTCATGAATCTGAAATTTGACTTGGCAAATAAAAAATGTAATAACCAGCAACTAATACTTGGATAAAGGGTCAGCACACTCCCGCTACAAAGTGCGGGTATTTTTCTAGTTTCAAATAAATATAACACTTTAAAGACTATTTAAATATTTACAAAGACTTGTTCTAACTTCAAGCAGAAACGAGATTAAAAGGTTAAACTATAAATACACTTTTAATTTATTTACATATTTTTTTTTACAAACAAATCAAACTCTTATATCCTAGCCGCAATGACTTCCCATGGAGATGTCAAATGTTCATCAATTGTTATTATTGGCAAAGGTTCTGGCTGAATAATTTCTTGCTCATAGATAAAGCAAAGAAAGCAGGGAAAGAACGGACACAAACTGCAGAATTAAGAAATCAGAAAAAACGCGAGTTAACTCTAAGGGGTGGGGTGGAACCGCTGACGCATTTTTGGTCACAAGACATGCGCACTGCGGTTAGCTACCTGCCCCCATCTTGCACCATCCACGTGTGCCAACAATAAACTGTAATTGGTCGAACCTAGCGAGGGCCATTCGTCATGCTTATTTGCTCACGTCTTATGCCTGTCCTAATTTCTGGTGAATTATATATATATAGATGACTTTTTCCTTATATAAAAATCAGCTGTAATTTGTATTAAAAATATCAAAATACATGATCCTAAATTTGTGGTATAACACTATTATTATTAACGCCAGTCCGAGTACTGCCTAAATCAGTCCAGCACTATATTATCCTTATAACAACCAGAAGTAGGAGTTGACACATCACTTTAACTTAAGATATAGTCTGACATCTCAAGGATTTTATTTCTTTGTAAAGGTTTACCTTCAATTTTTCTTTCATTTCGCCCTTACTAAGCTTTAGAGCTGATCTAGAACTAGCTTCCTAACTTTGCTTTTGAAATAGGGGGAACTGAAATAAAAAATAAAATCAGCTGTAAAGGCAAGTTATGTGACAAATATTGGCTGCGATTTGTCACTAAATTTAAACTAATTTATTCTATTAAACCTAAAAAATGTGTTTGAGCGTGAGATTCGATGGGAGGGATAAAACATAACAAATGATGAAATGAATGATATATGTAATTTAGGTTTAATGGTGCAGGAAAGGAAAAAAAAATTCAATTCGCAAAATAACCTTTTAAAAGTTGTTATTTGAGTGTATTTTTGAAAACCTTGATATTAGGATTATTACTGATGTGTAATCAGAGAGAATTACATGGCTTTTTGACACAGAATGAGAAAGACTGTTCATCGAATGTTGTAGTTCTTATATTAGAACAAGAAAGTGTCTATAGAATATCGTAACTTGCGAGATGGTAATACACATGTGGGAAAACGTAACAAAGGGTATTGCTGCGACACATTGAATTAAAAAATACTTCAATAGTCTACAAATGTGTGGAGTTAGGTAAAACTAACTTATGATTTATGATGTTATTTACATTTATTCAAATACATTATAAACAAAAGAGTATTAATTTGTTATGTATATTTTCACTCTATGTTATTCTAAATGTTCACTCTAAATCAATCCGTAGTTAAAGATTCCGTATGTTAAACTTAGGATAACTCTACCAGTTGTTATTTTCGACCTTTTTGGGTTACCTCTCTTCGTATAATTTATCGTGACGTCTATGTCACAATTACCAATATGTATCACTGTGTCAAGGGATATAATTCTCTTTTCAAGATTTTAATTTTATTTATCTAAATCTAAAACTTGAATAAAGAATAATTGCTATTGTAGATTTATTGATGAAATACGAAATATTTTGTTATATGTTAAATTAAAAAAAGCAGAAATAATAAATATTCCTTATTTTAATATATTGTAATTAAATATCTTCGTATGTAAAATAGCTGCAAACTATGTCTTTCAGATCTTTATAAAACTTTAATTCTTATTGGAATGAATGACGCGGCAAAGATTGTACACAACACGTCTCTTAATAAAACCGATTGTGACATTTCACTTTCTTCGTTACTCTGAATCAGTGCTGCTAGCACTTTATTTTTCAACCTAGTTATAGTTTTTTTCGACCTTACCTAGGTTTAATTTTTTTTTAAAACTAGACATAATCTAGGTTTTTAAAAATTGATACCATGTGAAAGTAAGAAAGACATAAATGTATGCACATTTTTACCCCTTTTTACACGCTTTTATTTAACTCACACTGTTTGTATGTTGTATCCTTCAAATCTTGTAACGTAAAATTAAACCATTTCTGATGGTCATAGAAATCTAAATTTTTACCACAGATAGATTTTGGATCGAAATGCATTGTTTCGAAATTTCAGATCGATCGAATGTACCTTAATTAAATTAATGCCTTTTAAAAATGTAGTTTATCGCTATATAGCATGTGTAAAATTACAAATTTTGTAACGTACAAATAAACCGCTTCTGATGGCTCTAGAGATCTAATCTAAATTTTTTACCACATATAGATCCTGGATGGCAATGGATTGTATCAAAAGTTCAGATCGACCGAATTTACCGCAATTAAATTAATGCATTTTTAAAATGTAGTTTATCGCTATATAGCATGTGTAAAATTTCAAATTTTCCAACGTAAAATTAAACCACTTTTGACAGTCCTAGAGTTCTCAAAATTTTACCACAGATTGATCCTGGATGGCAATGGATTGTGCCGTAATTAAATTGTTGAAATTTTA
Source organism: Ampullaceana balthica (assembly GCA_944989445.1). NCBI lineage: Eukaryota > Metazoa > Mollusca > Gastropoda > Lymnaeidae > Ampullaceana > Ampullaceana balthica. The sequence goes on from CALYLW010000201.1 coordinate 506,591, forward strand.
AAATTTAATTTATCTCTATATAGCATATGTAAATTTCAAATTTTCCAACGTAAAATTAAACCACTTTAATAAAGTTTAATTATTTAAAATTGAATTGATAAGGTCGAAGAATCGATTAAAATAATTTTAGACTAAAAAGTAGAAAATAAAATACTTTGAAATTTTTTTTTAAAAAGGACACGCTTTTATTTACATATAGAAAGTGCACTAAAAAGAAGAAAATACAAATTTTCTATGATTACAGGTGAAATCCACTGCACATAAAAGTGTGGGGCGCTCATCACATCACGAATCTACAATGCGCTGCGATGGTTAATTGATAAAAATAAACTCTACAGTGACGTAGATATCGACCATAATGCACAAATAAATCATAATGATTTAGTTTGTGTGCAACAAATAGAACCAGAAGCAAATGAAGATCAAGACGTTAGTGCATCTAAAGAGATTGAAGATGATTCGAGATGCTACTATCATATTAATTAGAAATATTTATCTATATGCAGAAGAATAGTAGCATAGAGAAATGAGTTGTGATGGGCGCCCCACGCTTTTATGTGCAGTGGATTTCATCTGTAATCATAGAAAATTTTTATTTTCTTCTTTTTAGTGCACTTAACTTTCTATATTTAAATAAAACACCGCAACATAAGTGACATAAGTCAAAAACTATTATTTTCTGTTTTGGGATGGCACACATGATGAAAAACATTCTTGAAAGTTTAAACGCGGGACAACTTTTGGAGGCCATATTGTCACACATCGCTTTTCATGTGTGTACGTAGGCGTTATCAAATAACAAAATCTCTCGTACAATAATTCCTTGAAACACTTAATGTTAATAAAATGAACTTTAATACTGGATTATCCGATGATTACACAAATCATTATATACAATAATAAATTTCAAGTTTCACATGGTTGAGACGTATTACCACAGCCATCTTGGCTCACATCACTTATTCTCTCACCTCCTTTCATGCACCTATCACGTGATCTCACTCTCTCTATCTCTCTCTCTCTCTCTCTCTCTCTCTCTCTCTCTCTCTCTTTCTCTCTCTCTTTCTCTCTCTCTCTCTCTCTCTCTCTTTCTCTCTCTCTCTCTCTCTCTCTCTCTCTCTCTCTCTCTCTCTCTCTCTTTCTCTCTCTCTCTCTCTCTCTCTCTATCTATCTCTCTCTCTCTTTCTCTCTCTCTCTCTCTCTCTCTCTCTCTCTCTCTCTCTCTCTCTCTCTTTCTCTATCTATCTCTCTCTCTTTCTCTTTCTCTCTCTCTCTCTCTCTCTTTCTCTCTCTCTCTCTCTCTCTCTATCTATCTATCTCTCTCAATCTCGTGATTCTCAAGTGACACATATGTTGGTTGATCAATCACTGTCAATCTGAAAATGTTGGGGAGCTGCACACGTGTTAAAATTCATGAAATATACAAAGGCGCGGGAGATAATCAGGGTAAAGAATTATTAACCTTAGGAGAAATATGGCTATTTATCGAAAATCGCATGATGTTGCTTGAACAATCAATGTCAATCCGAATAATGATGGTTAGTTGTTTACATGATTGAATTCATGGAACATATAATAGCGCGGGAAATAAACAATGTTATTTGTTAGTAACCTTAAGAAGGAGATTGCTATTTAAGGGGGAGTAATTTCGGATAACAAGTCTCTATTCCACTGGATTAGCAATGTGATACTCATATCGCTCTGTGGGTTCTGTGGAACGACTATAGCGTGGCTACAGTCGCGATTTGCCATATTGTTAACATTCATTTAGGTGCATGAGAGCAATACAACACGTCATGTTTTTATAAACATATGTGGACAAGGCTTTTCTCCATTGTTTGAAATACTGGTGTTTTACGTCATGCATTTAGAGAGGAATGGTTGCGAGAACAAAAATTCTAGGATTGGCTTCAAAGACATAAAATTGTAAGGAACATAGTTATTGTAAATGTTGATGTGTTACACTCAAGAACGCCACCAAATCAATGTTACTAACACATAAAAACACTGAAAACACAAGAAATGTTTTGAAGAAGCTAAAAGAGAGTTTCCATTAAAAAATTTCTGAAGAAACCGGAATCAAGTGAATCAGTTAAAATAACTAACGCAGAAGCTTTAATAGCTGGCTATTGTTCAGAACATCAAATTCCATTTGCACATGTTGATCATTTGGTGTCTGTGGGCGAGCTTTCTGTGGCAGTATTGCCAGTAAAATAAATTTAAAGATAACAGAGTTATCATATGTTATTCAAGATGGAATTTTAGGTTATTATTTACGAGAGTACTGATGTTTCAGTAAATCAGATTTTAGCAATAGTTACACGTTACTTTGACCATAAAAAACTAGATTTTGTTGATGGGTCGCTAGATACTGTTACTTTTGACAACGGTAATATGCAGAACTTTTTGATTCCTTTAAATCTGTTCATGAAAAACAGAATATTCCACTAAATAACATCATTGGATTCGGCAGTGACAATTGTTCTACAATGCTTGGTAAGAGAGAGAAAATGGTTTTAAATTTTAAAAAAACGTAAAAAAAACAACTTTTTTGACTATAAATCCTTTATGTACGAGAAGTAACTAAAAGAATGTTCATTATAATACGCAGCGCAAGACCATCCAAAAATACAAAATTGCAGTTGTGTCGTAAAACATGTTTAATATAATGCGCACCGATCAGGAATATGTTTATAAAAAGAGCTGTCAATAAAATACGCACCTTATTGCGCGACAGAAAGGTTGTTAAATATAATGCGCACCGCGACGCTCTATCTAAAAAAATAGCATGATACAAAGGAATAAATAATATAATCTAAAAAATCAATAATTTAATTACGGTAAGTGCGATCGATCTGAAATTTTGATACATTATTTTTATTATCGGTAAAAAACTGCCTGCAAAATTAAATTTCAGCTCGCTAGCTTACGAACAAGTGGGTTAAAAATCGATCAAAAGTTTTGGCGACAAGCATGGGTGGGCGACCGGGCGGGCGGCCGCAGACACCACGAGTTAATATAAAGGATTTAAAAAACCCGTAAAAAACCAAGTTTTTTACTATAAATCCTTTATGTACGAGACGTAAGTAAAAGAATGTTCATTATAATAGGCAGCGCAAGACCATCCAGAAATACAAAATTGCAGTTGTGTCGTAAAACATGTTTAATATAATGTGCACCGATCAGGAATATGTTTATAATAATAACAACCCGTAAAAAAACAAGTTTTTGACTATAAATCCTTTATGTATGAGACGTAACTAAAAGAATGTTCATTATAATACGCAGCGCAAGACCATCCAAAAATACAAAATTGTAGTTGTGTCGTAAAACATGTTTAATATAATGCGCACCGATCAGGAATATGTTTATAAAAAGTGTTGTCAGTAAAATACGCACCTTATTGCGCGACAGAAAGGTTGTTCAATATAATGCGCACCCTTACACTCTATCTAAAAAATTAACATGATACATAGGAATAAATAAAAAAATATAAAAAATCAATAATTTAATTACGGTACATGCGATCGATCTGAAATTTTGATACTTTGTTTTTATTATCGGTACAAAACTGCTTGCAAAATTTCAGCTCGCTAGCGTACGAGCAAGTGGGTTAAACATCGATCAAAAGTTTTGGCGACAAGCAAGGGTTGGCGGCCGCAGACACCACGAGTTAATATAAAGGATTTAAAAAGAGTTGTCAATAAAATACGCACCTTATTGCGCGACAGAAAGGTTGTTCAATATAATACGCACCGCGACACTCTATCTCAAAAAATAGCATGATACATAGGAATAAATAAAGTAATCTAAAAAATCAATAATTTAATTACGGTACATGCGATCGATCTGAAATTTTGATACATTATTTTTATTATCGGTACGAAACTGACTGCAAAATTTCAGCTCGCTAGCTTACGAGCATAAGGGTTAAAAATGGATCAAAAGCAGACACTACGAGTTAATATAAAGGATTTAAAAAATTACTAAAAGACATTCTGCCCAGAGTATTTGTGCTATGTTGTGTATGTCATTATTTTGCATTTTGCGGAAGCCACGCAGTATTAATGTTGCCACCATTTATGGAGTCACTTTTGAAGGAAATCACATCGTACTTCTCTTGCAGTAGCAAGCGTCAGAATGATTTTACCATTATTCAAGATATAGTAAAGGTTGTTCATCACCGCATTCCGAAGCTTGCCCAAACAAGATGGCTTTTGGAGCAATGGGAAGCTCTTGTTCTTTATTTTTAAACAAATTCAAAAACTGATTTGGTAGGTAGAGCTCATAAAAGACATACAAATCTCATTAATCGTGGCACTAAACATATGCTCTGTTTTCTCCAATACATTCTTAGAAAAGTTAATGCTAACTTAGAGTTTCAATCGGAACATTTTAGGTTTCATCTGTTACATACCATGTGTCTAGTGAGTACAGGAGCATTTTGAGTTTATATATTAAAGAAGAAGTTCTAATGTATGAAGTGTTATGCAATATCGATCCTAGCGACAGAAAATTGTTTAACTCACTCGAAGACCTATTTTTAGGTGGGAGAACTATGTCTCTTTTGGAGCAAGAACCACTTGTCAATGATGCACTTGTCAGATTCAAAAATGACTGTTTGAAATTTTTAGTGACTTATGTGTACAAATTAAACGGTTCTACCACACTCTTCTGCCAGTGTTGAGAGAATCTTCTCTCAAGTAAACACAGTAAAAACAGGAAGAACTAATTCTTTAAAAGCTTCAACCACTAGAGATATAATTCAGGCCAAACAACACGTTACAAAATATGGACAGACATGCAATAAATGCATGTTATGGCAACCCAATTCAGATTTAATTAGAGACATAAGCGATGGTGGCATGTACCGGCGATACTTCTCGAGAATGAATGATGCCAAGAATGAAGATATGATTGCCATTTATGGGGGAGATGACATGTGTGATGAATAAATACAGATGTAAGTATATTTTATTAATAATTATGTAGAATATTCTATTACTTGAGATAAAATTGTAGAATTTTTGTTTATTATTTGGGTGTCTATGTTTTTTCTTTCGGATCTATTTTTTTTTGACGTGTTGGCTAGATTTTTCTCACAAATTTTCACTGGTAGCACTGCTCTAAATAGAACCATATAGCCTATACATTATATCAATAACATAACACCAATTTTATTAATTTACTATAATAGAAATGTAGTTTTTAAATTTTACTTCAAGGCAATATTATCTATTTATAAAAAAAGATCTTTAATATCTTTTACTTAGATTTTTAATATATATTTTACAATGAATTGTTCTTTTAAAATAATCTGTATTTGTATGGTTACTTATTGCTTCTATTTGCAATAAATTTGGTGATGTTGATCTACGCTACAAAACAACAAACGAATAAAATCAACATAATGATACTTAAAAAGGAGTATAAGTATTTTTAAATACGCTAAACTATTTTTTCCAGTAGTTTATTTACGCTAAAATAATTCTCACTTTACACGTCTTATCTCTGTTTTGGTGTAACGTGCGAGTCTCAATTGGAGAAGTTAATGTGAACTAGATGCGACCTGCGGCTTTGCATACGCCGCAGACTTGTTCATAGATAGTGCAAAGAATGCAGGGAAAGAACGGACACAAACTACAGCACGAAGAAATCAGAACAATAGCGTGTTAACTTCAGGGGGGGGATGGAACCGCTGAAGCATTGTTGGTCTCCAGTTATGCGCGCTGCGGTTAGCTACCTGCCCCTCACCCTGCACCACTCTTGCTTGCCAACCATAAACTATTATGAGCCGACCTTAGCGAGGGCCATTCACCATGCTTATTTGCACTCGTCTTGGGCTTGTTCTGGTGAATTATATATGTAGATTGCACGCTCTAAATTTGCACAATATTTTATTTTGTGACTTCCGCTTTATTAATTTATAATGTTTTAATTTTTTTTTCCCGAAATATCTCTGACATGACTTAACTCATTTTGTTGACTCCCCAGACTCTCTAAAGGTAACATTCATATTTAGTAAAACAATAATGGTAGATTTAAATTTGCAGCTATAAGAATTGCTTATTAATGGTAAAAAAAAACAACCCAACTGTGTTATTGGATTTTAAAAACTTTTAGTAATTATGATTTAAGTTATTAAAATATGTCTATTTCAAAGGTTTTAAATTAATTTCATGAATTTATTGAAAACAGTTTATTTTTCAACAGATTTTTTAAAGCTTTAAAAACATTTTTTTTTCTTGAGATTAAAGACGCCCAAGGCATGATGGCTTTCATTACTGAACATCTCATAAGTCTAGTCTGTAAAGTCGATTATAACCGTACATGTGGTTAAAAGTGCATCAAACATTTTCCAAAAATTAAGATTCCAGATTCCTAAAAAAATATCAAAATATATGAGCCTAAATTTGTCAGTAAAGGTGGCATATCACTATAACTATTATTGCCAGTCCGAGCACGAGTCTAAATCAGCCTAGCACTATATTATCCTTACAACAGCCTGAAGTAGGTGTTGACACATCGCTTTAAATTAAGGTATAGTTTGATGTCTCAAGGATTTTATTTTCTTTGTAAAGTTTTACATTCTTTATCGACAAATAATTACTGCGATTTGATACTAAAATAAAACGAATTAATTTTTATTAAACCAATAGTCATCAAAAAGAAAAAACAAAACAACAACTGTGTTTTAGCTTGAGACACTATGTGATGCAACATATATACTGATAAAATAAATGATATATATCATCTGGGTTTATTGGTTTAGAAAACAAAATGAAATTCGGATATTAATGTTTTAAATGTTGTGATTTGAATGTAGATTTTACAAACCTGGATATTGGGATTATTACGGATGTGTAATCAGATACAATTTAAATGACTTTTTTAGGTGTAATTAGAGACAATTACATGGCTGATGTGTAATTAGAGAAAATTACATTGATGATGTGTAATCAGAGACAATTACATGACTGATGTGTAATGAGAGACAATCACATGGCTGATGTGTAATTATAGACAATTACATGGCTGATGTGTAATCAGAGACAATTACATGACTGATGTGTAATCAGAGACAATTACATGACTGATGTGTAATCAGAGACAATTACATGGCTGATGTGTAATCAGAGACAATTACATGACTGATGTGTAATCAGACACAATTACATGGTTGATGTGTAATCATAGACATTTACATGGCTGATGTGTAATCAGAGACAATTACATGGCTGATGTGTAATCAGAGACTATTACATGGCCTTTTGATGTGTAATCAGAGAAAATTACATGGCTGATGTGTAATTAGAGACAATTACACGACTGATGTGTAATCAGAGACAATTACATGGCCTTTTGATGTGTAATCAGAGACAATTACATTACTGATGTATAATCAGAGACAATTACATGGCTGACGTGTAATCAGAGACAATTACATGGCGGATGTGTAATTATAGACAATTACATGGCTGATGTGAAATCAGAGACAATTACATGGCCTTTTGATGTGCAATCAGAGACAATTACATGGCCTTTTGATGTGTAATCAGAGACAATAACATGTTCTTTTGATGTGTAATCAGAGACAATTACATGGCTGGTGTGTAATTAGAGACAATTACATGGCTGATGTGTAATTAGAGACAATTACATGACGGATGTGTAATTATAGACAATTACATGGCTGATGTGAAATCAGAGTCAATTACATGGCCTTTTGATGTGCAATCAGAGACAATTACATGGCCTTTTGATGTGTAATCAGAGACAATTACATGACTGATGTGTAATTAGAGACAATTACACGGCGGATGTGTAATTAGAGACAATTACATGACTGCTGTGTAATCAGAGACAATTACATGGCCTTTTGATGTGTAATTAGAGACAATTATATGACTGATGTGAAATCAGAGACAATTACATGACTGATGTGTAATCAGAGACAATTACATGGCTGATGTGTAATTAGAGACAATTACATGGCGGATGTGTAATCAGAGATAATTGCATGGCTGATGTGTAATTAGAGACAATAACATGGCTGATGTGTAATCGCAGACAATTACATGGCTTTTTGATGCAGAATGAGAAAGACTGTTCACCGAATGTTTTAGTTCGTTTATTAGTAAAAGTATTAGAGAAAGAAAATAAACAATATAAAAGCCCAAGTCACTGACTCCGTAACGCTGAGGGACATAGTACAACAGTCCATATCAGTTTAAAAGCGTGTGGTGTTTCTCGATGTAAAATATTACATGATGTCATTGTTTGATTTTATATTTAAATTTTGGAAAAGGGAATGATGTAAAAAGAGGATTTGATGATTTATAATTATAAAATATTTTGTGTAAATTTCAAGAACTTTAATATTGAGTATTTATCAAACAAGATAAGTTACTTGGGATTTTGAAAAAGTTGGGCGGCGTAGGCACCCTACAACCCCTAGTATCTATATAATATTGTAAATTGTGAGAGGGTTCGTAGATAGTATTGCCTGGTAGCCAATTTAATAAACTACATGTCTTTGAAGGAAAATGAAAATAATTGGTGTTATGTTGTTGATATTTTAATTTATAGACCAAATAACCCTATTTAGATTAATGAATAAAATAGATGTCACTTAATGATTGACATTTTTAGTCACGTATGAGGTCAATCATACGCGTTCATATTAATTTTCAAAATATTAAATGTTTATAAATATGTAAAAAAAAAGTTTTCGGCTATTTTAAATACGAAGACAGTTAATTTCAATATATTTACATTATGTATGTATGGCATCTGTCCGTAAACGAGAGACGATAGATTTATCTTTATTATTTGCAGCTCTTGGTGTGGCTGATGAGTCCAATCCTTGAGTGGCAGTCTCTTCAGCATGTCACACACACAAATGTAGTGGGGCAGTGTTGCCTGGCCTTCCTCCTCGCTCTTTTTTCAACTGCTTCTGCCCTAGTTCGCTCCTGTGCTCTTAGTGAATTTTATTTCACTATAGCCTGTCACGTGGACCAATCAGGTTTTCCAAGTTTTGTATGTCAATGTTGGCTGCTTTCATGTCTCTCCTGCATATGTCCGTGTATCTAAGACATGGACGACAATCCGACCTTTTCTTTGTCGCCAGCTCGCTGTATAGCACACCCTTGGTTATGCGACCAGTTTGCATTCTCTTGACGTGTCCAAGCCAACGGAGGCGTCTTTGGTTTAATATGGCTGGAATGCTACTCATGCTTGCTTGAGCCAGGACCTCTGTGTTGGGGACTTTCTCTTGAGCCAGGACCTCTGTGTTGGGGACTTTCTCTTGACATTTCAGGTGGAATCTATTGAGCCTTCTTTCATGCCTGATATGGGTGTTCAAAGACTCGCATCCATAGTAGGAGTGTGCTCAGTACGCAAGACTGGTATACCTGCAGCTTAGTCATTGCTGTGAATTTAATAATAATAATAATAATAAATTGATTATTTATATAGCGCTGTATCCCAGTAAGGAACTGGGCTCACAGCGCTTTACATGAAAGAAATAACATACCTATAAGTATTAAATTAACTTTCATATCATAACAAACACAAAAATTACAGTACATTATACATAAGCTACGTTAATCATTTACAAGAAATGTTGTTTCATTTATTTTGAAAATAAAATTTTGAAAAGATGTGTCTTAAGTGCAGTCTTGAAGCACTTGGTTGTTTGAATACTACGTATGTGTAATGGTAGAGAATTCCATTGTTTGGCTGCACAAAAAGAGAACGACCTTTCACCAAATGTTTTGGTGCGTGTCGTAGGAACAGAGAGAACGCGTGTGTCTGCAGAAGATCGTAGCTGGCGAGTGGGTGAGTAGACCGACAAAAGTTCAGTAAGATACGATGGGCATGAGTCCGAAAAGAAGTTGTGACAGAGAACGGCCAGTTTGAAATCAATACGGACTTGTATAGGCAGCCAATGAAGTGAGCGAAGAAGTGGGAGTAACATGGTCATGTTTTTTTGCCTTGAGCACCAGTCTGGCAGCTGAATTTTGAACTTTCTGTAGTTTTTCAATGCATTGTTTTGGCGCACCTGACAGAAGAGAATTGCACTAATCCATACGAGCTAGTACAAGAGCACAGACTAGAGTTTTTGTTGCACTAACTGTTAAGTAATGACGGATTGAGCTGATCTGACGAATGGCAGTGTAGGCAGAGCGACAGATGTGATTGATGAAGTTGTTAATAGACATGTTGTCAGAAATAATGTATCCAAGATTCCTAGTCGATGTTGTGAACAGAATATCCGAACTGGCTACGTGAATTGACTTCGGAAGAGACAAAGTACTGCGTGATTTATTGTTGCAAAATATAAGAGCTTCAGTCTTGTCATCATTCAGCTTGAGTTTGCTTAAAGTCATCCAAGACTTTACCTCACCAATGCACTCTTGCATCAATTGGACAGCGGAGTCCTTATTGGAGGGATCAGTGTGAGTATATAGCTGAGTATCATCTGCAAATGATGGCTTTTAACTGAATGCTTTTCGTGCAGTAGAAGTAGTGGCCTTGTATACAGTACAAAAAGTACCGGACCCAAAACAGAGCCCTGAGGCACACCATAAAGCAAGTCAGCTTTGTGACAGAAACAGCCATCTACTGATACTACCTGTGATCTGTTAGAAAAGTATGATTGAAACCAAGCCAGAACTGAGCCAGAAATTCCCAAATAATTTTGCAGTGTTTTCAGCAGTGTTTGATGGTCGACAGTATCAAAGGCTGCACTAAGATCTAAGAGGACCAATATAGAAATGTTCCCACTGTCCAGTGCGAGTAGGAGGTCATTTGTTACCTTCAACAGGGTGGTCTCTGTGCTGTGAGAAGATCTGTAGGCCGACTGATTAGGACTTAGAAGAGTGTGGTCATTTAGATAAGAAAAAAGTTGTTTTAAGACTAGTTTTTCAATGACTTTCGACAAAAATGAAATATTAGACACAGGTCGATAGTTGTTTAAATTATTTTGGTCTACCCCTTGTTTTTTCAGCAAGGGTTTTATAATAGAAGATTTACATAATGAAGGAAAGGTGCCAGATTTTAGACCTTCATTAACTATATTAGTTAAACCTGGGAGTAAGAGATCTAATGACTCAAACAATAGTGGAGTGGGGATGGGATCAAGAGGGCAGGACGTTGGCTTAGATTTTAGAATAATACTCTTGACCTCATTTTCCGTAACAGGCTGGAACATGCCAAAGCTTGACCTCACAGCAAAAGAAGGAGATAAATCATGTGGTGGCCACAAAGTTATGTCAAGTTCATCACGAATTTTAGCAATTTTGGTGATAAAAAAAAGTTACAAAATATATCTGGTTGCTGATGCAGGGATACACAGATGGAAGGACCATAGCTTTAGCTATTTATTATAATTTAGCATTGGTCAAGACTCTTTTGTACAGTCTAGCCATAACAGCGTCTGTCTTCCCTATCCTACCGCTTCCCTATCTTCCAGTGAGAGGGAGCAGCCCAGAGGCGTTGCTAGGGGAGGTGGAGGGGGCGGTCTGCCCAGGGTGGCACACATTTAGGGGCGGCATTTTGGGGCATTTGAAAAATATAACCATTTCCAACAACCGCCCGTTTTCATTTTAAAGGGGGAAAACCCGAGTGAAACAAAATAATCGTACTTTCGAGTCTTAATTAACGGATTCGCACAACATTTGTTTAATTACATAGTCGATGTTATAACTACCCTAGAACCATTAAAAAAATTAAATAGCTCAGAAAGGGTATTGATTTGTTTTGAAAATTAAGCGGTATACGTCACAGATGAAGCTTTCATAAGAAAACTACACAAAAAACACATCACCGCTAGGCCGAATAATATGTGCTATTAATATCGCCACGTAGGTGTTGTAGCGGAATTTCGACATTCGCAGAATGATGCGCGAACAAGTACCTACAATGCATGGTTGTTCAAATATTGTGTTTAACATGTAAGTAGTAATTTATATTACTGTTTCAGTTTTCAGAAAATTACTGTAAGGTAGGTTATTAAAAAATAATGTTGTTTTCATTGCATTAAAGTAGCACACATAATTTGTGTTTTCCATGAAAATACGGTTAGTCATTAAAAATGTTTAACTTATCCAATTAAAGTATTGTGTAAATAATTTGAATTCGTCAATTTTATGGAAAATTATTAAGATTTATGACATGAATCTGAAAATATTCAAATTTCTCCGTTAATAAACACCACATTAGGCATAAATAATTTTTTAAAAGACATACTTTAAAATTTCAAGCTTCTTGGAAAAATTCAAAATCTGAAGAAGTAACTTGTGAAAGGAGATCTGATGCAGGAATTTTACTCAATTCAATGCAATCTTTTTCTTTTCTATGTTATCTCAATTTGTTGGAACCCGTCATTGCATGGAACAAAGAGATGTGTTAATAGAAAAAGCTGTTATATCAGCCAAACAATTTGCGAAGAGTTGAAGATATCAACTGAACGCGGAGTTAGAAGGATAAGAAAAAATATGAGTGGGGAAAATTAAGAAGATTTGGTTCAATCTTTAGAACTAGAAGTACAACGAGAAATGTTTATATCCATGGATGGAATTATAAAAGAACGCTTTGATCAATTGCATGTCCTTGCAAGAAAATATTCGTATATAATACCATGTAACCTACTAAATGAAGCATTTAAACATCAAATAAATTACTTTATCGACATTGATAAAAACAATTCCATATTGAAAGAAAAAGTATCCAGGTTTTTATGGCTATACATACAATATAAGAAGAGGCATTATGTTAGAAAAACGGGGGAAAAGTCCCCCTTGATCTATTAACATTTATTAGACAGTATATATTTGCAAATTCTGCACCCAACATTGTAATTGTGCTATGAATTTTTTCAAGAATTACCATCAGTGTCGCTAGTTGTGAAAGGAGCTTCTACAAACTGAAGTTGATAAAAATTATCTTCGTTCCACAATGAGCGATTTAAGACAACAAAATCTTGCAATATTGTCCATAGAACAAGATATTACAAATAATTTAAATTTTCATAGCATAATACACGATTTTTCTATTATGAAAGTAAATGTATACATAATTAAATATGCTTACATACTAACTAGTGTATAGAATTTCTTTGTTTGATAATGTTTTTTTGGATGTAAATTTGGAATATATTTAGTCACATGGGAAGGGGGGTAAATGTATAATATAAAATAAGGGTATTAGTAGGCCTGACAGGACGTAACACAACAGCGAACGTTTCGGCAAAGAGCCTTCCTCAACGGACAAATAATACACTAATGAAACGAATAAAACGAAATAATATTTAAAAAACAACAAAAAATAAACCAACAACAAAACACTTAGCTGCGGTGAAATCCAAGTAGTCCAGTATAGATAAAGTAAGGAGAGAAAAGTAAGAGCGTATATAGGAAAGGATAGGGTGGGTGTGGCCAATCAATCAGCTTGTCAGTGCGAACACAATGTTGATCCCATATGGTGTAAGAGTCCCATTCTCATGGATTAGTCTACTCTCCAGACTCACCCGGCCGGGTGTGTTTGTACAAGAAACCATGGCGTTGACAGACATGTCATCGACGCCCATGTGGTCACGTCAATTGAAGTGTCGGGAGACAGGACACTGTTTGTCTTGTTTAATGGCACGTACATGCTCAGCGATACGGCAGGAGAGTAACCTCCCCGTCTCACCAATGCACTTCAAAGGACAGCGCTTACACACAATGGTGTAGACCAAATTGCGGCTGGTACAAAGATAGCCATTACCAATCTTGAATATCCCATTAGGGAAGACAATCTGGTCCGTCTGGGTAACAAAGGGACATGTCTTGCAGCGATTACGACCACATGGCTTGGTGCCCAGATTGGAGGACGGAATAAGCAGACGGCTACGAACCAATAGGTGTCGCAGATTGTTGTCCCACCTGAATACAATGAGGGGTGGGATGGAAAATGTGTTGTTTGTCTCAGGGTCCGCGAGGAGGATGGTGCGGTTTTTCGAAAGTATTTCCTTGGCTCTGATGTTGTGGGGATGGTATGTGAGCACCAATTTGCTCCTTTCATTACTATCACTGGAGCGTGATAAAAAGGCGTCGGCACGAGTGAAATTTTTAACTCGCTGAAGTGCAGATTGAAGTATAGCTTCAGGGTAAGACCTTTGTCTAAAAAACTCCACCATTTCCAATGCCTTTTCCAAAAAGTCCTCATTAGATTGACACAGGCTACGGAGGCGAAGAAGTTGTGAAAAGGGAAAAGAATCCTTACAGGATTTGGGATGAGACGAGGGAGAAAGAGTAGGTAAGATTGGCTGTCCGTAGGTTTGAAGTAGGCCGAAATTTCTAAATTAGAACTAATTTGGAAGGGGGGGCCTGCGACCTCAGAAGCTTTCTTGTTAGGGTTGGGTTAAAAGGTATCGTGTATTATTGTTAATGTGTATTTATAGGTATATCATCTTATGCGCCTCTTTTATTACTGCTTACATAAACATGACACGCAATTGTAAACATATAATCCACATTTACTTCGTTTCAATTACAATTATTTATTCATGTTTATTAATTTATAAAAAAGCATCATATAATCCACTAAGTGGCCGTCCTTAAATGACGTCACGCGATTTTGGCTGACTTTTCACCCCTTCCCCCTTCGTCACACGTCGTCTCAAAAACTATTTATCTTATCTGTTTACAGACGCTCCTTCTATACAGAAGATTATTGCGTCCTACTCTTATCTATGGTTTGTGATTAGTCCTGCATTTTTATTAGAGATTTAAATGTTGATAAAGTGTTGGCTTTCCTGGTTTCTTCAGGCAACCCATCAACGCCCGAATTCCGGACGGGAAGAACGAAAATTTGTATGTGTTTGTTCTTGCATACGGAATAAGAAATGTGTTTTTATTCTTATGTCTATCTGAGGGTTGTATTAAGTTATCTTGTGTTGTATTTCTAAATTAGAATTAATTGCTTTATGTATGGTTACTACTTTTGCTCTTGGTTCTTCTATCCTCTAGTGTTTCAAGGTTTAATGATTTAACTAATGGTGTTATTCTTGTCAGTTTTGAATATTCTCCAGTAATGAACCTGGCAGCTCTTTTTTGAATTTGTTCTAGTTTATCAAAATTAGACCCATTCTTCAATATGACGTCACAAAGCTTTGACACCCCCACCCCCACCTTAAAAGCCGTAATTCCTATTTGAAAATGAGCATGTTTCAAATCCAATTTTTGTCATTTAAGTATGTTTTTATTGTAAGGCCGCACTCTAATATGGTAAAACGCGTTTTACATAACCGTCATTAAATAAAGTGTCAGTAATCAAATATTTAAGTGGAAATTTTATTTAAAGTTGCGCGTTTTGACGTGACGTCAGATTTCTTAAACACACCCCCTCGTCACAAATATAATATTCCCATCCCAGCTCCCAGGTGCGTGACGTCATTTATGAACGGCCCCTAAAAAGGGCGTTAAATTGGAAACCGTCCCGGGCGGAAAAGTTCTAGCTACGCCACTGTTTTAGTTCACATACATATTTTATGATATAATATGTTTTAAGAATTTAAATATTACTTATGTAAGTACCTATTTTATGTTATTGTACTGATGAAGGCATTAGCCGAAACGTCTATTGTAGTTTTAGTTTAAAATAAAGATAAATTATTTTGTTTTCATTGCACAAATTAGTTTGTGTATTTTGTATTTTATTTAAAAGCTTTATCGCAGTCCCATTCTATATTCTATTTGAAATGTCTGTAACGCTTGATCCTGCAACTCCTCTGAACCATACCAGATAGAGGGTTTATTGGATTTCCTGGAAAAAAACACACGAAAAAATAGCAGTATTTTGTCAATTTCTTGCTAAACCATAACAGCTATCAGGTTGAAACAAACGCCAAACGATAGATAATAACATTTAGAACAATGATGGAGAAGGAATTTTGGAAAAATCTCATTTCGTTCGACTCACGTATTTAGCAAGAAATTTTTAGATAGAAATTGTTTTGTTAACTTTCATAATTATTGATTTGAAATGACTTTTAATGTAATCCAAAATGACTAGGTTGCGCTGGTTTGCCATGGCGCCCACTTTTTTCAAAAGCCCATCTAACTTATCATTGTTTGATAAATACTTAATATTAAACTTACTGAAATGTACACAAATGATTTTATAATAGGGGTTGTAGGGAGCCTACGGCGCTCACTGCATCTGTAGAGCGCCTACGGCGCATACCTTTTTTTGGTCAAAAGCCCAAGTAACTTATACTTGTTTGATAAATACGAAATATTAAACTTGCTGAAATGTACACAAAGTATTTTATAAGAGGGGTTGTAGGGCGCCAACGGCGCTCACTGCATCTGTAGGGCACCTACGGCGCATACTTTTTTTGGTCAAAAGCCCAAGTAACTTATCCTTGTTTGATAAATACGAAATATTAAACTTGCTGAAATGTACACAAAGTATTTTATAATTATAAATCCTAAAATCCTATTTTTAAATCGTTCCCTTTTCAAAACTTAAAATATAAGCTAAAACAATGACGTCATATAATTATTTTTTTTTACATTACAGCGCGTCTTTAATTTATAATTATTTTGCATACCTTTTTTGCGCGCCTCCGATGCACACCTTATATTAAGTATTAAAATATAAGTTAAAAATGACGTCATAGCGTTACACATACATCCAATGAGTGAGTGACTTCGGCTATTATATTATTTATAATAAATGGGTTTTCCCGCTATGTGAATGCTTATGTTAGATTGTTGCTTGGTGAGCATTATATGGACACATTATTGGTTTGATATAGCGTCAGGGGATATGACGTCATTTTTCCTTTACTTTCAGAAGTACTGATTTGAAATGACTTTTAATGAAATTGAGAATGATTTCCCTTGCATAAAAAAATCGGAAATTCTTTTTTGGAAATTGCGTTTAAATACTCATTCGAGTTTTTATTGATGTTTTTTTCCATCCAAGGGTAATTACTTTCTTTACTGAACATCTAATAATGTCAAAATGTAAAGTCGTTTAGAACCGTACATGTATTAGATTTAAATAGGCATACATTTTTTTCCAAAAACAGAAGATTGCTAAAAATATCAAAATAACTGAGCCAAAATTTATCAGTACAAAAAGCATTACATTATAAGCATTACCACTAGTATGAGTCTAAATTGGTAAAATTAAACCTTAACCTTATAGCAGCCAGAAGAAACAACTGACACATCGACTAAGCTTTAGATATAGTTTGATATCTTAAGGATTTCTTATCTTTAAAAAGGTTTACATACTTTTTTTTTCCGTTATACCCCTATTAAGCTTTAGAGCTGATCTAGAACTAAATCTAAATTTCACTATAGATCAACATGTAGTTTAAGATTTCATATGTTATCCTAAGGATAACTTACCTATTATTATTTCGGCCTTTTTGGAATAGCTATCTTTGTATAATTTATCGTGACGTTTAAGCCACAATTATAAAAATGCATGATCATTGTGCCAAGGGACATAATTTTCTTTTTAAAGAATTTAATTTAATTTATCTAAAACTTCAAAAAATGTTAATTGCTATTTTTGTCTAATTGATGTCATACAAGAATTGTTGTCATTGGTAAAATAAAACAACTATAAATAATAAATATGCTTTAAATTCAATTTATAGCACTTAAATATGTTCGTATTTAAAATGGCGGCAAACCATGTCTTTCAGATATTTATTAAAAAATTTATGCTTGTAGGAATAAGCTCACTAAGACTTTGTTTTCACTCACGTTTTACTTTCAATATCATGAAGTGACACATCACTTCATTCGTCAATCTAAATAAAATTATTGGTCTCTCAATCATTATACAACCAACACAATATGCATTTTACAATTGATTGTTGTTCTGCTTAAATAGTCCTTACTTTATGTGTTCGGTGATTGCTTCCATTTCCAATACATTTGTTAATGTTGAGCACATGATTCATGAGTAGCTAATTTTGTATTTTTAATGCCAGTTAATAATTCAATTAGATGAGAAATTTGTTCATTCTTTTTGTTTATGCTACAAAACAAAAGATTTAAATCAAAATAATGATACTTGAAAATGAGAATAATCCTTTTTATCAGCCCAGCACTATATTATTCTTACAACAGCCAGAAATAGAAGTTGACACATCGCTTTAAATTAAGGTATAGTTTGATATCTCAAGGATTTTATTTTCTTTGTAAAGGTTTACATTCTTTGGCGACAAATAATTAATGCGATTTGATACTAAAATTAAACTAATTGATTTTATTAAACCAATAGTCATTAAAAAGAAAACAAAGTAATTGTGTTTTAGCTTGAGACACGATGGGATAAAACATATATTATGATAAAATAAATGATATATATCATCTGTGTTTTATTGTTCAGAAAAAAATGCAATTCGGAAAGTAATGTTTGAAAAGTTTTGATTGGAGTGTAGATTTTACAAACCTGGATATTAGGATTATTACTGATGTGTAACCAGAGACAGATATATGACATTTTGATGCAGAATGAGAAAGACTGTTTACCGACAGTTTTAGTTATTCTATTAGAGAAAGAAAATAAACAATATAAAAGTCCAAGTCACTGACTCTGTAACGCTGAGGGACATAGTACAACAGTCCATAGCAGTTAAAAGAGCGTGTTGTTTCTCGCCGTAAAATATTACATGACGTCATTGTTTGAGCTTATCTTTTAATTTTGGAAAAGGGAACGATGTAAAAAGAGAATTTGGGGACTTATAATTATAAAATACTTTATGTAAATTTCAGGAAGTTTAATATTTCCATCTGCTACCAATCAAATTTCAACAACATACATGACGTAATTGATATAAATAAATTTCCAATACGTACAGCTGATAATTTGCGATGACTTTAAGTGCAGCAAGATAGAGAGAGAGAGAGAGTGTCCAATATATTAACATTAACTTCTCCAAATGAGGCACGCACGTTACACCAACACAGAGATAAGACGCAAAACGTGAGAATTATTTTAGCGTAAGTAAACTAAAGGGAAAAATGTTTATGTATTTGAAAAAGCTTATTCTCCCTTTAATGCATTGGTTCCCAAACGTTTTTGACCCACGGACCCCTTTTGTAGTCAAAACTTCCCCACGGACCCCCGCCCCCCCCCAAAATGAAAAAAACTACATAAATGTATAGTACAAAAATTACAAATTTAAAAATGCAACATTTTGATGAAGAAGTACGGTATTTATTGAAATTATCACTTTTATTTAAAAGAAAAGTGAAAATAATTGATAACTTGGATTAACGTAATGAGATATTATGAGTGTATTTATGACCGACTTGATGTTTGTCGGTAGAAACCGAAAATCCCCACGAGCACCAACATCTAGTCGTTTTCTATTGTTTTTTTTAATGATGAGGTTCATAACGCCACTGAATCTTTGTCCTACCAAATAGGAAGACGGGAAGGCAGTCAAAATCTTCTGTACAATAACCCACAATGTCTGATATAGAATTGGGATCTGACTTTGTAACCAGAATTTTTGGTATCCTAGTTCAAACATTGGTTTAAGTTCCTCATTTCAACAAGCTGCCCTTGTATTAGTATGGATTCATCTGTGTTTGGGATCTGAGTTTATCCATGCGCTAAAGAGTCCAACTCTCAGTCGGGAATATTTAAGTGAAGAATGCCTTCAACTCTTTGGTTCAGGTCTGAGGTCTGCATGAAGAGACGGTAAGTTTTGACATTAAGCAGTAAGTTTTGAAATTTCAAAAGAATTGGACAATGAGGAAATTTTCCTGTTCCTAAGTTTTGTTTGAACAGAAAAAGGGTTAGAACAAACTCAGATATAACGCTTTTAGTTTTGATTAAATTTAATTGGTCACCTTGTAGTTTAAAATTTGTTTTGTTAAACTTAGCTAAATAAATAATTCATAAAGGATATGTAATTTTTTTTAGTTAATTGTGTTGCAAATCATTGTCTTTGTTTTCCAGGAATTCGGACACTGAATCAAAGAAAGCATTAAATCGATTTAAATATGTACTTGTTAACCAGCGTACTTCTGTGTAAATAAGTAAACGATTATAGTCTTCGTCATTTTCCAAACAATATTGCGCAAACAATCTCTCATTGAAGGCATTCCTTTATTAGCTGCTCTAATGGCATAATGTAGTGATCCATGCAAACTTTCACTAAGATATTTTGCGAATAAATGATGTCGATGAATGACACAATGTTTTGAAAATGCATTCGGTACAGCTTGTTTTAAGTATACCAGAAAGTCAAGGGTATTGCTTTAACTTCAATTTTTTTTTAATTCAGCAAATAAGGCTTCACCTTTTGTATCTGTTTCCAAAAATTTAGCCATACTTCAAATATTCAACAACACAGTATTGTCGACATTGTTTCTTCGGCTCATTCAGTGCTGGATTTACTTATTTACTAAACAAGCTATAGCTTAGATCCCCCTTCTTGGGCCCCCGCGGATTTTTTTCATATTTGGCACTGACATAGAATATCTGGACTTCAAAAGGGCCCCCATATCTCCAATAGCTTAGGGCTCAAACCAAGTCTAAATCCAGCCTTGGGCTCACTCATTCTCTTATATGTTGTAACAAACCACTGTTGATAATTATTAACGTTTTCTATGGAATGCTAAAGAAAAGCCCTATTGAAAAAAATATTTGATGATATGATACAATTTAGATAAATTCCTGAAACATACAAAAATACACAACCTTGCAACCCTCGTAGATTCAAGATAAAAACGTGTATCTTTCTTACCTACTTATAGGAATTCCGCATTTCTTACGCATCACACTTGACCTTTCAACAAACCAAGTATTTTGATTGGTTATGGATGTTTAAATTACAGTAGTTCTACTAACTTTTCTAAGTAAAACAACTGATAGTACCTAAGATGGTATTTAATTAGTTGAAAAGGCATTAACATACTATTTTATTTATTATTATTTATTTTAATTTCCATAATAATAAAAATTGATTACAGTCTTATTATTTTAAATTAACCTTGAACGGACCCCTGACGTTGTCCAGGGACCCCCCAAATCAATTCTTATTTTCTAAGGACCCCCTGAATGGTACCGGCGACTTTGAGGGTCCGTACGGACCACTTTGGGACCACTGCTTTAATGCATCATTATATTGATTTAAATCTTTTGTTTTGTAACACAAACAAAAATAATGAACAAAGTGCTCATCTAATGGAATTATTAACTGGCTTTAAAAATAAAACATTAGCCTCTCATAAATCATGTGCTCAACATCACCAAATTTATTGCAAATGAAAGCAATCAGTAACTGGATTCAAAAGAATAGAAGATGTAATAAAGAGTTATTAAAGCTTGCCATTCGTAGATTGTATTGCCTAGAAGTCAAATTTATAAAATACATGTCTATGAAGGAAATGAATATTATTTGTGTTATGTTGTTGATATTTTAATTTCTAGACCAAATAATCATATTCACATTAACGAATAAAGTGAGATGTCACTTCATGATTCAATATTACAATGTGTTAGTCTAACGTAATGCAGTTGTCGGTTCATTTCCAAGAGAATTAAATGTTTATAAATATGCAAAAGATATAGTTTTCGGCTATTTTAAATACGAAGACATTTAATTGCAATATATAGACATTAAGGCGTATTTTTAATGTATTTATTTTTTACAAAATGATTTAAGATATTGTAATAAATCAAAGAATCTACAATAGCATATATTATCTATTCAAGTGTTAGTTTCTAGGATTAAATTATTTAAAAAGATAATTGTTTCCCTTGACACAATGATCATACATATTTGTAATTGTGGCATAGACGGCACGATAAATTATATCAAGAGAGCTAACCCAAAAAGGTAACAACTAAAATAATAAAATAACGGGGGTGAGACTGCAACCAGGCTTTTAAATTAGTAAATGTATAACATATAAACAGGGTATTAGTTAGCCTGACTGGACGTAACACAACGGCGAACGTTTCGGTAAAGAGCCTTCCTCAACTAACAAATTGTACACAAATAAAATGAATTTAACGAAAGAATATATGACCAGAAAAGCCGCTGTTGTTTGTTGGCCATTAACAATACTACATGTAAGTCCTTTTTAAGAAACCTTAATTATGTCAGTCAGTTTGCAAAAATGTGAACTAATTTTTAATTTTTTTTACCAAACTCTTGATTGAGTTAATTTCATATATGGTTTTATTGAGTGACGTCATGCTCTAGAGGACAAAATGTATTCCCAAACTCATATAAAACCCACCTCTTCGATTATCCTTAACATTACGATAGTTATCTGTCCACTGATTGACGGGTGCACACACTTTTCTAGAGTAGTCAAGTCCACATTGACTACCATCTTCAACAAGAGACCAAGAGTAGCAGAACTTTGTGGTTCTCAGCCAGATTGGAGCAGAGCTAAGAACTTTGAGTTTAAATGACATCTAACAACCTCCATAGCGTTAATCAGTGTCATCGAGGTACTGAGGGGAAAACTCATTGATTCCATGATATATAACAACCTCCATAGCGTTGATCAGTGTCATCGAGGTACTGAGGGGAAAACTCATTGATTCCATGACATATAACAACCTCCATAGCGTTGATCAGTGTCATCGAGGTCCTGAGGGGAAAACTCATTGATGACATATAACAACCTCCATAGCGTTGATCAGTGTCATCGAGGTACTGAGGGGAAAACTCATTGAGTCCATGACATATAACAACCTCCATAGCGTTGATCAGTGTCATCGAGTTACTGAGAGGAAAACTCATTGATGACATATAACAACCTCCATAGCGTTGATCAGTGTCATCGAGGTACTGAGGGGAAAACTCATTGAGTCCATGACATATAACAACCTCCATAGCGTTGATCAGTGTCATCGAGGTACTGAGAGGAAAACTCATTGATGACATATAACAACCTCCATAGCGTTGATCAGTGTCATCGAGGTACTGAGGGGAAAACTCATTGATTCCATGACATATAACAACCTCGAAAGCGTGGTTCAGTGTCATCAAGGTACTGAGGGGAAAACTCATTGATGACATATAACAACCTCCATAGCGTTGATCAGTGTTATCGAGGTACTGTACTGAGGGGAAAACTCATTGATGACATAAAGCAACCCCCATAGCGTTGATCAGTGTCATCGAGGTACTGAGGGGAAAACTCATTGATGACATATAACAACCCCGATAGCGTTGATTAGTGTCATCGAGGTACTGAGGGGAAAACTCATTGATTCCAGCACAGAGTAGAGCTTCAGCCCACCCACCACATTGACTGCCGTCAGCCTCAGCATACCACATTGTAAAAGACTTGAACCTCGTTAATAAACATGAATAAATCAAGTGGGAGTAAATTATATTTTTCACATGAGATAAAATATTGTGTGCTTGAAAATGTCATGTAAGATACTAGCTATAATTTGGAGGACAAAGCTTCAAAACTCAGTAGATTAGCTGGTTAACGAAAATCTGATATGGTGCGAAATGATAAAACTGCTGAAACCTCACACGAATTTCTAAAGTAACCGCAATAAATGAAGAAGATGAACTTTTTTATCAACTGTTTTCAATTTATGAATAAAACAATAATTTGCAGATTTCAATTTGAATTCAAAAGAATTGTTTATTAAAGGTAAATAATTGTTTATTTTCAAAAACAAAGCGTTTGACTATAAATCCTTTATGTATGAGACGTAACTAAAAGAATGTTCATTATAATACGCAGCGCAAGACCATCAAAAAATACAAAATTGTCGTTGTTAAATTTTGTTACATTGTTTTTATTATCGTTAGGAAAGTGCCTACAAAATTTCAGCTCGCTAGCTTACGAGGTAGTGGGTTAAAAAATCGATCAAAAATTTTGGCGACAAGCAATCAAGCAATCAAGGGTGTAGACACAATGGGTTAATATAAAGAATTTAAAAACCGTAAAAAAAACAAGTTTTTTACTATAAATCCTTTATGTACGAGCAGTAACTAAAAGAATGTTCATTATAATACGTAGCGCAAGACCATCCAAAAATACAAAATTGCAGTTGTGTCGTAAAACATGTTTAATATAATGCGCACCGATCAGGAATATGTTTATAAAAAGAGTTGTCAATAAAATACGCACCTTATTGCTTGACAGAAAGGTTGTTCAATATAATGCGCACCCTTACACTCTATCTAAAAAAATAACATGATACATAGGAATAAATAAAATAATATAAAAAATCAATAATTCAATTACGGTACATGTGATCGATCTGAAATTTTGACACATTGTTTTTATCATCAGTACGAAACTAACTGCAAAATTTCAGCTCGCTAGCTTACGAGGAAATTGGTTAAAAATTGATCCAAAGTTTTGGCGACAAGCAATCAAGGGCGCAAGCAGACACCACGAGTTTTAATATAAAGGATTTAATTAAAAAAACGTAAAAAACGAAGTTTTTGACTATATATTCTTTATGTACGAAAAGTAACTAAAAGAATGTTCATTATAATACGTAGCGCAAGACCATCCAAAAATACAAAATTGCAGTTGTGTCGTAAAACATGTTTAATATAATGCGCACCGATCAGGAATATGTTTATAAAAAGAGTTGTCAATAAAATACGAACCTTATTGCTCGACAGAAAGGTTGTTCAATATAATACGCACCGCGTATCTCAAAAAATAGCATGATACATAGGAATAAATAAAATAATATAAAAAATCAATAATTTAATTACGTTACATGCGTTCGATCTGAAATTTTGATACTTTGTTTTTATTATTGGTACGAAAATGCCTGCTAAATTTCAGCTCGCTAGCTTACGACGAAGTGGTTTAAAAATCGATCCAAAGTTTGACGACAAGCAAGCAAGCAAGCAATCAAGGGCGGCCGCAGACACCATGAGTTAGTATAAAGGATTCACAAATAGCTACCCACTCGAATTGTTGATTAAAAAACCAAACAAAGTATTTAGTAATTATGATTTTTTATTATAAATTATTTCTATTTTGAAAGTTAAAAAAAAACTTAACCTTCTATGAGTTTATTAAAAACAGGTTTGTTCCCCAGTTTTTTAGCTTTCAAAATATTTTTAACGCAATTTCCCATAGGGAGAATTGCGTTTATATATTTGAAATTTTACCTAACTTCAGAATCTTTTTCCCGTTGTGGTTTTCACTGTTACGTTAAATAGATTCTTTCTCCATTTTTCTATATCCTGTGTCCTTGTTTGTTTTTGTTTTTTCTTTCTTTTTAGTTTACATAAATATTTTATGATATAATATGTTTTTAAGAATTTAAATATTACTTTTGTAAGTACCTATATTTTTATGTTATTGTACTGATGAAGGCATTAGCCGAAATGTCTATTGTAGTTTTACTTTAAAATAAAGCTCACATTTTCTGTTTTCATTGCACAATTTGTTTGTGTGTTTTGTATTTCATTTAAAAGCTTTATCGCAGTCCCATTCTATATTCTATTTGAAATGTCTGTAACGCTTGATCCTTAAACTCCTCCTGAACCATACCAGATAGAGGGTTTACTGGATTTCCTGGGGACAAAAACACACGAAAAAATTGCAGTATTTTGTCAATTTCTCGCCAACCATAACAGCTATCAGGTTGAAACAAACGCCAAACGATAGCTAATAATATTTAGAACAATGATGACGAAAAATCTCATTTCGTTCGACTCACGTATTTAGCAGGAAATTTGTAGATAGCAATTGTTTTGTTTACTTTCATAATTATTGATTTGAAATGACTTTTAATGTAATCGATAATGACTAGGTTGCGCTGGGGCGCCCACTTTTTTCAAAAGCCCAACTAACTTATCCTTGTTTGATAAATACTAAATATTGAACTTACTGAAATGTACACAAAGTATTTTATAATAGGGGTTGTAGGGCGCCTACGGCGCTCATGCAGCTGTAGATCGCTACGGCGCTACTTATTTTTGACAAAAGCCCAAGTAACTTATCCTTGTTTGATAAATACGAAATATAAAAATTGCTGAAATGTACACAGAGTATTTTATAATTATAAATCCTCAAATCCTATTTTTACACCGTTCTCTTTTCAAAAATTAAAATACAAGCTAAAACAATGACGTCATATAATATTTTTTTACAGCGCGTCTTTAATTCATAATTATTTTGCACACCTTTTTTGCGCGCCCCGACGTTATTAAAAACGTCTTATGCTGTCATTTCAAAGACCGGAAAACGCGATAACTCAATGTGTAATATTCTATTTTTAGACTATATTTTAGCGGACCAATGTTTAAAGGCATAAATACTGAAGAATCAATAAGTTCTCAAATTTGTTAGAATAGTAAAATTACGAAACTGTTTTTTCTTGTTCAAGTCCAATAAGCTGTCTTAAATTAACGAAGAATTAACTAATCGCCAATAAGGTACTTTCTTCTCAAAATACCTACATTTACATATTGACTCGTATCCTTAAATTTGTCCACCTAAAACCCTGAATATTTCCATTAATAGATTTTCCTTTTAAATAAGACAAGCCGTAATATTAGTAATAACAACCTAGTAAAGTTGGTGAGATCTATTGATATTAAAAAAGTGGCATAAAATGTTTTGTATGGACATTTGGCTTCTTCGGCTAAGACATAAGTTGATTTTATAAGTATACGTTAAAATAGTTTATTGAGTATGTGAATCTAAGGTTTCTATCAAGAGTGAAACCAATGACATAAACAAAATGAGTAAACGTATAGATACGGGGTTGTGCTCATTTGGGAGATGTAAAAAAATAATGTTCAACTTAAAAAAACAACTTTCAACAAAGGCGCACTAGAAAATAAAAAAAACTAAAATAAAAACTAAATATTTAAATAAGCTTAAATTGAAAATGATTTAAGAAAAAGAATGTTTCCAAATATTTAAACAATGAAATAAACAAGTATATTTAACTCAACATTAAACTTTGAGCCCTCAGCTTCTTAAAGTTTTCATCGAAACTTCTGAACAGATTTTCTTTGTGCAATGATCTTAGTAGTTTTGATATATTTATTAGATTTTAAAAAAATTATTTAGACTTCAAAGTCTTTATTGAAAGAACGTCTTTTGTATAATAGGCTTTAAAATAGTCTTGCATTTGATCTTGTCAGTCGTTTAGTACTACATGTTTTATTACTATTATTAGTGTTGATATTTATGAACTTAAGTACCGAACGCCAATTCTCTGCTATGCCTTGCCGGTCGTCCCTCATAGACTTTGGGGTGGGTAGGGGGCATTGTTTTGTGGAAAATGTACAGATTAAATTTTTTTTTAAAGCCCTTAAAAGTGCCTCATAATTAGAAAATAGTTATTAAAATTTATTTAAAATCATTTGACAATTTTTAAACTAGAAAGGGGCCGTCCATAAAGTACGTCACGCTCCAGAGGGGGTGTATCAAAGTGTGACAGGGGGGGGGGTCCGGCCATGTGTGACATCACGGTGTTTTATATGAAATTTTAATTATTTTGTTAATAAAATAAAATATTAAAAGCATCTTTTTTTAAAAAGGACAAGCTTTTATTTACATATAGAAAGTGCTAAAAAGAAGAAATTAAAATGTTTAATCTGCGAACCTATCGACTGCACATAAAAGCGTGGGGCGCCCATCACAACTCATTTCTTTTTGCAACTACTCTTTTGCATATATATATTTTTTTCCAATTAATATGGTAGTAGTAGTAGCATGTAGTGAAACTTTTAATATTTATTAATATTCATATAAATTTGTATTTATGTTTCGCAGCCTTGTACATGACAGCGATTTTAAAAATATTTTATATTCTACTTTTTAGTATCAAAATTTTTTAAACTGATTTTCGACCTCATCAATTCAATTTAATTAGTTAAACTTCATTGTCAATAACTTAAATGTGATTAAAAAGATAGATTATTAATTAAAAATTGATGTAATAAAAAATAAAGTTTCCCCAACTGAAAATTGAACCCCGCACCTCCATGTCAGCTCTATTACACTATCACTAACAATTCAACCACCAATTTCTGACAAATCACGTTCTTTTTAAAATTATAATACACACTCTTTACAATCCACTTCTGACATCAGCACAATGAAATTGCGTGTATCCATCTAGGGCGAATTGTGGGGTGGTTCATTGGGTGAGCGATAATATAGACATAAACTAAAAACTAAAAATGCATTCATTTAATTACGGTACGTTTGATCCATCTGAAATTTTAATACAATGTATTGTCATCCACGATCTGTGGTAACATTTTGAGATCTCTAAGACCACCGGTAGTGGCTTAATTTTACGTTACCAGATTTGACGGATACAACATACAACATGCAACATACAAACAATGTGAGTTAAATAAAAGCCTGTAAAAAACAACACTTTTGTTCGAAAGTGTGACGTACTTTGGGGGGGTGGGGTCCGAGATTTGTGACAGTTTGTGACAGTGGAGAGGGGGGAGTTAAAAATGGTCAAAAATAGCGTGATGTACTTTATGGACGGCCCCAAACCGACAGTTACGTCTCTTGAACAATTATTAAGTACTAGACGCCCCGCGGCGCAGCATACGCCGCATACTTGCTCATGGAGAGTGCAAAGAAAGTGGAGAAAGAACGGACACAAACTACAGCACGAAGAAATCAAAACAACGCGAGTGAACGTCGGTTGCGGGGAGGGGGGGGATGGAACTGCCAACTCATTGTTGGTTTCGAGAGATTTGCAGGCGAAATTCGGTACATCCCTAACTTCTATGAAGGCAGCTATAAAACGATTATCGGTTTAAAATCGGAGTTACGTAATCGATAATCAGTTTCCAAAAAAAGAAAACAACAACACGCAATTAACAACCATAAATATGACTCACCCTCGCTAGGTTCGGCCAATCAAAGTTTATGTTTAAGGGATGGTAGTATTAATATTAAATTGGAGGCGGGTAACAACAACCTCAGTGTGCATATCTTTACGTTTACTGGCTATTTTTTATTCACTTAGTGCTGTTTTTTGTGTCTGTTCTCTCACCCCCCCCCAATGTTCTTTGCAATGTCTATGATGAGCAAGTCTGCGGCGTATGCTGCGCCGTGGGTCTCTCCAGAGTTCCTTCTTTTCATTCACTCACAGTCGTTTGCCCAAACCCACCCCATTTTGACAACTGTGTCTTTCAGGTAGTCTTCACCCGTCACTTGAACATTAGCGGCGTATCCTACTCTGTGGATCAGCTAGTGTTGGCAATAAAGGGGTAAAAGAACGGGCACAAACAGACATTTTTAAAAATTAAAAAAACAACAAGGTTTTCGCTGGGGCTTGCACCCATTACCTCCCCATATGAGGCGGACGTGATAACCAGTACACTGCGAATCTCAAATTTCTGTGAAGGAACAATGCAAGTGAACGGCAAGTGAACGCAAGAGTTTTGTTACCACCCACTCCCGCCGCCCCCCCCCCTTTTTTTCCATCCCACCACGCTTGCAAACAGTGATTAGTTGACCCGAGCGAAGGTCATTCGTCATGCTCGGTTGCACATACTTGCAGCTTGCTTGCCTCGCATGGTCCCACGAAGAGAATTATATATATAGATAGATTATTTCACTTTATATAATTATATAGGGCATTACTATTCTTCTAAAAATAATTTCTTATGGTAATAAAGGATTCTTTTTTTCCTAATTTTTTTCTACTTAAATGGGGGAAAAACTATTAAAAAATCTTTCAAAAATGGCTTTAGAAATTATCTTTTGTAAAATGTATTAGCATTTTACGATATTATTGTTTGAAAGTTTTTAGTTCTTTTGAATAAAACCCCGTCAAAAGTAGAACACATTTCCTCCTCACACACTTTAGACCTTTTAATTACGTGAGTGGGAATTTATAAAGTTTCACAAAGTGCTTTCAGCAGCGTTAAATACCAATAAGAACAGCATGTAACATGCCAGATCACTGCACTTGCCACTAGATGTCGCCACTTATCACAAAATATGTTATCAAAAGTGAACTGGCTGCGGAGTCTTGTAGAATGTTGAAAACCTTTGCGTGACATGGGAAATAATGAAATCTCCTTCTTTTTAGCTGAGCTATCTCCCTTTGCTCACATTCCTTTCTGTTTAAAAGAAAAAGGATGTAAAGGTTAGGCTAAATCCCAATGTCTTACTGATATACCGGTACATTTATATGTATTTCTCTTTAAAGAAAAAAAAGGTTAAATAATGAAATGTCCTTCTAGTTAGCTGAGCTATGTCCCTTTGCTCACATTGCTTTCTGTTTTAAAGAAAAATGTATGTAAAAGTTAGGCTAAATCACAATATTTTAGTGATATACATTTATAGGCATTTCTCTATAAAGAAAAAAAGATTAGGTAAATAGATTTATAAATTTACATGTATTTAGGTCTTAAGATAAATGAAAAGATTGACAGCAAGTGATCAAATTAAAATTCATGATTATGTTCAATACATATTAAACATAATTTTTGTTAGGATATTAAATGTATAGAGTATAGAGCATCATCTTAAATAAAAATCTATTGCATCAAAGATCTTTAAAATTTTTCCTAGAGTACTGCCACTCGAAACCTTCTAGCAGCGTCCCATACAGGGCCGCGAAGCTGCACACTGTAAACACCGCTCCGCTCCCATTCATTACTTCTCCTTCAACTGACTAACTGAGAGGGGAAATCACATAAATAAAAGTTATTTAAGATTTTTTCAAACCAAAGGAAAAACGTTTTAAGTGGATAAGGAAATGCAGTGTTTAAAACATTTTTAAAACTATGAATTATATTTAAAAAAATTTAATTATATATTATAATTTCTTATTAAAAATAACAAATATATTTTAAATTTTAATTTGAGATTTCTTTGGTATGTCATACCAACGCATATTTAAATTTAAATAAACTGTAATTAAAAAGTATTAATAAAAAACCATGTGAAAATGACTTATAGTTTTGAACTAGTATGTACGTGTGCTTCGATGTATATGCAAGTGTCATACATACAGATGCTGGTTACTGATCGTTTAAAAATTCTTTAACAATAAATAGACGCGTCGGTCGGACAGTCAGTATTTCCAAAAGAAAATCATATTTGAACGGCTATTTAATCTGTCTCCCCCCCCCCAGGGATATAGGTGGACGCTCACATATTGAGGTTTATCACAGGGGCTTCCAACCCTGTAACTGGTTCACTATAGTAGATGGACCGGTTGCTTAGGCTAACTTCTATCAGTATACTTCTGTTGGTTGCTATCTGAAACAAAATTAAAACTAAAACTAAAATAAGAAGAGGACCTTGGTGTGGTTTGTGTAGGCAATAAATCAAATATGAATTATCATTGTTTCTTACACAAATTTATGTACTAAGTTTAACTATTACATAAATTGCAGTTGAATGATAATCAAAAGAATGAATTATTCATCATTGTAATAGTAATTGGTAATACTCCGAATAATTATATTTTGGTTATAATAAATGCATTATTTATACCCTTATCGTAACATACAAGTAATGAATAATAATGAAATCTATTTACATGTAATTGTTTATATTAAAGTTGATAAGATTTCCGCCCAATTTGTAGTTGTAGATAAGTGTACAAAAGAGAGTTTGGGACAGGATGTGATGGTTTGGTAATCTTAACACGCCTCATTAGAGAGAACATGCTTTACAATATCAGCAACAAGCAATTACGGGGAAATTGTGAGGTCGAGAGTGTAATGCAGACCTAATTAGGTTTGGCGTGAGTTAAAGCCAGGAATTGACGTCATGCCAATACTTGGAACTTTCAACTTTGGTGAGTTTTTGTCAACAGCAGAGATGGGCACTTTGCTTAATGACTTATGGAATACGGGGTATATTTAGGGGGTGGGGGCTATAACTAACTTACACAACATAAACACTGAGTTCCGACGATAATGATCATCATACTTCTGCAAATTTGTTTTATTGATATGTGCACTATGGCAACATCAATATTATAAGTAAAACAACAATAAAGAGTCAAGTAATAGCACTAACACTAATAAAGAAAAAAAAACTACAATGCAATCTATATATATAATTCTCTTCGTGGGACCATGCTGGGCAAACCGCAAGTATTTGCAAAGGAGCATGACGAATGACCCTAGCTGGGGTCAACTAAATACAGTTACCGGTTGGCAAGCGAAGGTAAGGGAGGGGTGATGCATGTCTTGAGACAGCAATGTTTTTTACATTCACTTTCAATGTTCCTGCACAGTGTGCATGTATTTCGTAGTGTATTGGTTATTACACCCGCCTATCATACGGAAGGTCTTAGGTTCAAGCCCAAGCGGCAACATATATATTTTAAAAATTTTTTAAAAATGCTAATACCTGTTCTTTTCCCCCTTTCTTAATAAACATAAACACCGCTTCGCATGTCACGGAAAAAAACTTCGTTCAATGTTATCACAATTCCTTCACCACGTACCTGTCTGTTTCTATTGGTCGCATATTTCGTTCATGGGCGAAGTTGTTGCTCTCCAACTTGGCTTCATGTCTGTAATATTTGTTTCTCAACATAGGTATAACTTCGGCGACGAGCTCTCCATTGTTTTCAGTGACAGAAACGTAGTCATACACTCTCAACAATACGCTCAGTACATGAATACTTCAGGAGTATATGGTGACAAAGCAGAAATTGCGGCGATGTCCGAAATACTTCCCAAAAATGCTTCGGTGGTCCCCCATCGTTCAGTTGCGTTGTTCCCATTTGTTCGTGCTACTGTTTGTGTCCGTTCTTCCCTTCCCTTTTTGTTTGCCTTTTGCACTATAAATGAGTAAGTCTGTGGCGTATGCTATGCCGCGGGGCGTCTAGTTATAACTGTTTAGTTTGAGGAGTTATTTGTTTGAAGTTTATATTTAAAATGAGCCGACAAAACAATTTTACACCCCGAAAAACCAACACGGAATATAGATCTTTATGAAAACAATTAATTGTTTATGTCACGTCCACACCACACTAAGAAAACAAGAATTACGAAGCAAACAGAGGAGTATGGGGTTACCCAACACCTGGAGATTTGTGTATCAAGCCTTTTAAATTATTGCTTGAGAAAATTTTAAGGAAAAATCTGTGCCACTAGCCGCCCTCTCACCACGAGACACAATGTGTGTCACCAGACATTCTCACACCACGAGACACAATGTGTGTCACCAGATATCCTCACACCACGGGATACAATATATGACACCCGACATCTTCAAAAAGAAAAAAGAAAAAAAACAAAACAAAAAAACAAAACAAAAAACAACAAGAAATAGAATGTGTTAACCCATCCTCAACACCAAGAAAGATTATGTTTCAGTTTCATGAACCACTCTCAAATCTCACACATAAAGAATAAGAAGCAATAGGAATCGAGGATTAAAAAAAATATTGTCTTGATGGATTTCCGACGGGAACCGACACAATTTCAATGATAAACTTCTCTTGAACACAAGAAGATCATCAAGTGCTACACGATATTTTAGCCAGCTGGATGAAGACATTGAAGAACTTGTGTTTTTGTGACAACAGACAATCCCCGCTCATCAATCTTTCTCAACTGTTACTCCTCAAACTCTTACTCCCTACTTGCTTGACCTTTAACCACACCGCACTCTAATCTGTCACTGTTGACTCTCTCCTTGCACTCGCTTGTCTTTTATCTATTTCCCATGTCTTCATCGCGTCTTTAGCACATCAGATTGTTTGCTATTAAATTTAAAAAAATGTTTTTCCTCTGGTTGCTTTTCGCAAATAGCTCATTTAAAACATTCAGATGCAACTGAAAAGTTTTAAAGAGAAGAAAAACTGAATCAACGTTTCCTTCCCACGCCCTCCCCAAATAGAGTTGTAAACAAATTTCATATATAAAATGTACACTGATCTCAAATGTTCATACTCTCCTGTCTGATGCAACGATCTCATTTCTAGGCAATGGCAATCGTCCAGCGTTCAGTGTTAGTGATTTACGGCTTTGCACTCATCGGCGTGCAATAGAATTCTGGGTTCAAGACTTTAGTGTGTCGTGTATGCAGTAGGTTGCTATCTTTTATAGTTGCAGTGCTCTGTGTATGCAACATAAAATATTATGTAGTCTTGTGTTTCTCATGTAAGCAAATCATTTTTATGTTTATTTTTGATTGGCCCTTGTCATTTCAAGGATCTAGTCAAGATTTTCCCCATTCATTACTGGGATCTAGTCTTCAGTTTCCCATATGTGTTTGCAAGAGTGGAAGCTAGCGACTAAATAAGGAATTAAGATGAACTGACTGTCACCAGACTTTCATTTAATAGTGGTTTTTTTATAAAAATGATTTGATATTTTACGGAGACCTGGAAAATTCGCGTGTAAAACTTTTCATACTTTAAGATCCATGATTTTCAAGTTTTTATTCTTGCAATAATTGTAATTTTAGAGCCTCTGTGGATTTTTTTAGCCTTATTGTAAGGGAGACGAAGTATGAAACGGATTTTTTTGCCTCCCCTGAAAACACTCGTGCCCATGAATGAAATTACTGCTCACATGATTTATAGATATGTAAATAATTCACATTTAAAGAGTGCTGCTTCGTCATCTAGATGGCTTAACAATGGAATCGAGTTCAATTTCTTAAATTTATTTTTTGCTGGGGCCGTTGATGCATCGTTACAGATGGCCTTCTGGCTGTACAATACTTTTTGGACAGACAACCTCACCCCAATATACCTACACATGCCTTACTACGCTTGGCGGAATTGGTCTTAACCCTCAACTCGTTTGAGTTCAATGGCCAGTTCTTTGACCAAATCAGTGGGGTCGCCATGGGGACTAAAATGGGACCCAGCTATGCATGCTTGTTCATGGGCCATTTCGAGCACAGAGTGGAACAAGAATACACTGGTCGCCTCCCCGAATTTTATAAAAGATACATTGATGACGGCATTGGGGTCACTCATATGGAGAGGAGTGAACTTGACACGTTCATCAGCTTTGTTGATTCTTTTCACCCCTCCATTAAGTTCACTCACACGATTTCCGAACTATCGGTTAATTTCCTGGACATTACTGTAACTCTCCAGAAGAACCACCTCCTCACTTCGGCCTACTTCAAACCTACGGACAGTCACTCTTACCTACTCTATCCCTCGTCTCATCCCAAATCCTGTAAGGATTCTATTCCATTTTCACAACTCCTTCGCCTCCGTAGGCTGTGTCAATCTAATGAGGACTTTTTGGAAAAGGCGTTGGAAATGGTGGAGTTTTTTAGACAAAGGTCTTACCCTGAAGCTATACTTCAATCTGCACTTCAGCGAGTTAAAAACTTCACTCGTGCCGACGCCTTTGTATCACGCTCCAGTGATAGTAATGAAAGGAGCAAATTGGTGCTCACATACCATCCCCACAACATCAGAGCAAAGGAAATATTTGTGAAAAATCGCACCATCCTCCTCGCGGACCCTGAGACAAACAACATATTTTCCACCCCACCCCTCATTGTATTCAGGAGGGACAAAAATCTGCGAGACCTATTGGTTCGTAGCCGTCTGCTTATTCCGTCCTCCCATCTGGGCACTAAGCCATGTGGTCGTAATCGCTGCAAGACATGTCCCTTTGTTACCCAGACGGACCAGATTGTCTTCCCTAAGGGGACATTCAAGATTAGGAATGGCTATCTTTGTACTAGCCGCAATGTGGTCTACACCATTGTGTGTAAGCGCTGTCCTTTGAAGTACATTGGTGAAACGGGGAGGTTACTCTCTTGCCGTATCGCGGAACATGTACGGGCCATTAAACAAGACAAACAGTGTCCTGTCTCCCGACACTTCAATGGACGGGACCACATGGGCGTCGATGACATGTCTGTCACCGCCTTGGTTTCTTGTACAAACACACCCGGCCGGGTCAGTCTGGAGAATAGACTAATCCATGAATATGGGACTCTTACACCACATGGGATCAACGTTGTGTTCGCACTGACAAGCTGATTGATTGGCCACACCCACCCTTTCCTTTCCTATTTAAGCTCTTACTTTTCTCTCCTTGCTTTATCTTTACTGGACTACTTGGATTTCACCGCAGCTAAGTGTTTTTTTCTATTATTTCGTTTTATTCGTTTCATTTGTGTACTATTTGTCCGTTGAAGAAGGCTCTTTGCCGAAACGTTCGCTGTTGTGTTACGTCCTGTCAGGCCTACTAATACCCTGTTTTTATTTTATGCATTTACCTTTTTAAAAGCCTGATTGCAGTCTCACCCCCATTACTTTATTTACTTTTACTTTTTGACTGCTACTTTGTGTTTGTGTTTTGTTTTATTTTCGTTTTGTTGTTCATTCCTATATTCCTCTCACTTCTCCTTTAGCCCTTCCTTTTACTTGACCACTATGCCTTCTATCAAAAGTACTATGAACCAACTGAGATCCTTTATTTTAACTGCGTTCAGTTTATTAACACCTGACTTAGGTAACGATTGCAAAGACCTGGCTTTTAACCTCTTTAAAAAAACCAGATACACTGTTCATCTCAACTTTCTTAATAATTGCATTCGCCTCCAATTAATACCCAAAGGCTTTAACAGCAATTTTAACCCGGCATCTGCTTCATTTAATTCTAAGGATAAATCTCAACTTTTATCACTTGAGAGAAAAGTTGCTTTTCAACGCATGCGTCTTCTCGTACACTCTCACAAACGGTATATCGCTTATCTCAGCACCCAGATATACAGACTTGAAGACCGTATGAGATCCAAGTTAAGTGATAACCACTTGGCACTTAACTTCATTAGAGTCATTATCCACCAACTCAACCGGGATTTATATCTGTTTCTATCAACTAACAAAAAGAAGAAGCTTGGTAAACTTAAACCTCCTCAAGTTATACCTCAACAGACCACCACCAACAAGAATTTAGTAATTTGCATACCCCCAGATTTACCACTCTCAGAGAATGAAAGATCCCTTCTATCTAAGGGTCTTAAATTCATTCCTCTTACACCTTCTTGCGACCGTTTTCAACTACAGAGCGATTCTCAACGTTTTTTCCGCGCTCTCAGACTTCAGTTCCATTTTGCCGGGAAAAACAACACGCTTCCCGATGATGAGTTATTCCCATTCAAAAAACAAAGGAAATCTACTTGGACACCACCGCCTGGTCAATCCAAGGCTCTGGACTTATATATCAAAAGCACAGAGAATGATATTAAAAACCTTTTGTTTCCTCGACTCCGTAAATCCAACCTTTCTAAAGTTGAGTCGAAAGCCTTGTCTTTATTGCGCAGCCGTAAAGACATTGTCATCAAACCGGCCGACAAAGGCGGGGCCGTAGTTGTATGGGATAAGGAGTTGTATATTAAGGAAGCTCAGAGACAACTGGAGGACACCCAGTTCTACCAACAGAGAGCCACAGATCCCATCATGAAAAACAACACGGTGGTTAAAAAGACCATCGATGAGTTGATAACAGAATGCGCTCTACCTCAATCAGCGTCCAGGATGCACATTTTTGACAGTGACCTGGGCAAGCCATCCTTTTATCTCCTTCCTAAAATTCACAAGGATGGTAACCCTGGTAGACCTATTGTCTCTGCATGTTCTTGTCCAACAGAACACATTTCTGAATTCTTGGATAGTGTCTTCCAACCGATAGTGGCATCCCTCCCTACGTACATTAAGGACACCAACCATGCCTTACGGACATTCGACTCTCTGAGCATCAATCCAAACGTAAAGAACTATCTGTTCCTCCTTGATGTATGTTCCCTCTATACATCCATTCCCCACAACGATGGCCTTCTGGCTGTACAATACTTTTTGGACAGACAACCTCACCCCAATATACCTACACATGCCTTACTACGCTTGGCGGAATTGGTCTTAACCCTCAACTCGTTTGAGTTCAATGGCCAGTTCTTTGACCAAATCAGTGGGGTCGCCATGGGGACTAAAATGGGACCCAGCTATGCATGCTTGTTCATGGGCCATTTCGAGCACAGAGTGGAACAAGAATACACTGGTCGCCTCCCCGAATTTTATAAAAGATACATTGATGACGGCATTGGGGTCACTCATATGGAGAGGAGTGAACTTGACACGTTCATCAGCTTTGTTGATTCTTTTCACCCCTCCATTAAGTTCACTCACACGATTTCCGAACTATCGGTTAATTTCCTGGACATTACTGTAACTCTCCAGAAGAACCACCTCCTCACTTCGGCCTACTTCAAACCTACGGACAGTCACTCTTACCTACTCTATCCCTCGTCTCATCCCAAATCCTGTAAGGATTCTATTCCATTTTCACAACTCCTTCGCCTCCGTAGGCTGTGTCAATCTAATGAGGACTTTTTGGAAAAGGCGTTGGAAATGGTGGAGTTTTTTAGACAAAGGTCTTACCCTGAAGCTATACTTCAATCTGCACTTCAGCGAGTTAAAAACTTCACTCGTGCCGACGCCTTTGTATCACGCTCCAGTGATAGTAATGAAAGGAGCAAATTGGTGCTCACATACCATCCCCACAACATCAGAGCAAAGGAAATATTTGTGAAAAATCGCACCATCCTCCTCGCGGACCCTGAGACAAACAACATATTTTCCACCCCACCCCTCATTGTATTCAGGAGGGACAAAAATCTGCGAGACCTATTGGTTCGTAGCCGTCTGCTTATTCCGTCCTCCCATCTGGGCACTAAGCCATGTGGTCGTAATCGCTGCAAGACATGTCCCTTTGTTACCCAGACGGACCAGATTGTCTTCCCTAAGGGGACATTCAAGATTAGGAATGGCTATCTTTGTACTAGCCGCAATGTGGTCTACACCATTGTGTGTAAGCGCTGTCCTTTGAAGTACATTGGTGAAACGGGGAGGTTACTCTCTTGCCGTATCGCGGAACATGTACGGGCCATTAAACAAGACAAACAGTGTCCTGTCTCCCGACACTTCAATGGACGGGACCACATGGGCGTCGATGACATGTCTGTCACCGCCTTGGTTTCTTGTACAAACACACCCGGCCGGGTCAGTCTGGAGAATAGACTAATCCATGAATATGGGACTCTTACACCACATGGGATCAACGTTGTGTTCGCACTGACAAGCTGATTGATTGGCCACACCCACCCTTTCCTTTCCTATTTAAGCTCTTACTTTTCTCTCCTTGCTTTATCTTTACTGGACTACTTGGATTTCACCGCAGCTAAGTGTTTTTTTCTATTATTTCATTTTATTCGTTTCATTTGTGTACTATTTGTCCGTTGAAGAAGGCTCTTTGCCGAAACGTTCGCTGTTGTGTTACGTCCTGTCAGGCCTACTAATACCCTGTTTTTATTTTATGCATTTACCTTTATAAAAATGCAGCATTACACATACATCAATGATAAGCGTTAGAAGCAATAATCTTCTGTATAAAAGAAACTTCTGGAATATATAAGAAAAGATAATAGAGATGTTAAATGGTACAGAGTTGGAACCCTTTAAAAAATTATTCTGAAATATGATGTCACATTCAGGATGTTGCTAAATAATTATTGCAATCTTTGTCATCTTCTCCCACAAATGACACTGTGCTCAGAATAAACAAACGATGCTAACAGTTTTCTTCCTTCTAGAGACCCGCGATTTTCATAAAACCCACCAAATATATAATTAAAAGTAATTCACAAAATTGGCTTTCGTTGTCCCCTGCCTTTCGATCAATTGGGTAGAGTTAGTTTCTCTACTTTCTCTCGACATTAAGATACCTGGTAATGAGCTTCGAAACAGTGAATTGAATGCTGGCAACGCTAAAAAAGTTTGAAAATTTTAATTCGTATCTGTGTTGCTTATGATTTTTTTCTTATCTATACAGACGTTCCTTCTATACTGAAGATTAATGCGTCCATAGACCATGCAGGTCTGTTGGCAAGTGATGCAGCGTTCACAGGCCTCAGCTATAAGGGTTCCAATCATTATCCAGCCGCCTTTATTCCCCCTAACTAATGTTAGGTACCCATTCGGAGCTGGGTGGACTCAGGGACGCCCTATGCCCCAGAAACAAATTCTTGCCTTCACAAGAATTCGAACCCGTGACCATCGGTACGTCAGCCGAGTGCGCATGCCACTCGACCACCGTGCCCCTTATGGTAATCATTTAAATGAAAGTGTGGTCAGTTGATAGCCTAGCATGATTTAGAAGTGGACAATATAGTGATATAATAGTAGACAATGTACTGATACAGGCGGCGACAATGTAGTTATATAATAGTAGACAATGGAGTGATATAGAGGTGGACAATTTTGTTATATAGAAGTGAACACTAAATTGATATAGAAGTGGACAATGCAATGATATAGAAGTGGAAAATGTAGTGATATAGAAGTGGACAATGTAGCCGGATATAGAGGTGGACACTGTGATATAGAAAGAACGAAGTCTAAATACTAAAACCACGTCCTCAATAATTGTTCATTATTCCTAGGCTAGATGACCTGTGATATAATAACTAAGTAAAATTGATTGAATCATTGAAAACAACTGAGTTCTGACGTGCCATAAAAAAATGACTGTCTAGAAATTCACAACAAAAATGGCAAAACGTTGCGTTACATGTGTACGTGTGTGGTGGGGGGGGGGAGCAATGGGTATTTTGGGAGACAGTTTTTAAAAAAATCAACTTTGCGATTCAGCTAAAGCGCTTCTCAGGCTCCCATTTTTGCAAATTGAAGAAATCAATCGTTGCCTAAAGGAATCCCTACTTTCCTTGGGCAGCGGAATGAATTGAAAACGCCCATTCGATGCCACACTGATATACCCCATGATAGGGGAGTTAGAGATGCGCCTTTGGAAATTAAATTTGAATCTCGACTTCCATATTTTATTTAACGTCTTATCTATCTTATCTGTTTACAGACGCTCCTTCTATACAGAAGATTATTGCGTCCTACGCTTATCTGTGATTTGTGTTTAGTCCTGCATTTTTATTAGAGATTTAAATGTTGATAAAGTGTTGGTTTTCCTGGATTCTTCAGGCAACCCATTCCACGCCCGAATTCCGGACGGGAAGAAGGAAAACTTGTATGTGTTTGTTCTTGCATACGGAATAAGAAAGGTGTTTTTATCCTTATGTCTATCTGAGGGTTGTATTAAGTTATCTTTGTGTTGTATTTCTAAATTAGAATTAATTGCTTTATGTATGATTACTACTTTACTCTTGGTTCTTCTATCCTCTAGTGTTTCAAGGTTTAATGATTTAACTAATGGTGTTATTCTTGTCAGTTTTGAATATTCTCCAGTAATGAATCTGGCAGCTCTTTTTTGAATTTGTTCTAGTTTATCAATGTTTTCTTTGGTGGATGGGTCCCATACAGAAGATGCATATTCTAGTACAGGTCTCACCAAAGTGAGGTAGCATTTTAGTTTTATATCTTTATTACATTTGTTAAAGTTTCTTTTTATAAAGCCTAAGGTTTTGTTTGATTTTTTAATAACTTCATTGACATGGGGATTCCATGATAGTTTCTCATTTATTAAGACTCCTAAGTATTTTGCATCTTTAGTTTGGGTCAGTTCTTTTCCATGAATGTAATATTTTGTATTTATCCGTCTTCGTTATCGGATGTTGTATCAAGATAAATCGTTTCAGGTATTTTTGGAACTGAAAGAGGAAATAAACAAAAGTTTTCCTTTTTATTTAAGATCCTTTTCTTTTTTTGAGGGAACAAATGTGGACCAGGAAAAATGTGCATTTGGGATTTAGCTCCAATAAAAATCGTATGTCGCCTTTCAGTTTCATGCACCTCACTAGAAACAGGGCAATGAACATTGGTAAAAAATCGAAACTATGTTTATATTCTATTTTTAAAAATCCTTTATAATGCAATGTATTACGTGTCATCTGCTTGATTGCTTGCCGCAAAAACTTTGGATCGATTTTTAACCCACTTCCCCTTATCCAATCAAGTTAAATACCCGAAACTTAAGATACAAAAAATATGTTCTTGCAATTAAAAAAAACAACATATAAGTTTATGTTTAGCACGCAAGATTTTAAGTTTTTGCTTTAAAAAAACAAACTGAAGGGATATTTTTCTAATACTATTTTAAATACCCATGTAACATTTTAAAATAAGTGTTGTCATGAAAAATTGTTAGGACTCCAATGTTCCCTCTAAGGTTCGTTGGTCCGTGTGCAAAGTCATAAAACTCGTGTGCAAAGTTGTCAGCATCCATCTTTTGTGCAATATATTAGCAAATTTGCTGCGTGGTAATTCGAAACTGCTGCGCGGCGTCTGTCAAATATCTGCGCGGCCGCGCACCCGCGCAGCTTAAAGGGAACATTGGTTAGGACCTTATAAAATGTGGTAAATAGTAATTAAATATATCAGACTTTTTCAGTTAGTTAAAAAAAAATGTACATGCTACCTGACTAATCATTTATTGGGTGAAAGCTCGTTATTATCTATCCTTCTCTCTCAACCAAGTGTACAGACACAGTCCTTCTCTCTCAACCAAGTGTCCAGACACAGTCCTTCTCTCTCAACCAAGTGTCCAGACACAGTCCTTCTCTCTCAACCATGTGTCCATACACAGTCCTCTCTCAACCAAGTGTCCAGACACAACCCTTCTCACTCAGTCAAGTGTCCAGACACAGTCCTTCTCTCTCAACCAAGTGTCCAGACACAGTCATTCTCTCTCAACCAAGTGTCCATACACAGTCCTCTCTCAACCAAGTGTCCAGACACAACCCTTCTCACTCAGTCAAGTGTCCAGACACAGTACTTCTCTCTCAACTAAGTGTCCAGACACAGTCCT
This sequence comes from Ampullaceana balthica, assembly GCA_944989445.1. Classification (NCBI taxonomy): domain Eukaryota; kingdom Metazoa; phylum Mollusca; class Gastropoda; family Lymnaeidae; genus Ampullaceana; species Ampullaceana balthica. The sequence goes on from CALYLW010000201.1 coordinate 549,351, forward strand.
TCTCTCTCAATCAAGTGTCCAAAGTCCTTCTCTCTCAACCAAGTGCCCAGACACAGTCCTTCTCTCTCAGCCAAGTGTCCAGACACAGTCCTTCTCTCTCAGCCAAGTGTCCAGACACAGCTTACATGATAAGAAATGTTCAAAACCCGTTACGAGAAACAAAGTGTTCAGACGTTTCAACTCGTTAACTTTTATTTGAAGCTAACCCGAAACAGGCCTGCCTATAAATAGCTGTGTGTTGTTGTTAATCTGACTAATCATTTGTTTTGGGCGGATAGTAAGTTCATCATTGTATTTATTGCAGAGTTGTAAAGCCATTAAAGGAAGGCGGGTAGGGGGGGGGCTAGTAAGTGACCAACATTCCACACACTGGTTGGCCATACATTCTCACTGGACCGAGGTCTAGTTAACAACACAGCAGACGATAGATCACTGGTCTGGAACTCGCTAATGACATTGAACACGAGATCCGTGGATCAAGGGAGGCTTGGTGAGTGCTCACGCGGGCTCAATGCCTGAACGCTGGATATAAACTATACTTAAGTTTGTTTGTGCTATCAATTGTAGGGATTGGGGTTTCTATGAAAGGAAAATAACCAGGATAGTGAATGGGTATTACAGGGATGGTATAGGACATTGCAAGCTTGGTGTATGATATTGCAAAACAATTCGGGATAATTAACGGATAGTACATGATAATGTAGGGGTAGTGCAAGTTAATTTTGGGATGATACGTGGGTTAGCAGGGATTGTAATGATATTGCAGACATAGGATATGATAGAAAGGAGAAAGAACAGGCATATAGTACAAGGAAGGGAAATATAGTTTTAAAAGCATACAGTTATAATTATGTCTGGGGTGTAATAAGGGCGCAATTAGAAAGGGATGCAGAATGCTTCATCTGCATTTATATAAGTTATTGTATGCCCATTTTAACAGCAATAAACTTTGTAGGAATAAATTGCTAATTTCAAAAGTCTATTCTAAAATCAGTTTATCTAGCTTGCCATGGCCGATATTTTAATGTTTACACACAGTGCCAATTACCCTTTGTGGCAATGGAGAGATTTGTTGAGAATTAATATATGGAACAAAAATTACTTAGAATTTTCCTTTAATATCTGATAACTCCTGCACAACGTTTAGCTGCACACCAAATTATAACGACTTCAAAGTTTGTTATTTCTAAGACGCGTTTAGCATTATTCACAATTTACGTCACATCATAGACACTTATCCCCCCTACCCCCCCACACACACACATGTTTCTAATCATTGAGGGTTCAATGGCATTCATTTCATACACCAAGCTAATGTCTTCAAAAATAGATTTTAGTTTTGTTTCAGTTTTTGAGGTTTCTGGATTTAAACCAGATTCAGGAATAAGGGATTGAAAAATAGTTATAAAGAGATTAAATGTCTTCAACCAATCAATGAACCTATTCAAATGTGAGCTCGGAGGTGAAAGTTCAAATGTTTGCTTAAAAGGTAGAATAACGTTTGGTTGATGGTGGAAACAAATCACCCTATGAGCTTTTGTTAGTTTTATTTTTGGTTTTACAATGATTGACCTTTAAGACTGTTGGCAGCTATTCTGTTTGATTGACAATTTCAAGTTTGAAGCATGTCATAAAGTCTTTAAAATCGATACAATTTTGAAATGTGATTTCTTCTTTTATTCTTTATCAACTCCGAACTTCTCAATTATACTTGACGTGGTTCCAATCTTACGTTTATTACAGTCGAGTTTCTCCAGTAAAGAACTGAAGACTTAGTTTCCCAGCAGATGACCAGCCAGTAACTGAAGACGAAACCTTCCAAGTCATGAGTCGACGTGACAGTAGGAAATAGAAACTGTAATGTACTTAGACACGCATCCCTTAGGGAATACCCAGTGAACTTATAAACACGGTACGGCTAATGACTTCAAGCATTTTATCTTACGTTTTACAACAGGGGTCTCCAAACTTTACTGCCGGAGGGCCGCATTAACTGTCAAACAGCAGTTTGGGGGCCGACTACACACTAGAGGTCCAATAAGAAAGAATCAAAACACAGATGTTGTTTTTAATTATATATTTAATACTAGCGTACACCCGTCAAAAATGACGGAAGTTTTCAGCTGAAATCTATTTATTTTATAAAAAATGCACTTTTTTTAGAACGCCTACGGCACCGACCTTTTTCAAAAGCCTAACTAACTTGTTTTTGTTTGATAAATACGAAATATTAAACTTTCTGAAATGTACACAAAGTATTTTATAAAAGGGGTTGAAGGGCGCCTACGGCGCCCCGTTTATTTTTTGATTTTATAATTAACCACCATCTAATTCTCTTTTTAAATCCCTTATATTAACTTCGCGGCCGTCTCTCTCTCTCTGTCTTGTGCTCGGCGGGCGGAAAAACAGAAGTAACAAATGACCCACTTCCCATGATCCGATGAAACTGAAATTTGGCACACGGACCCGTCTGACCTAACAATGCATCGTATCAAAATTTCAGATTGATCGAACGTACTGTAATTAAATTAATGCATTTTTAGTTTATCCTTATATGAGGTATGTAATTTAAATTCACGATTTGTTATTGTTTTTTTCCCACGTGAAAGTTTGAGCATTGAGGCGACCCAACGAAACGACGGTGCGCTTTTGTTTACATTTTACGTGTCACTCTGAGCTCGGTCAAGCGAATCGGTGAACAGACTTTTCCCCTCTCCCCCCACCCACCCCTCCCCCTACTAGGGTTATGATGCAAATTGATTTAAGACAGATTCATCTGTAAATGTTTGAAAATAATCAATACTGTTAGTTATGTCTCATATATAAGGGATTTATAGTCAAAAACATTGTTTTTACGGGTTTGTTTTATTAAATCCCTTATATTAACTTCGCGGCCGTCTCATCATCTCTGTCTTGGGCGGGCGGAAAAACAGAAGTCAAAAATGACCCATTTCCCATGATCCGATCGAACTGAAATTTGGCACACGGACCCGTCTAACCTAACAATGCATCGTATCAAAATTTCAGATCGATCGAACGTACCGTAATTAAATTAATGCATTTTTAGTTTATCCTTATATGAGGTATGTAATTTAAATTCACGGTTTGTTATTGTTTTTTTCCCACGTGAAATTTTGAGCTGACGAATTGAGGCGACCCAACGAAGCGACGGGCGCTTTTGTTTACATTTTAAGTGTCACTCTGAGCTCGGTCAAGCGAATCGGTGACCAGACTTTTCCCCTCTCCCCCCCACCCACCCCTCCCCCCACTAGGGTTATGATGCAAAGTTGAGTTAAGACAGATTCAGTCTGTAAATGTTTGAAAATAATCAATACTGTTAGTTATGTCTCATATATAAGGGATTTATAGTCAAAAACTTTGTTTTTACGCGTTTGTTTTATTACAATGTTCCCTTTTCCAAAATTAAAATATGAGCTAAATCAATGACGTCATATAATATTTTTTACAGCGCATCTTTAATTTGCACACCTTTTGGTGCATTTGTGTAGTAATTTGGTTTTCCCTGCTTTCTAAAATTAGTAGCGTCAGGACAGACTGACTGACTTGCGTGACAATTGCAAATTATATAGTTTTAATATTATATTTATTATAATATTAATTTTATTTAATATTTTATTTAATATTATTTAATAATACGTTGATACACTGCACATGAACACCTGTATTTGTGGGAATGGTGAAATCGTTTCCTGGATGCCAAAATATTAGATACTAGTTTGTGCTGCGGTGCCGTGGCGCCTGCGGCGCCCCCTTTTTTAAGGGCGCCGACGGCGCCCACCTTTTTCAAAAGCCCAACTAACTTGTCCTTGTATGATAAATACGTAATATTAAACTTTCTTAAATGTACACAAAGTATCTTATAAATGTTGCAAAAGCCCAAGTAACATATCCTTATATGATAAATACGAAATATTCCTGAAATGTACACAAAGTATGTTTATAATATTTTTTTACAGTGCTAATCACCACACGATTTTTAAAGTAATTTTAGAAAGCAGCGCACCAAATTACTGCACCAATAATACCTCTTATCAAACGTCCGCATGAAATTGTTTAATTATTAATAATAGTGTGGAGGGTGTTTAATGTTAATCTGGAAACCAAAATGATTATCAATTTTTAAAAAAAAAGCTGAGTGATGTCCCTCAGCGTTCCGCTACATAATTGAGCGTAAATATATATATGATTAATGGCTTTAGATTTGATGTCCCTAACATCAACAGTGATCTGAGATTATCAGACAAGTTAGTTCTCAAATTGTTCTTTACGTATTTCATCCTCGAAAATGTCTGTTCGCACAAGTATGTTATTCCGAAGATACAAAGGTACCTTGATGCAAAAGCTGTTACATTAGAAAGTCTTCCTTGGGCAAAAACTGATAAAAACTCAAAAGTCCTTCTTTGAACGTGTCCCTTAGGAGGTTATTTGCTTGCAAACCAATGACCTCCAGCTGCAGTTCATCTGGGCAACTGGCCACATCTGCTTCAAATGGATTTTGAAATAACCCCACTTCTTCTGCCTTTGAATCCAAGTCAGAAAACCACTTCTGAAACTGCAGCTGGAGGTCTTTGATGATCTCGCATGCAAATGATGTGGGGAACTCAGCTGTTGCTTCAGCCATGAAGACATTGCACTGCTGAAAGTGTGTCAAGTTGTTGGCCTGTACTTGTTCCAACAAACAAGACAAGTTTACATCTGAAGGCCTTTATGTGATTGTATAGATCAGAAACTAGATTTTTCTCTTCTTGTAGTTTTAGGTTCAGACATTTTAAATGGCCAGTAATTTCCGCAGCAAAGGCCAATTTCCATACCCACTCTTCATCACACAGTAATGGTTGTGACTTTCATTAACTTTCTAGGAAGTCGTGTATTTCATTTCTTAATTCAAATAATCTACTCAGAACTTCCCCACAACTTAGCCATCTTACTGCTGTATAATATGGTAAATCTTGCGATTCTGTGTCTGTATCTTTCCACATGTCTCTGAACTGTCTATGGCTGAACCCATATGACCTTATTAAATTCACCATCTTCACCACAGGATTCAGTACACTGTTAATGTCCACATATTTAGCACACAAAGATTGCTGGTGAATAATACAGTGCAGGAACGTTGCTTGTGGAATGTGTTTCTCATTACACATCTGCTTCACATATCCAACCAAACATTTCTTAATGATACTCATGTTTTTTCCTCCATTAACAGTCAAGCAAGTGAAGTTAGTCCAGTCAACGTTATGATCAGCATTTTTTCAATTCATTGAATATATCCTCTCCGGTAGCTGTGCCATACATGCTATGTAGACAACCCAGCTCTTGTGTCATGTGCATGTCTTCATCCACACCTCTAATGTACACAAACAGTTGAGAGGTGGAACAGCTGTCCAGCGATTCATCCATTGCAATTGGAAAATGTCGAAACTTGCTTTCATTTGTCGCTAATGTAGTCACAATGTTTTCACCCAAGTCTGCGACACGGCGAGCGCAATGGTATTTGCACCCAAAACAAATGACGCTGTTTGCTTTAGCTAGTGTTATTCGCGAAGTTTTGTGGTAAATTAAAGGTAAAAATAGTATCTTTTTTTTTGATCAAAAGGTCTTCAGGGGCCGGATGAGAGGGCCTAGCGGGCCGTAGTTTGGAGACCCCTGTTTTACAACAATGATACTGACTTTCCTACGTGATTAACTGATTCGATCATTTTTATAGGGCAATGAGAGAAAAAACAACAACATCGACATTAAAATGACTTGCAATTAACTATTTTCTCAGAAAGTGAGGCAAAAACAGTGATACTGAACTCTTGCGAGATCTTATGCTCTCCGTCTCTTTGAGAAGGTTTCAGACTACAGACATTTAATCCTGTTAGCCCACATACTTCAATCGTTAACGTTATTACCCGCAACATGAAAGTTTTCTTATAGTACAAGTTTTGATGAATAAATCTTTCATGGATTTGTCAAATTGGGAAACTAAATCCTCATGAGTAGGCTAAAGAAAAATCCATGACCAAGTTGTCTTGTCTCTTCAGTGTGGTGTTTACACATTAAATCCTATTTGGGAAACACACGATCAACTGTTCTGATCCTCACGCTTGTGTTAAAATGTTTGTCAAATGTAGTAAGATATTGTTCTTATTCAGATTACCCTACCTCTTTTACATGATGTGAGGAGGTCCTTCTATATTATCTCCCATTCGTTTACCTCGCACTCCCTGGAATAACACTTCTTCCCCTGCCCTTCCTCACCTCGGTGGGGTCCTAGCGGCCAAGATAGGTAACTCTCGATAGTCAAGGCGGAAACAAAGGACCGCAATGAATGTAAAGGGAAATAATCTGTTCTACAAACAGCACCTCGACCCAGATCATCAATACAATTGAATAGAGACGTTGTCAGGTTGGATATTATGATAACACAACAGTTTTCCAACCGGCTCCAACAGTTGATTTAAGAAACAATCCCTTCCTGTTTCTGGTGGCCAAATAAACAACTTAAAACTATGTTGTTGTTGTTTTTAAAAATTTTAATATAGAATTTAATTAAGGGGTATAATCAATGATAGTAATTCTCTTAAGAAGTTCAATAGTAAAAGGCGAAATCATTCTCTTATACTTAAACAGAATGAGTGTGATATGTATTTAAAAAAAACCCATCTACGTAATTAAATGATGCCATTGTCACACGTCATATCTGTGATGGTAACATAAGTAAGTGTTACACTTTAGGTAACTTAAGTAACTTAAGAGTATGTACTGGGGCTGACATGATTTACTGAGAGAAACACTAACAAATATTTCACCATCTATGTGCAAAGATGCCTTTGAATTTCTGAAAAAAATTATTTCTGGCACACTATTCCATAAAAAAATATCTGAATGCAGCTCATTTAAACACATATTCTGGAAGCTTGAGATTACTCTCTTAAAGCCTCGGCTGCTAACACCTGGGAAACCTGCTCCATCTGCTGGGCAGAGTCATACGACATTGTCTGAGAGTAGGACTCACTCGCATCCCTAACTCCCGGCAATGTCTAGCATGGAGCACGAATTCAACAGGTGCACTACTGTTTCAGAGGCTAGGCTGCAATGACGGCAGTTCGAGTCGCTGCTGTAGTCTAGCCTGTTGAAGTATGAATTGCTTGGGCAGTGCTCCGTTCTCATTTGAGTCTCCAAACTCTGGTGCTTGCGACTAAATTTCCAACACTGATCTGATAGACTTGACCTGGGCATGTTAGTGAATACACCCTTATGTGGCGAGAAAGATGTGTTGTATGTCTGGCAAGTTTGTCTAGGGGTATATTGTCTAAATAATCCCTCCCGCTCACAACGCATACACTTTAGTGATCTCTCTCAATCGATATATCAACAGACCAAAGGGTGTAAAAATGTAACAATAAATTTATTTACATAAATTACACAATAGTGGAAACTGGTTCCAAATGATGACAGTAATATAATCAATTAACTATCCCTTCTTTGACCTAGCTTTGTCATCATCAAGGCTAGCCCTAGTAACCGAATGTTTATGGTGTGTATACTTAATTGCAATGGGGTCGTCGCGCCCCGCTCTGGGTAGCGGTTGGTTCTGCACGCTCCCCTGGTCAGTAGGTGTGATGAAGCGTTCAGCTGGGTAGTGCTGCCCCACACACGGCTCCGTCAGTGCTGACGTGTGTGTGGTTGGTTCTGCACGCTCCCCTGGTCAGTAGGTGTGATGAAGCGTTCAGCTGGGTAGTGCTGCCCCACACACGGCTCCGTCAGTGCTGACGTGTGTGTGGTTGGTTCTGCAGGGTCCCTCTAGCTGAATCGTTCGGTTCCTTAAGCTCGGTATACTGCTCACCTATGGTTCCAGGTGACTTCGGTGATCACGGAAGTGTGAATGACCGGCTTCTATACGTATAATGTGTTTATACGGATAGGCTTCGACATACGCAACGTGCGTTTGTCGGCATCAGTTTACGTTGGACGTAATACTGGTAACTGTTGAGGTGTTCTCAGGTTCCTGTCGATGGAGCAGGGCTGAGGTAGGTTGACAGTCCAAGTCGCTTGGAACAGCGGTTGGTCCAGCTCTTGGTCCTGAAGGTTAACGACACTTCTCCCGGTACTGGCGGGTGCACAGCAACACTTCTCCCGGTACTGGCGGGTGCATAGAAACACTTCTCCCGGTACTGGCGGGTGCATAGAAACACTTCTCCCAGTACTGGCGGGTGCATAGAAACCTGACTAAAAATAGAAAACGTATATGGGTAGTTTCTCTACTTTGTCTGCTTTAATCTATCCTTCTGGCTGCCGAGCCTTCAGAGCAGGGTGCCAAAAGGGAATTAAAATAGATTGATATAAACAAATTTAGCATGTAATATATTTACACAATACGAGAATGAAATCAGTATCTCATCTCTACCACCACGGGCGCAGCTCTAACTGGCGAACACCTCGTAAGTGGAGTGAGATTCAAAATATAATAATGTTATACACTACACGCAAATACAACGTGGTCCATCTGTTTGAGGGAGCGCGTGTAATCATAATTAAGAAATAAACATAGGATATTCAAATCTTGCACGTGGCGCCGTGCGGAGATCACGGGGTTAACACACTTCAATAATTTCAGCATAGCATTCTACACGGGTTGACATTTAGATAATTACATGAATGAAATACATATACAAATACGAGGGAACAAAGCTGGAGTTCAACTTACATGGATTCTGGCTCGAAACCAATGTCGGCTCACTCGCTGCAAGGACGTAAGCGGATACAGTGGGGTGAATGATGGTCATACGGTCACTGCATTCGGCTGACGTCTTGGGCGGAAAAGAGGGTGCTATTTGGTTTGCCTTGCCCTTTATACCCGATGGGTAGCATACTCATCCCTTTTCTGATTGGATGTTACTTGTTGTTTCTCAGTCATGCAACCGTGACCTGTCGCACGATTCTGGGGCATGCCTAATCAGGTCCAGTCGCTGCATTGTTGACGTTTTCGGGTCAGATGATAGTGAGTTTTCATTTTCCCGTGCGCAGATGAGTTTGACTCCATAAATTTCGTCACACCTTAGCAGTCGTGTTGTCAGACCACTTCTGATGCCAATAGTTCGTAAAGTGGTCAGCCAGCCAGGTCTTTGCCCCGAGATTGGTGTCTAGGAGGTCTGTTTGGGACTGGGCCGTACCGAGTTTGGCAACTAAAATTGGCTGCAACCTTTTCATATACATATACTGTTTAATATATTTATTCAACATATGTGGGTACCATGTTAGTTTATTTCAGCATATTAGCTGTGCCCCACCAAGAATGATATAAAGATCGTTTGAGACTCACTGGCTTAAGCGCTTCCAGACGCTGTAATGCCCCAAAATTATAATTGAAAATTTGGTTACGATAACGCGTCGTGTATGGTGTGTCTTACAAAAAGGCAACCAAACGTGATAATGAAATATGCAAGAATAAGACAAGGCAGAGGATCGATTTCTACTTAACCCACATACTAGACGTCAGAGAGAAGGAACTGTACGACTGAGGCTGGTATGGCGTTACTTTATCATTACAGTTACAGTAATATACACAGGACTCATCGGACACTCACTACTATCTAGAACTAATTTACAGTAAGTTTTCGTTTGTCAAGGTTCTCCTGTAACGACGAAGAATGTTATCGCTAATCGAGATAGTAATTTTAGAAGAAGAAAAAAATCAACAACAATAACTTTCCGCTTCAGTTTAAACAAAACAAAAACAAAACTTAAATGCCACTTATAATAGTTTCCATTTCAGAAAATTCAAGAATGAAGAATATAAAGCAGTTCTTCCACTTTTATCCTTGGTCTTTAAATCTATGCAGGATTTAGCCTACGTTGTTTGAATGGTCAGCCAACAAAACAGCTTACTAGGGCTAACATGTTCTTTGTTTACACAGTTGGATACAACATTATATCAGCTACAGCATTATATCAGCTAGAACATTATATCAGCTACAACATTATATCAGCTACAACATTATATCAGCTTCAACATTATATCAGCTACAACATTCGTTCATGTAACAATCATCAACGGTTATCGGAGCAAAATCTAAACTCTGACGACATTGAAAGTCTACCGAATAAAACTATGTGGGGGGTGGGGGTGGGTTGGTGGATGACGTCATGCTGAGCTGAACCCTGGCCAAAAAGTCCCACTTTAACTCCGCGATTCTTACTCCCTGCTAAAAGTACATATCGGACATTTGAACGTCGATCCAGCGTTGTCCAGCGGTACTCGGAAATCACTCTCTAGGGAGTAAACTGACCAGCGCTGGACAGCTCAAAGGGCCGGCTTGACACATCGGCTGTTTCCGCAGTAACAAATCTACCAATGTGTTATGGGGCCGTTTCATGGAAGTGGTCCTAATGACGTCATAATACCACCTTTGGCTGATACATTTCGAAATCACAGAACTCTCAAAGGAGATACAATAGTTGTTAGAAGTATAATCTTTGAATGTAAATAGATATTACAAAATTATGATTACAAATAATATTTCAGAAATTTGAGTTTAGTGTAGCGCACGACTTCACGCGAGTTTCAATGCCACGTCTTACACATTGATAATGTTTGAGTATTTTTGTCATAAATGAGTCGTTACAAATTTCCGATGAGTTGACACCGTGTCTTCAATACAGACACAGTTATCAAAAACACAGTGTTAGACTGGGGAATACAACGTCCAAGCGGAAACACCATCAGACTGTAAGATATAGCATACATTATCCACATACACAGACATACTGGAATCTATTTGGCTTTTAATTATATAACAATGTTAACATACTTCATTCCGATACGTTCACATAAAATTTGTTCAAGGACACTATTTACTATTTAGTTTGGTCCATCGAAATTTTGCCTCACAGTTCAAAATTATATTCTATTTTATTATACAGAAGGCCCGTTGTATATCCGAAATGAGATGTAAATAAAAAATATGGGGCCCCGCTGTGAACAGCCGCCAAATTCTGTTAGCATATCAGATAATAACATTATGTAGCGAACGTTATTTGATGTATCGTTTCAATGGGTGTGTGTATATCACATGACTCGATTCCCTAGGCTTATGATCCCTGTCCACAGAGACGGACAATAACTTACAACCCTAAACTACTCTCTCAGCCGCAAGATCAAAATACAATAACAGCGTCTGTGCCATGGTTCGATGTATGGCCTAGTTAGGCACCAAATGTCTGACTCATGGTTTACTATGTGAGTCAATGAGACAACATTGTTCTGACTCATGGTTTAATATGTGAGTCAATGAGCCATCATATGTATGACTCATGGTTTAATATGTGAGTCAATGAGCCATCATATGTCTGACTCATGGTTTAATGTGTGAATCAATGAGCCATCCTATGTCTGATACAGCGTTTAATATGTGAGTCAATAAGCCATTTTATGTCTGGCTCGGGGTTTAATATGTGACTCAATGAGCCATCATATGTCTGACTCATGGTTGAATGTGTGAGTCAATGAGCCATCAAGAAATTAAGATTCAAACATTTCATTACCTAGAGTTTTCCACCCAACAACCGCCATGTACACATCCATGTACACATCCAATTACACAGTCACGTACACATCCATCTACACATCCATGTACACAGCCCTGTACACATCTATGCACACATCCATGTACACATCCATGTAAACATCCATGTACACATCCATGTACACAGCCACGCATACATCCATGTACACAGTCACATACACATCCATCTAAACATCCATATACACATCCACGTACACATCCATGTACACATCCACATACGCATCCATGTACACATCCATATACACATCCATGTACATATCCACGTACACATCCATCTAAACATCCATATACACATCCACGTACACATCTATGTACACATCCATGTACACATCTATGTACACATCTATGTACACATCCATGTACAAACACATGTACACATCTATATAAACATACATGTACACATCTATATACACACCCATGTACACATAAATGTACACATCCATGTACACATCCATGTAAACATCAATGTACACATCCATATACACATTCACGTACAAATCTATGTACACATCCATGTACACATCCATTTACACATCCATGTATACATCCATGTATACATCCATGTACACATACATGTACACATCCATGTACACAGTCACGTACAAATCCATTTACACATTCATGTACACATCTAAATACACATCCTGGTACAACACCGTGTACACATTCATATACACATCCAAGTACACATCCATGTAAACTTCCATGTACACATCCTTGTAAACTTCCATGTACACAACCATGTACACAGTGTCAGAAGATCTAAATATAAAAACGTGATATTTATTTTACAAGATAGATGTTTGAGATGTGTGTGTTATCGGGTCCAATGTAATCATTTTCGTGCAGCGAATGCTATCAAAATCATTAAAGCCGCAAAGTTAATGTAGGGTTATACAGTGAATTACCGTATATACTCGTTCGCAAGCCGACCTTAATACAGTGAATTACCATATATACTCGTTCGCAAGCCGACCTTAATACAGTGAATTTTGGACAAAATCTAGGGGAAAAAGTGTGTGTCGGCTTATGAGCGAGTCATATGTGATTTCTGCATGGATATTGAATATCGGTGTTGTTATTGTAGATTATTAATGTCCTTTTCAATATTCTACAAGATTCGACTGCTCTACCAGAAGCTATAAAATGGTAATATCATTTAGCACTTACCTTATTTAATCATTTTATTTATTTTTGTGAACGCTTTAATAAATTGTTTTACCAATTTTGTTTTCAACCACGGATTTTAGTGTACGCGCTTTCGTCACTGTTTACCAAATAATTTTTTTTTAAAATACCGGTAACTCTTGCTTAACAAAGAGCAGAAAGACAAAGATAGGCAGTATAAAATTAACAATCATAATGACCGATTTAGCTTGTAGTTTAAAAAAAAATGTGTACCATTTTTTTAAAGCTGTCCTATTATTTTTGCGGGGTCGGCTTGCGATCGGGTTATTCACTTTTAATACTTTTCCCTTCCAAAAGTGTGTGTGTCGGGTTATGAACGAACAGGCTATGTAACGAGTATATACGGTACATAGTGGAATAAAAAAAAACAACAACCCTGAAATGATGTAGTGGTTAAAAGGATTACTATAGTTTTACTCTGGTACAAGATGCTAATACTACTCTAATTTAAATCATGTGATAAGAAACCAACATTATTGTTTAGATCAATATCATGCCGCACTTTTAATTGATATGATGTTGAGATAAAATAAATGTTAATTATCATTTATTCTAGCGTATCATCCGTCAAAAATGACGAAATTTTTCAGCTGAAATCTATTTTTTTTTAATGCACTTTTTAGGGCGCCTATGGCGCCGACCTTTTCAAAAGCCCAACTAACTTGTCCTTGTTTGATAAATACGAAATATTAAACTTTCTGAAATGTCTACAAAGTATTTTATAATAGGGGTTGTAGGGCGCCTATGGCGCCCCCTTTGTTTTTTGATTTTATAATTAACCATCATCAAATCCTCTTTTTACATTGATCCCTTTTCCAAAATTAAAATACATGTATGAGCGAAAACAATGACGTCATATAATATTTTTTTACAGCGCATCTTTAATTTGCACACCTTTTAATGCATTGGTGCAGTAATTTGGTTTTCCCTGCTTTCTAAAATTAGTAGCGTCACGGACAGACATTTCAAATTATATTGTTTAATATTTACGCTCAATTATCGCTGATTGTGGCCTAACGCTAAATCATAATCCTTTTGGTTTCCAGATTAACATTAACCAAACAGCGCACGAACCTATAACGTCAGCATTTGTGTTGTAAACAGTGCTGACTGACTCAAAGAGTTATTTTTTTTTGGTGCAGTAATTTGGTGCGCTGCTTTCTAAAATTACTTTAAAAATTGTACGGTGATTAGCATTGTAAAAAAATATTATATACATACTTTGTGTACATTTCAGGAATATTTCGTATTTATCATACCAGGATATGTTACTTGGGCTTTTGCAACAAAAGCTCTATTATAAAATACTTTGTGTACATTTAAGAAATTTTAATATTACGTATTTATCATACAAGGACAAGTTAGTTGGGCTTTTGAAAAAGGTGGGCGCCGTAGGCGCCCTTAAACAGGGAGCGCTGCAGGTGCCACGGCGCCGCAGTACAAACTAGTAGTTGAGCTTCATCCATATACCGAGTATGTTGAGCTATTGTGACATAACTTATATACGCGTCATCATCTAATAGAAGTGACTCGGTCTTATAGTCGTGATCTAATCTTTTAGACATGGCCTAGTCTTATACACGTGACTTAAACTTAAAGACGTGCCTTATTCTCATAGATGTGACATGTTCATACTCCAGAACACAGGCTACCCCAGATTCCTGATCACATTCCTCATCATATCCCCATCCTCAACATATTCAATGAGATCCCTGATTAGGATCCCAGTGAGATCCCTGATTAGGATCCCAGTGAGATCCCTGATTAGGATCCCTGTTAGAAACCCGATCAGGCCCGACATCATATCCCCATGGGGTAAAGTTTCACTCGGACACTTACCATATTATATAATTACGATTACATTATCCGTGTCTGACCCTCCCGACATAATGATCAGTGGCGTTGCCTTGGGGTGGGGAGAGGGCGGTCCACCAGAGGCGTAACTTTATTCATTTTATTATGGACATCATTTTCGGCAAATGTACATATCTTTAAAAAATAAAAAGGGGGAGGGGAGGGTTAAAATTCTCAGCCTGCCAGGGGCGGCATCCTCTCCAGCTACTCCACTAAATAAATTTTCTCACTAATGGACTTTATTCTTCGACAATAAAATCTGGCGCCTTTAAAAAATTCCACCCATCTGGTCAGACAAATTTTTTTACACCGAGCCACAAAAACATCGAGTCACGTATCACTCTCCCCGTAATCCCCCACCCCCACTTTTTTTAGTGGGATCTAAACACAGAGGCCGTTGGCCAGAGATTTGCCACAAGCCGGCGTCAACTGCTCGATGGTATGTGTAATGCTCTCATTGCGACCTCATCATGCGTTATGACAGTGGTGAAGCCTGGTCGATAGGACGCGCGTTCAACAATGGATGCTTTTTAATAAATTGTTGACGTTCGAAGACAGGGTGCCCTAATACAACGTTAACTCAAGCGTAGCGGTTTCTCTGAAAGTAAGTGGCGCATTTTCAGCGAAGATTTGTTTCGAAGGATTAAGGGAAAGTTCTAGGAAATTTCTTGATTGCCTCGGGGCGCCACCTGGTGAACAAGGGGAAGTAAGTCATCGTGATTTTAGGTTTGAATACAAGATTTAATCTCTTTAAAATCTGACGACTGAAAAAAAAATTCAAATAAATTTCTCAATAAAGGTTATCATTTGGTTAAGTCCTTAAAATAGACAGGTTCTGACAGCTTAAACTCTCAATAAAGTAATTATTTTTGTTAAAATGATATAACAGACAGGACATGTTAATTGAAAATGTAGAGATTCTTGTCTTTAAACATGCAAAAGTTTGACAAGCTTTGTATAGTGACATTTGACAAGCTTTGTATAGTGATATTTGACAAGCTTTATATGGAGACATTTGACAAGCTTTGTATAGTGACATTTGACAAGCTCTGTATAGTGACATTTGACAAGCTTTGTATAGTGACATTTGACAAGCTTTGTAGAGTGACATTTGACAAGCTTTGTATAGTGACATTTGACAAGCTTTGTATAGTGACATTTGATAAGCTTTGTATAGTGACATTTGACAAGCTTTGTATAGTGACATTTGACAAGCTTTGTATAGTGACATTTGACAAGCTTTGTATAGTGACATTTGACAAGCTTTGTATAGATACATTTGACAAGCTTTGTATAGAGACATTTGACAAGCTTTGTATAGAGACATTTGAAAAGCTTTGTATAGAGACATTTGACAAGCTTTGTATAGAGACATTTGACAAGCTTTGTATAGAGACATTTGACAAACTTTGTATAGAGACATTTGACAAGTTTGTATAGAGGCATTTGACAAGCTTTGTATAGTGACATTTGACAAGCTTTGTATAGATACATTTGACAAGCTTTGTATAGAGACATTTGACAAGCTTTGTATAGAGACATTTGAAAAGCTTTGTATAGAGACATTTGACAAGCTTCGTATAGAGACATTTGACAAGCTTTGTATAGAGACATTTGACAAACTTTGTATAGAGACATTTGACAAGTTTTGTATAGAGACATTTGAGAAACTTTGTATATAGACATTTGACAAGCTTTGTATAGTGACATTTGACAAGCTTTGTATAGTGACATTTGACAAGCTGTGTATAGTGACATTTGACAAGCTTTGTATAGAGACATTTGACAAACTTTGTATAGTGACATTTCTCTTCCGTACGATTGTAATGTCTGACTCTCATTATCGTGTGTAGATCTTCAAATAATAACCAAGTACAAATAATGTGTACTCCTTAAAAAGTAATAAAATTTATTCCAACATTGATAAAACAAGATTTTTGTCTTATTTCAAATAAAACAAAGGCAGTTACCATTAGACCAAATATAAAAGTTAGTGTATTTCAAATATTTGAATGACTGAAAGTTGTGTTTCTGTGAATGGTGGATATTGGATAGGGCTGTTAAGGATTAATTTAAATTTAATAGTTAACTTTAAAAAAATTAACGATTAATTAATCGTTGATTTCGATTAAAGCCAAAAATTAAAATTTATGCTGTCATAAGCAACACTTCTTAAACGTTCTTGTTGAAAATCTAAATAACACCGGAATGTCTATTTTATATGTCATCTTTTAACCAACTACGCAAAAAGACAAGTGTATTGACATTATTTGGTTCAAGGAATGAGCGGGTCTAATTAACAATATAACCAGCCGAGTTGAACAATCATTCACATGGAACTGAGGAAACTGGTATGCACAAAACGGTCTTGGCAAGGAATGACATTATCGAATATCGGTGTTCCTTATGTTTCCACCATTGTAGAGGGTTAATGGATTCAGGAACTTTCATCTCCATTTTATAACGCAATAATTCATCAGAAGAGCCTGTCGTCATTTTCTGTCTCTGAGTCAGACTCCATTACTGCCATTAGCTTAATAAGTTTTTCATTTGGTTTGATAAGTAGGCGAAGTGTTAGAACCATGGTAGGCAAACGTTATCAACTTTTTGAACATTCCCGTCAGTCAACAGTTTAAAACCAAAATGTTCGTGTAATCGTCAGGAAATTTATTAATTTTCGGCCACAATTGTTTATTATTTTTTTCTTTATTTATTGACTTCCAATAATTTGTAAGTGATGGCTTGATTAATGGTTAAAAATAATTTAATAGTTAACATTTTTTAATGATTAATCGATAAATTAATCGTTAATTTCCAAAGCCCAAATATTGGACACATAAGTGTTTGGACTCAAAGACTTTTGGAAAACATTTCATTCAAAGACATTACTTTCACTACAATTGACTTTTTGTTGTCACTCAAAGGTAATATAGTCAAAGATGTCATGTTTCATCATGTAAACTTAACTAGTAAGTAACATGGCCACGAATCTCTCTGACTATCTCTCTCCCTCTCCCTCTCTCTCTCTATCTATCTCTCTCTCTCTCTCTCCCTTTCTATTTCGTCGCCCCTCTCTTCTTCATGTTTTATATTTTTCTTTTGTAAAAGGATTTATTCATTATGATTATTCAAAACAACGATTTTTTACAAAGTCTGACAGTCCGCAGCTGTCGGTGATTGACGCTGCAATTGGTTTGTGAAGAGAAAACAATTCCCGTGAGCTGGGGGCTCATCGGAGAAGTGGGGTAAGGGGGAGGGGGGTATCTTCTCTATAATACAGGCGACATGTTCAAATAACAGTTTACAAGTCTAGAATGTCACCGGGTAGATGCTAATGGTGGACATAATTGGACAGTTAACACAGAAGACGTCAAAATAACAAGACAAATATGAGGGGAGCAAGACATCAGACAGACATGACGGGACCAAGACATGAGGCAGACTACAACCAGAAACTCATTAAAAAATGCATTTATTAAGTTTTATTTTTGAAATGTCTTTTTAATTCACATTGGGAATGGTCGTGTACACGAAAAAGAAATATGTGTAAGTATATCAAAATATAAAATTTCAAGGTAATATGTTTGTAAAATTAAGGCCGCTATTAATAAATGAATTAAAATTCCATCTTTCATAAGCTAGTTGAGAAAGGATAAGTTTTTCTTTGTTAAAAGAAATTTAAGAGAATGATTAAATAATTCTTGGACGTAAAAATTATGTTAAAGTTAAATGTTAAATGTTTCAGGAGGGTGAGGAAATGTACAATGTGGCTTAATTTTGTTTTTCTAACATGACCGGATCTTAAAATAAATGACACATAAATATTAGTTTATAACCTAAATATCAATATACTAGCGTATCACCCGTCAAAAATGACGGAAGTTTTCAACTGAAATCTATTTATTTTGGAAAAATGCACCTTTTTTAGGGAACCAACGGCGCCGACCTTTTTCAAAAGCACAACTAACTTGTCCTTGTTTGATAAATATGAAATATTAAACTTTCTGAAATGTACACAAAGTATTTTATAATAGGGGTTTTAGGGGCCGTCCATAAATTACATCACACTATTTTTGACCATTTTGGCCACCCTCCCCCTCTGTCACAAACTGTCACAAATCTCGGGGACCCCCCCCCCTTGAAGTACGTCACACTTTCCAAATTATTTTTAATTAACACATAACTAATTAAAATATTTAATTTAATACTTAAAATACACTTCACTATTAAATTGTATTACAATATAAAATCTCCACTTAAAAGTAGGGATGTACCGGATTCAAAACTTTGAAATCCGGCTGGAGCTGAAGTGGGCCGGATTTATGAAGTGAAATCCGGTTGGAGCCGGAATCAGATTTGTTAAAATGGCTGGATTCTGGATTTTCCGGGGCAATTATGATTATGAATATATATATAAATTAGGGATCTACCGGCCAGCCGGATTTATGAAGTGAAATCATGCCGCAGCCGAAGCTGTAGCCGGATTTTTAAAATTACATAATAAACAGGAAACAAAACAATTTGACTAAAAAAAAAGATTAGATTGACAAGTTATGTAACCCACTCTTGTGCTATATTTAATCTGTTTATTATGGTCCTATGAATTATATTTCATTCAAAAATATTCACTGGAAATCATCTGTGTTCATCCATAGTTACGACTGACATCAATCTTTCACAATCATCATTTCCTGGAAGGATAATTTCAGACAGATCAACTCGTCCTCATCTAGCCACTCAACAGCTCTGTATGTGCATTTTCTCCTCTGTCAATAACTGCCATGGGTTCTCTTTGACTTCTAGAAGTGATTCTCAAAGGACGGATGCGTTTTATCTGAGTTGATTCTTGAACAGTTTGGGTGGGCACATTCTCCTGAGCCCGAGCTCTGTGTCGTCCTGTATGTTTCTTCAACATTTTTTATGAGTTAAAATATGAGTGACATACTTTGCAAAGTCGATCAAATAAGCTGGTAATCATATGGTTGTACTTTGAAAGCTCCTGTTGATCTTGGCATAATTTCATCAAATTTGAGAGTTTGTGCTACAAACAAGGAAGGAAATTTATGAGAATCTGCATCTGCTATTTCTTAAGCTTTGAGTCCATCATTTGTTTGGTTGATTGGGATTGGAGGAGGGAAGAATCTTTAAGGTAAAACGTTAAAATATGAGCTTCTTGCTTTGTCGCAACATTTCATGTCCTGATATTTAATAAGAATTTGAGTGAAATATTGGCTGGTGCGAACATGATTGTCAAACCATTCCTGATCCTTCGATATCAGTCCTGCTGTATCCAATTCAGATTTATGAACAACACATTCAGAAGATCGCATTTCAATGCTATTTTGACATAAAACTAATTCTAATGTTTCACAAAATTTTTGAAAATTATTTTTAAAGCTATTTAAATTCTACTAAAAAAATATAAATAAATTATTTTAAAAAATACTAAAAATAATAAATGTGTGACATCACACATGGCCAGACTCCCCCCCCCCTGTCACAAAGTGTCACACTTTCTTAGACCCCCTCCCCCTCCCTCGAAGCGTGACGTACTTTATGGACGGCCCCTTAGGGCGCCTACGGCTCCCCCCTTTGTTTTTTTAATTTTATATTAACCATCATCAAATCCTCTTTTTACAATGTTCCCTTTTCCAAAATTAAAATATGAGCTAAAACAATCACGTCAAATAATATTTTTTTACAGCGCATCTTTAATTTGCACACCTTTTGATGCATTGGTGCAGTAATTTGGTGCGCTGCTTTCTAAAATTAGTAGCGTCACGGACAGACACTACAGACGTGACATTGCAAATTATATTGTTTACTATAACTAGGGGTTTTAGGGCGCCTACGGCACCCACTTTGTTTTGGTAAAAAGCCCAAGTAACTTATCCTTGTTTGATAAATACGAAATAATAAACTTCCTGAAATGTACACAAAGTATTTTATAACTATAAATCCTCAAATCCTCTTTTTACATCGCTCTCTTTTCCAAAATTAAAATATAAGCTAAAACTATGACGTCATATCATATTTTTTTAGAATCTTTTAGAATTTTTAGAATTTTGCACACCTCCTAATGCGCGCCTTGTATATATGCTTAAATATAAGCTCAAAAATGACGTCATAGCGCTACGGATCCAACCTGTGACTTGGGCTATTATATTATTTATTTGCTAAGTATGTTCGTAAAGCAATAAAATATTTTAAAGAGCGCACCGCTAAAATAATGCCTTGAAAAAAAAATGCTGCATCAAAAATAACTCTTTTCGAACATCCGCATAAAATTGAGAAGGAATTATCTTATCAGCTATTTGTTAATTCTTCGTCAATTAAGACAGCTTATTGGACTTGAAAAGTGTAAAACAGTTTCGTAATTTTAACTAAAATGTAATCTTAAAATAGAACATAACTCATTGAGCCATGATGTTTTCCGGTTTTAAAATGATAAAGCCTATTACATTATTTTTTTATTCTGATGTGTAATTTTTCAAAATTAATTGATTTCAGCTGAAATATATTTATTTTGAAAACTTCCGTCATTTTGACGGGTAATACACTAGTAAACGTATATTTTTAGTCCGTGGTACTGTGGTACTGTGGCACTGTGGTACTGTGGCACTGTGGTACTGTGGCACTGTGGTACTGTGGCACTGTTGCACTGTGGCACTGTGGCACTGTGGTACTGTGGTACTGTGGTACTGTGGTACTGTGGCACTGTGGTACTGTGGCACTGTGGTACTGTGGTACTGTGGCACTGTGGCACTGTGGTACTGTGGTACTGTGGTACTGTGGTACTGTGGCACTGTCAGGGAAATTTTGAAAAAATAATAAATCATGAAATTTTAAAAGAAGAACATAGTTTTCAATTTCTTAATATCACTATCTCGTATTCAAAATACCCCCCCCCCGTAAAAAACAAAGTTTTTGACTATAAATCATTTATATTTGAGACATAACTAAAAGTATTGATTATGTTCAATATAATACGCATCGCGCGACGGACTAGCACAAAAAATTAACATGCTACATAGAGATACATAGAGACGCATAGAGATAAACTAAACATTCATTCATTTAATTTCGGTACATTTGATCAATGTGAAATTCTGATACATCATTTTTATCGTCGCCACGAGTCTGCCTGCAAACTTTCAACTCAATTGGATACGGGAAAGTGAGTTAAGAAAGTTTTTTGCGGCAAGCAATTAAGCAGACGCCATGAGTAAATAAAGGATTTAATTTTTACAAAACAGTCAAAAACCTAGGTGTTGACTATAAATCCTTTATGTACGAGACATAACTAAAAGAAGGTTCAATACGCAGTACAAGACTATCCAATAAGAAAATTGTAGTTATGTGTCGTAAAACATGTTTAACACTAGTGTATTACCCGTGAAAAATGACGGAAGTTTTCGAAATAAATACATTTCAGCTGAAATATATTTATTTTGAAAAAAATACACATCATATTAAAAAGGAATGTAATACAGAACTTTTATTTATTTTTATTTTATTCATTTATTTCCCTATTGAACAATTTTATGCGGCCGTTCCAAAAGAGTTCTCTTTGGTGCAGTAATTTGGTGCGCTGCTTTCTAAAATTAGTAGCTTCACGGACAGACATGACAGACAGACGTGACAGAGATTGAAAATTATGTATATTGATAATGCGTACCGATCAGGAATATCTTTATAATAATAATAATAAATTGATTATTTATATAGCGCTGTATCCCAGAAAGGAATTTGGCTCACAGCGCTTTACATGAAAGAAATAACATACCTATACGTATTAAATTAACTTTCATATCATAACAAACACAAAATATACAGTACATTATACATAAGCTACGTTAATCATTTACAAGAAATGTTGTTTCATTAATTTTAAAAATAAATTTTGAAAAGATGTGTCTTAAGTGCAGTCTTGAAGGACTTGGTTGTTTGAATACTACGTATGTGTAATGGTAGAGAACTCCATTGTTTGGCTGCACAAAAAGAGAACGACCTTTCACCAAATGTTTTGGTGCGTGTCGTAGGAACAGAGAGAACGCGTGTGTCTGCAGAAGATCGTAGCTGGCAAGTGGGTGAGTAGACCGACAAAAGTTCAGTAAGATACGATGGGCATGAGTCAGAAAAGAAGTTGTGACAGAGAACGGCCAGTTTGTAATCAATACGGGCTTGTATAGGAAGCCAATGAAGTGAGTGAAGAAGTGGAGTAACATGGTCATGTTTTTTTGCCTTGAGCATCAGTCTGGCAGCTGAATTTTGAACTTTCTGTAGTTTTTCAATGCATTGTTTGGTGCACCTGACAGAAGAGAATTGCAGTAATCCATACGAGCTAGTACAAGAGCACAGACTAGAGTTTTTGTTGCACTAACTGTTAAGTAGTGACGGATTGAGCTGATCTGACGAATGGCAGTGTAGGCAGAGCGACAGATGTGATTGATGAAGTTGTTAATAGACATGTTGTCAGAAATAATGTAGCCAAGATTCCTAGTCGATGATGTGAACAGAATATCCGAACTGGCTACGTGAATTGACTTCGGAAGAGACAAAGTACTGCGTGATTTATTGTTGCAAAATAGAAGTGCTTCAGTCTTGTCATCATTCAGCTTGAGTTTGCTTAACGTCATCCAAGACTTTACCTCACCAATGCACTCTTGCATCAATTGGACAGCGGAGTCTATATCAGTGTGAGTATATAGCTGAGTATCATCTGCAAATGATATAAAAAGTATTGTCAATAAAATACGCACCTCATTGCGCGACAGGAAAGGTTGTTCAATATAATACGCACCACGACACTATAGCAAAAAAAACAAACACCAAACATATTACATAGAGATAAATAAAGATAATCTACAAGTCAAAAATTTAATTACGGTACATTCGATTTATCTGAAATTTTGATACATACTTTTTATCATCGGCACGAGTCTGCCTGCAAAATTTGAGCTCGCTAGCTTACGAGGAAGTGTGGTAAAAATCGATCCAAAGATTTTTCGGCCCCGCCCGCCTGCCTCAAGCAGACACCATGAGTTAAT
Source organism: Ampullaceana balthica (assembly GCA_944989445.1). Lineage (NCBI taxonomy): Eukaryota > Metazoa > Mollusca > Gastropoda > Lymnaeidae > Ampullaceana > Ampullaceana balthica. The sequence continues at coordinate 573,037 of CALYLW010000201.1, forward strand.
ATAAAGGATTTAAAAACACCTATTCTTTGATTTTATTTTGGTGACAGTTACAATTCTATATGTATTATTACTATAATACAATGTTTAAAAAGTGATATTGCAACAAAATAGCGCATCTGATCTTGATCAACATTTATAAAAACTCATTTTATGGTTCCACCTTCCCGTCCACTTGTATTCTCCCACCTTCCCTTCCACATTGTATTCTCCCACCTTCCCTTCCACATTGTATTCTCCAACATTCCCTTCCATATTGTATTCTCCCACATTCCCTTCCATATTGTATTCTCCCACTTTCCCTTCCACATTGTATTCTCCCACCTTCCCTTCCATATAGTATTCTCCCACCTTCCCTTCAACATTGTATTCTCCCACTTTCCTTTCCACATTGTATTCTCCCACTTTCCCTTCCACATTGTATTCTCCCACTTTCCCTTCCACATTGTATTCTCCCACTTTCCATTCCACATTGTATTCTCCCACCTTCCCTTCAATGTTGTATTCTCCCACCTACCTTCCATGTTGGATTCTCCCACCTTAACTTCCACATTGTATGACCCCGCCTTCATCTACACATATTTTATGGTTCTATCTTCCCTTACACATTTGTATTTTCCAACCTTTTCCTACACTTTGTATGGTCCCACCTTACCGCCCAAGTCGCATGGTCCCACCTTACCGTCCACATCGTATGGTCCCACCTTACCGTCCACATCTTATGGTCTCATCTTACCGCCGAAGTCGCATGGTCCCACCTTACCGTCCACATCGTATGGTCCCACCTTACCGTCCACATCGTATGGTCCCACCTTACCGTCCACATCGTATGGTCACACCTTACCGTCCAAATCGCATGGTCCCACCTTACCGTCCACATCGTATGGTCCCACCTTACCGTCCACATCGTATGGTCCCACCTTACCGTCCACATCGTATGGTCCCACCTTACCTTCCACATCGTATGGTCCCACCTTACCGTCCACATCGTATGGTCCCACCTTACCGTCCACATCGTATGGTCCCACCTTACCCTCCACATCGTATGGTCCCACCTTACCGTCCACATCGTATGGTCACACCTTACCGTCCAAATCGCATGGACCCACCTTACCATCCACATCGTATGGTCACACCTTACCGCCCAAGTCGCATGGTCCCACCTTACCGTCCACATCGTATGGTCTCATCTTACCGCCCAATTCGCATGGTCCCACTCTACCGTCCACATCGTATGGTCCCACCTTACCGTCCACATCGTATGGTCCCACCTTACCGTCCACATCGTATGGTCCCACCTTACCGTCCACATCGTATGGTCTCATCTTACCGCCCAAGTCGCATGGTCCCACCTTACCGTCCACATCGTATGGTCCCACCTTACCGTCCACATCGTATGGTCCCACCTTACCGTCCACATCGTATGGTCTCATCTTACCGCCCAATTCGCATGGTCCCACTCTACCGTCCACATCGTATGGTCCCACCTTACCGTCCACATCGTATGGTCCCACCTTACCGTCCACATCGTATGGTCCCACCTTACCGTCCACATCGTATGGTCTCATCTTACCGTCCACATCGTATGGTCCCACCTTACCGTCCACATCGTATGGTCCCACCTTACCGTCCACATCGTATGGTCCCACCTTACCGTCCACATCGTATGGTCCCACCTTACCGTCAACATCGTATGGTCCCACCTTACCGTCCACATCGTATGGTCCCACCTTACCGTCAACATCGTATGGTCCCACCTTACCGTCCACATCTTATGGCCCCACCTTACCGTCCACATCGTATGGTCCCATCTTACCGTCCACATCGTATGGTCCCACCTTACCGTCCACATAGTATGGTCCCACCTCACCACCAACATCGTATGGTCCCACCTTACCGTCAACATCGTATGGTCCCACCTTCCGTTTCACAAACTTCTGCTGTGTAAACATCTGCATTAAATGTGAATCTTACACTCGTCCAGACGAATTTTTGAAACTGAGTCTCATCCTCATGGCTAGACACGGGAAATTGTCAATGGGACCAAATGTCAGGTGTCAGGTTGGCTGTAATTATTGTGACAAACCGAAGATGGGAGTCGGATTCGATTACTGGAATATATTTGTCAGGTTGGCAGTAATTATTGTAACGGACCGAATACGGGAGGAGGAATCGTTTGCTGGATTAATATATAGAAACATATTATGAACATTTTGTCTTAACTCCCCCAATTCAGCCAACATGACCTTTAAATATAGCCAAAATGGATATTTGATAAAACATAAACAACAAAATACCGAACATAAATTATGCTGACTGTAGGAAACGTTCCACCTGCTGGTCAACGCTTTGGTTGTCTCTAAGTGCAGTCGACTTGTCCAGACCAGGAATAGAAGTACGGAGACGTAATTATATTTGGTGGAGAGGGCAGGGAGCAGAGGGGTGCAATTTAAGGTAATTAAACCTTCTACACGATGTCGACTGTGAGGCACATAAGTCCACCTTGGGTTTCGCCTCTGAAATTTTTGTTATCCTCCTCCGCTAAAAAAAAACCTTATAATGAAAAACCCGCCGAAAAAAGCAACAGACAATACAGACAACTGGCAACAATTGTCAACAGACAATACAGAAAACTGGCAACAATTGTCAACAGACACATCACTTTAAAGAGCAATTAAACACGATTAAATATATGAAAAGGGAAACCTAAATGATTAGATTAAAAGATACTGCCAAAGGTCACATTTCTTAAACACCCCTCTCGATCTCGTCATACATCGTCACAAATGTGTGACTGCCCTGCCCCCACAAGGTGCATGACGTCATATTTGGACGGCCCCAATGGACCAACTCACTGAAGTGGCCATCAAAATAAACGCATACATTTATTTTGAAAATTTCTCTCCTCGAAAGATGAAATCTCATAAATAAATTATAAAATACAGAAAACAACGGTAGATAACAATAAAAGAGAAAAAAAAAGAGAAAAAAAAGAAACCATCAACTCATTACACCTATTAATCAAATCTAGGCACTGAATAATTTATCAAAGTCTCAGAAAAAAACGATAGATCAAAATATCGGCAGTGTTGTCAATGCTTGAAATGTTCAGTTTTGTTTCGATGTTGCAGTAAGACTCAACAGTGCTGGATAAACCTATCTCTCCAAGCTATCTCTCCAAGCTATCTCTCCAACCTATCTCTCAAACCTATCTCTCCAACCTATCTCTCCAACCTATCTCTCCAACCTATCCCTCCAACCTATCTCTCCAACCTATCTCTCCAACCTATCTCTCCAACCTATCTCTCCAAACCTATCCCTCCAACCTATCTCTCCAACCTAATCCTCCAACCTATCTCTCCAACCTATCTCTCCAACCTATCTCTCCTACCTATCTCTCCAACCTATCTCTCCAACCTATCTCTCCTACCTATCTCTCCAACCTTCCCTTTAACTGATATAGGCAATAAAAGAAGACCCTCCTTACGTTGACAAATAAATACGCCCATGGAAAACATTTAATGACAGGCAGAGGCCCAGATAAACGTTAACTCATTGATGCCCAACCGCCACGGGTCCCGTGTGGAAACAACCACTCTAACACCAGGCAAATGGCAGAGCAAAGGTTTTAATATATTTATTTTGAAATGAGGTAAAATTTGTGGAGCATTCATCAAGATTAAAGGCGAGATTCGTGGCTACCACAGGGAGTCGCCACGGCAGCGGCATCGTGCGAAGGGAGACCACCAAGAAACTGGCGCTATCGATCGATTGCTTCACTCCACTGGGGACTTGAGTTTCCGTTCCTGCTTGTGGCCGCTACTACGGAGATTTCCTGGAGTCGAGGCAGGCACTCTGTTTAGGATTTTTCTTATAGAAAGGGTATAAAAAAAACCAGAATAAATACTTTTTCATTCCTAGTGTTCAAAGAATTGACTTCTAAGTAAATTCTTCTTTTTGCTCGGTGTGGTTTTTCAGTTCGTGTTTTCCGGGAACCGAAGTACCAGCTCTACGTTACTGAAGTCAAGATACTAATCCCATGCGGATTATACACATTGTTTAGCTGGAGATATATTCCGACGATTTAATGATTATTTCCAAAATATATGTAAGCTGCATTTATTTTGTGTTTGGTGATACTGTTTACTGCAAAGTTTGTTATTTGTAACTTGTGCTTATATTTTGGTTGACTGCACGTTGTGTGCTTGGTGATAAGGTTGACTTCTCGATGAGATTGGCAATATTATTGACTTTTCAATGTAATTGGATACACAATGAACTGTTTTATGTGTCGGGGCCAAAATTAAGAATGAGGAGGAAGAGAAGAGAATCTACTAAATAACTCTCTGGAAGGCCAGAGCTCGTTACCAGAAGTCTCGTTATTCGAGTAGTACATGGAGGAACATTTTTAAGGTTAAAATAGTTTGTCAGTTCAAAAATATTTTACATTTGTTTATTTAAAAGACAATGCAAAGGTACAACCATTTTTGTCGAATTTTAAACCTACCAAATGGTTTTTTTGGGTATATTTTTGTATATTGAGACCGTTAAATTAATTTTGCCTATGGTATTGCTTTTTGTGGAAATAACTTCTAACACCTAACTTTTTTGTAGGTGATAGTAAGCCGATGTAATACCTGTGCCTCTTTTCACTTTTTTTGATAAAAACGATTTGATTCAACTCTCATTCGAATGCCTATTACAATAACTATTACAATAACTATTACAATAACTATTACAATAACTATTATAATCAGTATTACAATAACTATTACAATCAGTATTACAATAACTATTACAATAACTAATACGTCAAAGTGATTTCAAGACCTAACACCAGTTTAACCCTGAGACAAGTTGCGGTACTCTCGATTAACAGATCGTTGTAACTATAGAGTCTGCAAAAACAAGATAAACGGAGTCTCTGACTCAGTTATAAAGTAACATTAAAGACTCCAAACACAGACAGTATTGAATGACCAGGCAGGTAAAAAAAATATTAAAAAGTTAAATTAATGTGTTTTTGAAAATGACCAAACTATAGCTAGCAGACAATGCCTGTTTGAAGCTGATCAAACGATGGCTAGCAGACGACACGTTAAGAATTCAATATTAAGTCTAACGATGAGATAAGCCGATTGTTTGAATTATTTACAAGTTTTGTTTTTCTTGGGTTGATAATGTAAACGTCAAGCTGTAAAAAGGCAAACGAGTATCAAAATAAGCGGTGTGTTACTTGCATCGTTACTTTGTCTCTGCGATGCTGAGGTAGGAGTGTGTTAGGGCATTAATGTGACAACACTTAAACCTGGTATATGTTTCATTAATGTGACTACACTTAAACCTGGTATATGTTACATTAATGTGACACACTTAAATCTGGCATATGTTACATTAATGTGAATACACTTAAACCTGGTATATGTTACATTAATGTGACTACACTTAAACCTGGTGTATGTTACATTAATGTGACTACACTTAAACCTGGTATATGTTTCATTTATGTGACTACACTTAAACCTGGTATATGTTACATTAATGTGACACACTTAAATCTGGCATGTTACATCAATGTGACTACACTTAAACCTGGTATATGTTACATTAATGTGACTACACTTAAACCTGGTATATGTTACATTAATGTGACTACACTAAAACCTGGTATATGTTACATTAATGTTACTACACTTAAACCTGGTATATTTTACATTAATGTGACTACACTTAAATCTGGTTTATGTTACATTCATGTGACTACAGTTTAACCTGGTATATTTTATATTAATGTGACTACACTTAAATCTGGTATATGTTACATTAATGTGACTACACTTAAACCTGGTATATGTTACATTTATGTGACTACACTTAAACCTGGTAAATGTTACATTAATGTGACTACACTTAAACCTGGTATATGTTACATTAATGTGACTACACTTAAACCTGGTATATGTTACAGCATACAGAGTGGCTGGGTCTGAGTTTAGTCTGTCATTAAATTCCATTCAATTTTTTCCTAACGTGAATACACATTCAGTAGACCCAGTCTTATGAAGAATTTGTCGGTAAACTATCTTAAGATAATAAAGTAAAATATAAAGATGTATGTTGCCTTTGAAGATGTTTTCTCTTTAGCACAACAATGTGCGTCACCAAAACGAACTCTCTCACTCGCAGACATACACATAGATAAATTAACTCGGCAGCGCTACTTTTTTCCAAACTATTCATGACCTTATTTTATAAATGAATTATTTCGCATCAGATAAATTGTGTTAATTGCGGTACATTAGACTCTGCTTATATCATTTCTGATGACATGTTACAAGTTATTTTATCACTGGTGCATTTTAAATATATTTTATTTTATTTGCGCTAACGATTTCATTTATTTTGCCTACTGAACTTGAAAATGTTCAAATACAGGAAAGATCAAATTTATTGAAATTTCAAATTTTTTTAAATATTTTATTTTATACACAAAATTCTTGAAGTCTCAACGTTGCTTACAAGCAGATGTGAAGGCGAAGCTTTGTTACAACCATTGTCAACATTAATCTATTTACTTTATGTTTTCATTATACTTTTTTCAATCGAAACACAGATCTCCTGCTTATTGGTCTACTTTCAGATCCTTCTGCCACAACTCAGCAATGGACGTTCGTTTGGCATCGATATCTCTTGAACACCACTGAGCAGACGTCATGAACTGTACCCCGTGCGTAAGTTTACCAGGGTTCAAAGGTCCTGACTTTTGCAGCAAGACTGACCACAATGGGTGACACAGTGACACTGGACATCCTGTTATTGTGTCTCTCTGTCTGCAACGCGCTGGTTCTAGTCAGGGGCGCGCTACTCACGTCTTCCAACAACACCAGACATACACCTTCCCAGCATTCTGGTGGTTTCCAAGAGCTTCCGGGAGATATTTTAACATCAGAAGATCTGGTCCGACAACAGATTTCCAACAATCAAAGCTTGAGAAGTCAGGAATCACTCAACAAGAATATATATCTGTACAAGAAATTAAACGCCTTCAGTCGACAGCATGCCAAACATAAATCAAAATTAAATGTTCATTATCGAAATCTCGAGCATATCTTTCCAATACCTGAAAGAAAGTCGTTTGTTAGGTTCCAACGTGGCGAATTATTTCCTTTGACATTTACATCACAAGAGTCGTCACTGAGGCGGTCAACACCAAAAGCCACTTTCACTAATGTCCATGCCCAGATTCAGGCCACAGCGGTATCGAACACGACGGCACAGAAGCCAACCCGTCACTTAAACTCAACAATAAATCCTGTCAAATGGGCAAGGGAGATCTCTTATCGGTACCGAAACGGCGCTTCCACTTCGGATCTGTTTCCGAAATCTGGCAAGTTTACATCATTGAAGAACTCAATGGCGGGATCAACTGAGATAACGACAACTGCGGCAGCTATTACAGCGTCAATGGGGAACCAACGCAACGCGGTGAAAGGGGTTGGGAGATGGTTCAGCACTAGGCGGGATAACAACTTGGTTTTAAGGGAGGTCATTAGACGTCCATTTGACTTCCTAAATGCCGGGCATTTCGGGAAATCCCCGTACAAATTTCCACGGAAATCTTCTTCCAACAAATCTCCTGTACATTTGTTGGATGACCGGAACACGGATAAAACGTTTTATTTTACGGCCAATGATCAGAGTTCCAGCCTCATTAAACAGAAACCGAGGTTTAAAAGAAATGAGAAATCACGTTTATCAGATTACATACAACGATTTTTAACACATACGAAATTACAGAATTTTCGATACCTTGATTACCACACAGACACTGAGCATGCAACTAAAGCCGATACAGACACTAAGAGAGACAACCTAGTAACTTCATTGCCATTAACTTTCTGGGGCTGTCAAAACACGTCAGATGGGGCGTGCGGTAGTAACAATTACCTAGCAGCATTAGGGACTGTAAATGTAAATAAAAGCGCAGGCGCTGCTGCTATACACAAACTACACAGCCGCAAAGAAAAAACCAAACAAGTAGTTCTGTCTGATTCTCATGTGAACTTAATATCACTCCGCCCGAACAGCCATTCAACCGTTGTACACCCCCAAAGCCCGCTGTATACCAGCGCGCGGAATAATTTGACCAAAAGTCAAGTGGGGTCAAGTGTGAACGGGAACAGAAGAAGACGTGCTCGGCCATGGCACAGACGATTGAAGTTTCGTGACAGCCATGGCTATGAGGATGACGCAGGCTCGCTGTGGTTACAAGGTTACGGAGACAGAACGTCTTATGCAGAGGATGACGATTTCGCATCAGGCCACTCCCCCTTGCCGCCACCTCAGGTATGTAACTTCCTGTTCATGTCGTGTCGGTCTTACGACCAATGTTTGATTCCATTTTACTTGTTTTTTTCTTCCACTCGACTATCATTTCCCCCCCCCTCCAAAATCCAGTTTCATCTTATAGTATAACGCTGATACTTTGGTTAGAAAAATCGTTATCACGTCCGCCTTACATGCGGGAGGTACTAGGTTCAAGCCTCAACGGAAACATATATTTTTAATTTGTAAAAATGTTTGTTTGTGCCCGTTCTTTTCCCAATTTTTTCCTACATGGCTGACCCTAACTAGGGTCGGCCAATCACAGGTTTATGGCTGGCAAGCTAGGTTGGTGCAGGTAGCTAACCGCAGTGCGCATGTCTCGAGACCATCAATTCGTCAGCAATGCAACGTTCATTCGCGTTGCTCTGATTTCTTCGTGCTGTAGTTTGTGTCCATTCTTTCCCCCTTTATTTGCACTATCTATGAACAAGTCTGCGGCGTATGCTACGTCACGGATCGTATCTAATTTCAAAATATTCATTGTAAAAAAAAATATTTTCTAAACCACAGACTGTGTGTAGGCTGAGGTGATGTCGTTTGGGTGTTGCTGTTGTTGTTGTTGTTGTTGGACGTCGGAAATTCCTTGAAATAGGAGCGCTGACCTAATTTCCTGGATAAAAAGATACCAGTGGCGTTTGTTGTTTGTTCACAAAGGGAAGAAACCCTACGGTTACTTGACACCCTTAGAAGCATCGACAGGGGAGCTAAGAGTCTTTCTTCTTGTGGCTCTTCATTCGGATCGAATTTCATGTCTGATTTTGTTTGTGTTTATCTGACACGCGTATTTCACTTGCAGCTTAAGCAGATTTCAGAGTAGGGGGTGGGGTGGTTTGGGGTGGGGTGGGGTGGGGGTGAGGGGTGGAGTAAGGCCGCTAATCATTGGGCTTCAAAGAGTTCATTCGATCTAGTGTTATTTTTTCAAGTACCTGGTAATATTAAACGGAAGTTTTTCTTTAAAAAGTGGTACTCAAAACTAACGTAGGGACATTTCATGGACGTTACTTTGTTTAGTCCAAGCTATTCTATATAAAGGACATTTCATTGACGTTACTTTGTTTAGTCCAAGCTATTCCATATAAAGGACATTTCATTGACGTTACTTTGTTTAGTCCAAGCTATTCTATATAAAGGACATTTCATTGACGTTACTTTGTTTAGTCCAAGCTATTCTATATAAAAGACATTTCATTGACGTTACTTTGTTTAGTCCAAGCTATTCCATACAAAGGACATTTCATTGACGTTACTTTGTTTAGTCCAAGCTATTCCATATAAAGGACATTTCATTGACGTTACTTTGTTTAGTCCAAGCTATTCTATATAAAGGACATTTCATTGACGTTACTTTGTTTAGTCCAAGCTATTCCATACAAAGGACATTTCATTGACGTTACTTTGTTTAGTCCAAGCTATTCCATATAAAGGACATTTCATTGACGTTACTTTGTTTAGTCCAAGCTATTCCATATAAAGGACATTTCATGGACGTTACTTTGTTTAGTCCAAGCTATTCCATATAAAGGACATTTCATGGACGTTACTTTGTTTAGTCCAAGCTATTCCATATAAAGGACATTTCATTGACGTTACTTTGTTTAGTCCAAGCTATTCCATATAAAGGACATTTCATTGACGTTACTTTGTTTAGTCCAAGCTATTCCATATAAAGGACATTTCATTGACGTTACTTTGTTTAGTCCAAGCTATTCCATATAAAGGACATTTCATTGACGTTACTTTGTTTAGTCCAAGCTATTCCATATAAAGGACATTTCATTGACGTTACTTTGTTTAGTCCAAGCTATTCTATATAAAGGACATTTCATGGACGTTACTTTGTTTAGTCCAAGCTATTCCATATAAAGGACATTTCATTGACGTTACTTTGTTTAGTCCAAGCTATTCCATATAAAGGACATTTCATTGACGTTACTTTGTTTAGTCCAAGCTATTCCATATAAAGGACATTTCATTGACGTTACTTTGTTTAGTCCAAGCTATTCCATATAAAGGACATTTCATTGACGTTACTTTGTTTAGTCCAAGCTATTCCATATAAAGGACATTTCATTGACGTTACTTTGTTTTTACAAAACTACTCTATTCTATATTAAAGCATTAACTTAAAACAAAGGAAAAAATACCCCCCCCCCACTCTCCCAAATTGTCTGAGAAACATTAGTTGAAATCAGTTTTAGCAAGCGAAACGGAAAACGTCTTAAGGGAAATGTTATATTATTGTTTCAATTAAAGATAAATAGATTAGGACAATATATCATAAAACCGTTGTCAAAAAAGAAATTTATGAGGGAAAGTTTATTACAAAGCCTTAGCCTAGTACGAATACAACAATTTAATCAGAATGTAACATAGTTTGTTTGTTATAAAGAGACACAGCTTGGAGCGCCATGAGAACCACACATAAATGACGTTATGCTACTGGTAATCAGCTAAACGTGTATTGTAATTCAAATTTCAGATCGAAAACTTTATGTATTTAGAATATTTGGACGTTTGAGAAATCGTTTGTTCTTGAAACACTGGTCAAGTCTAAACAGCCAGATATCAAATTGCTCAGAATGTACCCTCACTTTTTCTTCAAGGCGTAATCCAACCGCATTTCATGATCTGTTTTTGATAATGTGGGTGAGACTGCTATCAGGCTTATAGATAAGTAGATGGATACCATAAAACTAGGATATGAGAGAGCCTGGCAAGACGTCACACACGTCTGTCATACTGTACTTGCATGTTATCCATCTACTTATCGTTTTTGTTAGCCGATGAAGGCCTTTCGCTGACACCTTTGTTATGTTCTTGTGTCTCTCGTGTGTCGTGTATTTCCTAATAATTTCACTTAGTCTCGGACACCATGTCTTAGAACGTATTATGAAAATTACTTATCAAAAAGAAACATAATTTATTGATGCATAGAGTGTTGAAAATACCGATGATATTTCACATCATAAAAATTCATCCTATCTAATTAAGAAAACTTCATCAGGAGCTTCACACGAGCCAGCTGGCGAGTGGCCGTGATGTTTGTGAAACTCTTCTTATATTTGTGGGCCCTTGTTTGTTGATGTCTGTCTGAAACAAAATCCACAACAACGAGTGGCTGCTCTTTCCTCGGCCTAAGAAAATCTCTGATCTCTTCCTTGTAGCATCTTCGTCAAGCTGTAAGTGTTGTCACTCACTGTGGCATTACTGTTACATGCAAAAGAATGCTGTCACACGTGACAGCAGAGCTAGTTCAGGCCATAGCAGAGCCGTAAGACACTGTAGCATAACTGTCACAAGATATAGCTGAACTGTCGTTGGTCAAAGCAGAATTGTTATCAACATTCTTTATTCATACAAAATTTGATAAACCTATGAGAAAATGTTTAGTCCGTATTGCATTTCAGTAAATAAAACCGTTTTATAATCATTGGCCTTGTTATTTCTAAAACCGGAAAACGGCATAGCTCAATAAGTAATGTTCTATATTTAGATTATATTTTAGTGGAACAATGTTTTGAAGCATAAATACAGCCGAATCACTATGTTCTCAAAATTGTTAGAATAGTAAAATTACGAAACTGTTTTTCCCTTTTCAAGTCCAATAAGCTGTCTTAAATTAACGAAGAATTAACAAATAGCTGATAAGATAAATTCTTTTCAATATACTTACATTTTCATATTGACTCGTATCTTTTATTAAATTTTTATGAAATTTGTCTTTAAAAAGATATATATAGCCCCAATATTTCTATAATTAGATTTCAGGCTAATTATGACAAAGCCTATTGTCTGTCTTTGCGGGTAAAATCTTGAATTCAACCCTTATCCTGTTTAATTCACTGGATTTCTATTCGCATTTGTTTATCTGCTGAGATAATAGATGTTCATGATAAAATAATTTGAAAAATGTTGCATGTATTGTAAACAATCAGCTCGCCTGTAATGTAAAAAATCAGCTCGCCTGTAATGTAAACAAACGGCTCGCCTGTGATGTAATCAAACAGCTCGCCTGTAATGTAAACAAATAGCTCGCCAGTAAATTAAACAAGCAGCTCGCCTGTAATGTAAACAAACAGCTCGCCTGTTATGTAAACAAACAGCTCGCCTGTAATGTAAACAAACAGCTCGCCTGTGATGTAAACAAACAGCTCGCCTGTGATGATAACAAACAGCTCACCTGTGATGTAAACAAACAGCTCGACTGTAATGTAAACAAACAGCTCGCCTGTAATGTAAACAAACAGCTCGCCTGTGATGTAAACAAACAGCTCGCCCGTGATGTTAACAAACAGCTCGTCTGTCGGAGACAAACTACTATCGAAACTGATAATAATTAATACTAATAACCCCCCTCCCCTTTTCCAATCTCCCTTCCCCTTCTTGGAGTGGTGAAGCACGTTAGAGTTTTAATTAAGCAAACTGTATATGGGTCTGCAAGCAATCTTAGAGCTATATAAATTATAAACTACTAGCAGACCCGTCGTGCGTTGCAACGATCTCAGTATATCTCAGTAAAAAGGAATACATATAGTTAAAAAAGGAATTAATTTAAGGGTCACCGGACCCATAAGTTTAAAATATGAAGTTCGAAAATCTATTCATTTCAATCAATTTCATAACAAATATTTAAATATGTTTATCTATATTTCTCAATATCATGTAAAATTAAATGGGGAATACAATATTAAAAGTTTAGTAAAAAAAACAACACATTTAAGGCCCCCAACCCCGAGGAAATCGACATTATGAGTTCATTGCCCTATAGTAATTTAATATAGGCTCTTAAGTTTTTAAATACGGAGTTTGGTCAAACATCCAGCTATTTTCTCATTATCTATCACTTAAACTATTTTTATACAGCTAATATGAGGAAAAAATACATTAAGAGGCCCCCGGGCCCTATTCAGTTCAAGATGTACATTTTGAAAACCTGTGCATTTAAATTCAGTTTCATCATTGATATATTTCTCAAGTTCGTTAAAAACTGAGTGGGAGATAATATCTTAGAGTATACAATAAAAAAAAAGACATTTGGGGCCCCCGACCCATTCGATCTAAGATGTAAATTTCAAAATGCTGTTCATTTTAATTCAGTTCCATCATGGATATATTTCTCAAGATCGTTAAAAATAGAATGGCTAATAATATCTCAAACATAATCGGAAAAAAAACATTTAGGACCCCCCCTGCCCAATCCTTGTAAGATGTAAATTCAACATGCTGTTCATTTTATTTCAGTTTCATCATGTATGTATTTCTCAAAATCGTTAAAAATAAAATGGCATATAATATCTCAATCATATTCGGAAAAAAAGACATTTGGGGCCCCCAGGCCTGAACGATTGGACATTAGACGCGCAGTGCTCTTTTTATTTTAATATGGGCTTCCAAGTTTTTATATACAAAATTTGGTTAAGATCAATACATTTACTCAGTAGCTATCACATAAACTATTTTAAATAGCTCATATAAGCAAAAAACGACATTTAGGGCCCCAGGGCCCAATTAGTGCAAGATGTCAAGTTAAAAACACCTGTTTATTTCAATCATTTTCATAGCGAATATATTTCTCTGTATTTATGTAGATCTTTAATACTTAAATGGGGAATAAAGCCTTAAACGTTTATGAAAAAAGATATTTTTGGCCCCCAGCCCAGAAGAAATCGACATTAGGAAATTAGTGCCTACAGTATTTCAATATTGGCTACCAAGTTGTTATATACAAAGTTTGGTTAAGATCCATCAATTTACCTAATAGCTAACGCTTAAAGTAATTTTTATATATCTCATATAAGAAAAAAATCATATTTTGGGCCCCCGGCGGCCCATAAGTTAAATATTGCAAAAAAAGTTGCCAGTTACCATCCCAGGAGCATACTCAAAAGTCTCCAAAAGTTTCATGGCGATCGGATGAATGGTTTAGTCAGCTATAAAGGACATACATAGATACATACATACATACATACATACATACATACATACATACTTTGATTTTTATATATATAGAAGATATGGGTCTGCAAGCAATCTTATAGCTATATGAAAATCTATGGGTCTGCAAGCTGAGCTATATGAAACTATATTGTAATTTAAAATGCCTTTCTGGTTTTAAAATGTATAAGTGCTTGCCTTTATATATACGATACTTTAAGTCTATTCGAAAACTTCATTTTAATAATCTCAAAGCTATAAAACCAACTGGCGTAGTAGTAAATTGAAAGATACATACGCATAATTACATAATCCATGTTTATAAGTTTAAGACATCGATTTCCAAAACTAGTTATGATGGTAAACTGGTAAAATCTGATTGCTGGAGATATCACACGCAACACTTACAAGTAGAACAATAAATTAATTGTTTGGTTTAAAGACTATGTTTAATAATGTGGACCAAAAAATCAGAAAGTATTGTTTTGGCTACCAGCCGGCGAGTTAGGTAATGGCTGTGTATAGAAGTTAACGAAATCCTATGTTGCTTAAAACCATGGGTAGCTTCAGAAAATTTATTTTAGACAAGTGATAAATCACTCTCGTCTTTTGCCAACTATGAAGTGTCTAAATAGGCTGAAAACATTTAGTCCAGATTCAATGAAATAAATAAATAAACTCTATAAAGCAATCAGTCTAGAATTCACACTCGTTCCATTCTATAACATTTATAGCCGTTTTACACATACACATTTTGATCAAAATTTGTAAGTGTGAACCGGCTATTAGAGAACTTTTGTCACATATCCGCAATTAGAATTTAGTGGCACAAAGAAGTTGTATGTTCTAATGCTCCTTGTGAAGGATTTCGACATTATTTCTACCTTCCTTCCTCCCTCCCCCAGACTGTGTCACTCAAGGTCATCGTCCACATCAAGGTCAACAGGGGCTACGACAGGGATCTGGAAAGTTCCATCAATAAAGGAATTCTTGAGAAAGAATTTCGTCCAATACTGCGATACCTTCAACCCACAGGGAAGATAGTGAGTCTTCGAGACGACAAGCCTCGGGACATCTTACAGGTGAGTATTCGAGACGACAAGCCTCGGGACATCTTACTGGTTAGTATTCGAGACGACAAGCCTCGGGACATCTTACAGGTGAGTATTCGAGACGACAAGCCTCGGGACATCTTACAGGTGAGTGTTTGAGACGACAAGCCTCGGGACATGTTACAGGTGAGTATTCGAGACGACAAGCCTCGGGACATCTTACAGGTGAGTATTCGAGACGACAAGCCTCGGGACATCTTCCAGGTGAGCCTTTGAGACGACGAGCCTCGTGACATCTTACAGGTGAGTCTTCGAGACGACAAGCCTCGGGACATCTTACAGGTGAGTCGTGGCATTGGGTCTAAGTTGATGTTTCGTGCTGCAATGAGAGCTTATCGTTAATCTGTTTAATTCTTTTTGCTACAAATATAGATGCAGACCTTAGTGTTGGTATACGTCACACTTTATTTGTGGGAAACTGTTTTCATCAATGTGACATTTATCTTCCCGGTGATACCTTCGCAATCTCATTAATATGACCACACCATGTATACATACTTTCATTTTCCCTTTAATGAAAAATATTCTGGTAAATTTACCACTTATTTATTTACATTTCTTTATAGACTTAATACATATTCATGAACAAACATAATTCAGAAATTGAGTAATGAGAATTGTTCTCCTCTACTCTCAGAACGTGCGGTGGCTAGTGCGCATTTTCTTAACGCAACACAGTTTCCTTATCAAATCAATCAACACATTTCGCTTATTTATTATTATATTATCGTGACACACGTTGTGCTGTTACAATACATTAAGTACTATACGTGCTACTTTAAGTAGTACACAATCGTATCTTTATATGAACGGTATTAGGCCTTATTATTAGAGTGCAGGCTGCTTTTACAAGAAGCTGTTGCTGAGGATTCTATGATGGATGGGACTCTTAAACCCTTGATAGCAACTTATTTAAGAGATGGTGGATTCAGAACTCAAGCCGGGAAATGTTAGTATTACATTGATACGGCGCAAAGTTCGGCAACTTCTTTGGATGAAAATATAAAGAGTTGTCTTAGATAGTGTTATATTTGAAAGCCCAGTAAGCGTTGAGTCATTCTGTTTCAAACATGAACCAAAAGGACCCGACAGTTATCAAGCCAGTTCAATGCCAATGGAGCTCTTACCTATAATATAACACAGATATATTTTTTGGATTAAGGTATTTTGTCGCAAAGTGAAGACAAAAATGTAGAAATATAATATCTCTTATCACTTTCCTTTGTGTTTACAAACATTACATTTTTCTACTTGGTCCTGTCAAGTTCAGCACATATTATAATTTAAATAACAAAATGATGAGACCAATTAGAACGTGTGTTATTTTTTTCCTCTCGCAATTTGTTGAGTCAAAGTCAAAATGAAAGCTGGCCACAAAGTGTTTGTTTAGCACTTCTATTAGAAGACGACACAAATGTTTGGGTAGGATGCTCCTTTAAACAGGTCAGGGGTCCAGAAATATACCCGCATCGCATATTTTTTTAAACCAATATTGAATCAAAGACGGGTCCTAACGTGTGCCCAAATATACGATGGCATGTCTAGAACTGAGGCCAAAGTTCCCTCTAAGGTTCTAAAGTACAAAATCTCGTGTGCAGAGTTGCACAACATCCATTTTTGGTGTAATGTTTTACGAAATTTGCTGCGCGGTAATTCTAAACTCCTGCGCGGCGTCAGTCAGATATCTGCGTGGCCGGGAAGCCATGCAGCTTGAAGGGAACATTGACTGGGGCATGTTATGAAACGCCCAGTGGTTCTAACATACGCCCTCAGACAGCGCTAATTGCCGCCAATATACAGGGACTTGTTTATTATAGCGAATGACATGAAGATTCGATTATTACAGCTTTATGACACCCACCCTCTCTCCCCTTCTCCAGGCCAAAAGTTTAGCAATAATGTCATGCAACTTTGGGAAATGTATTTAGAGTTAGAGGGTGTGAGGGAAAATTGAGAGGGTGGGGCGGGGGGAGGGGGCTGAAATTGTTTTTTTATTATTATCTTTAAAGATTTTCTCTTCACACATCATTTCATGGGCGTATCCAATTTTATGAGTTTCAATTTGTTGGACTGCACGAGCTAGAGGCACAAGTTTTTATTGATTTAGGTCAATCCAAGAAAATAACTTACAAGGAAACTGAAAAACCTAATGTCAGTGAACCCCATAGATCAGACCTGTGTTTGATGTCAGTGAACCCCATAGATCAGACCTGTGTTTGATGTCAGTGAACCCCATAAATCAGACCTGTGTTTGATGTCAGTGAACCCCATAGATCAGACCTGTGTTTGATGTCAGTGAACCCCATAAATCAGACCTGTGTTTGATGTCAGTGAACCCCATAGATCAGACCTGTGTTTTATGTCAGTGAACCCCATAGATCAGACCTGTGTTTGATGTCAGTGAACCCCATAGATCAGACCTGTGTTTGATGTCAGTGAACCCCATAGCTCAGACCTGTGTTTGATGTCAGTGAACCCCATAGATCAGACCTGTGTTTGATGTCAGTGAACCCCATAGATCAGACCTGTGTTTGATGTCAGTGAACCCCATAGATCAGACCTGTGTTTGATGTCAGTGAAACCCATAGATCAGACCTGTGTTTGATGTCAGTGAACCCCATACATCAGACCTGTGTTTGATGTCAGTGAACCCCATAGATCAGACCTGTGTTTGATGTCAGTGAACCCCATAGATCAGACCTGTGTTTGATGTCAGTGAACCCCATAAATCAGACCTGTGTTTGATGTCAGTGAACCCCATAGATCAGACCTGTGTTTGATGTCAGTGAACCCCATAGATCAGACCTGTGTTTGATGTCAGTGAACCCCATAGATCAGACCTTTGTTTGATGTCAGTGAACCCCATAGATCAGACCTGTGTTTGATGTCAGTGAACCCCATAAATCAGACATGTGTTTGATGTCAGTGAACCCCATAGCTCAGACCTGTGTTTGATGTCAGTGAACCCCATAGATCAGACATGTGTTTGATGTCAGTGAACCCCATAGATCAGACCTGTGTTTGATGTCAGTGAACCCCATAGATCAGACCTGTGTTTGATGTCAGTGAACCCCATAGATCAGACCTGTGTTTGATGTCAGTGAACCCCATAAATCAGACCTGTGTTTGATGTCAGTGAACCCCATAGATCAGACCTGTGTTTGATGTCAGTGAACCCCATAGATCAGACCTGTGTTTGGTGTCAGTGAGCCCCATAGATCAGACCTGTGTTTGATGTCAGTGAACCCCATAAATCAGACCTGTGTTTGATGTCAGTGAACCCCATAGATCAGACCTGTGTTTGATGTCAGTGAACCCCATAGATCAGACCTGTGTTTGATGTCAGTGAACCCCATAGATCAGACCTGTGTTTGATGTCAGTGAACCCCATAAATCAGACCTGTGTTTGATGTCAGTGAACCCCATAGATCAGACCTGTGTTTGATGTCAGTGAACCCCATATATCAGACCTGTGTTTGATGTCAGTGAACCCCATAGATCAGACCTGTGTTTGATGTCAGTGAACCCCATAGATCAGACCTGTGTTTGATGTCAGTGAACCCCATAAATCAGACATGTGTTTGATGTCAGTGAACCCCATAGCTCAGACCTGTGTTTGATGTCAGTGAACCCCATAGATCAGACCTGTGTTTGATGTCAGTGAACCCCATAGATCAGACCTGTGTTTGATGTCAGTGAACCCCATAGATCAGCCCTGTGTTTGATGTCAGTGAACCCCATAGATCAGACCTGTGTTTGATGTCAGTGAACCCCAGAGATCAGACCTGTGTTTGATGTTGATTTCGTAGCGATGGATGGTTGAGGCCATACTTGGCAAAAAGTGTGTGTGGGGGGGTGGAAAATGTCGAAGTAAACTGTTTGTGAAATTTTTGTTCAAGTACGTGATCTGATTGATCACGTTCCAGGGAAGATGAGGTTTTGGAGATCCACCCTGGTCCCCCCTCCCTCCCCCCGACACATACACTTTTGACGATCACAGGTCAAGGTCATTAAACGGTTTGTGGAAAATGAAGATTTAAAAAAAAGTTAGTTTAGAGAAAACATGATCGATTGAATGTTCAGGCAACATTGGAGACTTGCACTGAAGGAAACTTTGTGCTTTAATATTTACAAGTTTCCTTGGATATAGCATTTTAGGGAAATAAATAATTTAATAATCTTTTAATTGACATCGAAATATAAATTTAGTAGCATGTAAAGCCATTCTTCACCGTAAATATTTTAAAAAGAATTCCGCCATGAAAAGAAGATCTAGTTCCCAGCTGGATATTTTTCAAAGTTTCTGCCCCATTTCCCATTAGGGCCCCATTTAAAGTGAAGGGATCCCGTTTCTGATTGAGATTCCGTTCCCCACGGTTCCTGTTCCTTAACTACTTTGGAATCTCAGGTTCCTTACATCACTGGATCCAAGACTTCCTTTTGGGCAGGGAGCAAACTGTAATAATTAATGGATCTAAATCTGCACCAATAAAGGTTAACTCAGGAGTTCCACAAGGAACTGTGCTAGGTCCCTTACTCTTTTTAATTTATATAAATGATTTACCCAACAACATCTCAACAGGTACAAATGTTAGGCTATTTGCTGATGATTGTAAAATCTATAGAACAATTAAATCAGAACAAGATGGCAAAATTTTACAAAAAGACTTAGATGAATTGATAAAATGGGAAACTAACTGGAGTATGTCTTTCCATCCAGAAAAGTGTCAACTGTTAAGAGTAACAAAGAAAAAGAAACAAATAAATTCAAAATATTACATTCATGGAAAAGAACTGACCCAAACTAAAGATGCAAAATACTTAGGAGTCTTAATAAATGAGAAACTATCATGGAATCCCCATGTCAATGAAGTTATTAAAAAATCAAACAAAACCTTAGGCTTTATAAAAAGGAACTTTAACAAATGTAATAGAGATATAAAACTAAAATGCTACCTCACTTTGGTGAGACCTGCACTAGAATATGCATCTTCTGTATGGGACCCATCCACCAAAGAAAACATTGATAAACTAGAACAAATTCAAAAAAGAGCTGCCAGATTCATTACTGGAGAATATTCGAAACTGACAAGAGTAACACCATTAGTTAAATCATTAAACCTTGAAACACTAGAGGATAGAAGAACCAAGAGCAAAGTAGTAATCATACATAAAGCAATTAATTCTAATTTAGAAATACAACACAAAGATAACTTAATACAACCCTCAGATAGACATAAGGATAAAAACACCTTTCTTATTCCGTATGCAAGAACAAACACATACAAGTTTTCCTTCTTCCCGTCCGGAATTAGGGCGTGGAATGGGTTGCCTGAAGAATCCAGGAAAACCAACACTTTATCAACATTTAAATCTCTAATAAAAATGCAGGACTAAACACAAACCATAGATAAGCGTAGGACGCAATAATCTTCTGTATAGAAGGAGCGTCTGTAAACAGATAAGATAATGTAACCTGTGTGAGCGCCCGTTCTTTTGTGTGATGTTTTTCCTCTGTAGATTCCATTTCTCGGCTGCATCTTGTTTCCCGTGAGCCAAATTTTGGAACAGTTGTGCTACAAACTTAAAAGCGTTTATTGCGACCTAAGACTTCAACTATTTATATAGCTTTACATTTAACGGGAGGAATCATTTGTAACTAACTCCCTTGAAACATTGATAATGAGGTTAAAGTCTGACGGGGATGTTCATGGAGATTTAAAAACTTATTATTGGAATCGATAAATCTCTTACCAGTTTGTTTAAAAAAAACCAAGACGGGATCAATATAATTATTTAAATATACGTAAATTTATTCATCTATATTAACAAGAAAATGCAGAGCCCTGTTTCAGTTAAATGTTAGAAAATTTCAAATATAAAAGAAACTTTACGGTAATTCGTGAAATTGATAGGATTCATTTAATATCCATCGCCAAAATAAAGACTAATGAATCTTCTAAAAGGATTGTGGTCCCCGGTCTAAGCCTGGACTGTGGTCCCCAGTCTAAGTCTGGACTGTGGTCCCCGGTCTAAGTCTGGACTGTGGTCACTGGTTTAAGTCTGGACTAACTGTGTAAAAGAATTACGTAGTCCAAGTTCAGTCAGAGGGCGCCACTATTTGTTAGTGTCCGTGTTACAAAATAAATCCTCCCCCACACAGTCTCCCCTGAGGGATTCATTTGAAGATAAATTCTCCACAGCTATCAAATAAATCCGCCCAATCACACCCTCTGTACCAGTGCTTCTCAAACTTTATAGTATGGCGGACCGGCAGGAATTTTTCCATTGCACCAGGGACCGGTGCACTATTTTACTTGTATTCCTATTGACGGGGTAGCGAAATTTAATGTATTTTATTTTATTTGTTTCATTTTATGTGCTTATTGCTGAAATTGACATTTCTATAGGGTTATTATTAATGGTTGCAAATAGAGGATTAAAATTCGATTTTTCTTTCCTTTCTTGATAAATTCTGCGGACCAGCGGCGGAAGGCCCACTGACCAGCACCGGTCCGCGGACCACCACCGGTCCGCGGACCACCACTTTGAGAAGCACTGGTCTATACTACACAAACTGATCCCTGAAAAAAAACAAGAGCAAAGCATTACTATCATGTTTACATTCATACTGTTGTTGGCAGTGGCGTAGCTAGACGCTGCTGGGCGTGTGAGGTTGACATCATTTGACACTAACTCAGGGGCATGACCAAAAATAAGGCATACACATGATATAGCTCGATATTTAAACTCTCCGCTATTAATTAAGTTAAATCTACATAGTGCCACATCTAGGTTTCTTGCTTATGACTTATGTTGTTGTGTGTGAAAAGGCAGAGAACGTTTCTATCAATTTCGGATCCAGTTTCACATCACTTTCGGTTTGAACTTCAGAAATGGATAGGCCATTCAGCGTAGTGAGAAGACTAGGGTAGGCCATTCAACGTAGTGAGAAGATTAGGATAAGCCATTCAAAGTAGTGAGAAGATTAGGGTAGGCCATTCAACGTAGTGAGAAGACTACATGAACATCCTAAAAGAGATTCACGCCATCTAATAAAACAATGGGTCTACAAGATTATGTGTAGTATATAGCGTTATTTAATGTAATATAATACCAGTGACGTATTCTTGTTCATATGCTTGTCTTAAATACTTAAAGCATTGATCCGTCGATAATTTCTTGTTGATTTTATCATGGTTATACCGTACACTTTTTTTAACAAGAAGAAATTCACAATGGCAGTTTGAAAGTCAGGGGTAGAGTGGAGTATGAATATTTGGAGTTTATAGCACAGGGGTCAACCAGCCGTAGCTGATCTATTGATAGTCTTAATGTCTGACCAGATTGAAAACTTGGAGTTTATAGCACAGAGGTCAACCAGCCGTAGCTGATCTATTGATAGTCTTAATGTCTGACCAGATTGAAAACTTGGAGTTTATAGCACAGAGGTCAACCAGCCGTAGCTGATCTATTGATAGTCTTAATGTCTGACCAGATTGAAAACTTGGAGTTTATAGCACAGAGGTCAACCAGCCGTAGCTGATCCATTGATAGTCTTAATGTCTGACCAGATTGAAAACTTGGAGTTTATTGCACAGAGGTCAACCAGCCGTAGCTGATCCATTGATAGTCTTAATGTCTGACCAGATTGAAAACTTGGAGTTTATAGCACAGAGGTCAACCAGCCGTAGCTGATCCATTGATAGTCTTAATGTCTGACCCGATTGAAAACTTGGAGTTTATTGCACAGAGGTCAACCAGCCGTAGCTGATCTATTGATAGTCTTAATGTCTGACCAGATTGAAAACTTGGAGTTTATAGCACAGAGGTCAACCAGCCGTAGCTGATCTATTGATAGTCTTAATGTCTGACCAGATTGAAAACTTGGAGTTTATAGCACAGAGGTCAACCAGCCGTAGCTGATCCATTGATAGTCTTAATGTCTGACCAGATTGAAAACTTGGAGTTTATAGCACAGAGGTCAACCAGCCGTAGCTGATCCATTGATAGTCTTAATGTCTGACCAGATTGAAAACTTGGAGTTTATTGCACAGAGGTCAACCAGCCGTAGCTGATCCATTGATAGTCTTAATTTCTGACCAGATTGAAAACTTGGAGTTTATAGCACAGAGGTCAACCAGCCGTAGCTGATCCATTGATAGTCTTAATGTCTGACCCGATTGAAAACTTGGAGTTTATTGCACAGAGGTCAACCAGCCGTAGCTGATCTATTGATAGTCTTAATGTCTGACCCGATTGAAAACTTGGAGTTTATTGCACAGAGGTCAACCAGCCGTAGCTGATCTATTGATAGTCTTAATGTCTGACCCGATTGAAAACTTGGAGTTTATTGCACAGAGGTCAACCAGCCGTAGCTGATCTATTGATAGTCTCAATGTCTGACCCGATTGAAAACTTGGAGTTTATTGCACAGAGGTCAACCAGCCGTAGCTGATCTATTGATAGTCTTAATGTCTGACCCGATTGAAAACTTGGAGTTTATAGCACAGAGGTCAACCAGCCGTAGCTGATCTATTGATAGTCTCAATGTCTGACCCGATTGAAAACTTGGAGTTTATTGCATGGAGTTGAACCAGCCCTAGCTAAGCCATCGATGGCCTCAATCGTTTACTTGATTGTCTAATGCTTTCTGAACTTTGTGGGGTGTGTCCTGTGCTCTCAGAATGCTACACTAATAATACTTACCTTAAATAACGTTTTTAATCGCTATTTTTTAATTTACCTTTAAAGTCAAATTTGAAAGTAAATGTAATAATTTAAAAAAAACACAAGCCGTTTGTATTTCAAATGCAGAGATTGCTTTTTAAAATAAAGCCCACACACATTTTTTTCCCTCCAACTTCCTATATTATCCCCCGGGGAATCTTTATTTTGGAGGAGTATTTTATTTCGTCACATCGTTCTTCTCAGCCAATTTCTCTGAGTATATCATAGCACGCCAAGACAGCTAGAATGCCATGGCCCTTACCTGGACATTATATCACCACCCTTAAATAAACGTAAAGGCGGCTAACTTCAGACTCGACACACTTGACAGCCCATACATAGGTGGCTCAGGAACAGAAAGTCATTCTCGGAAGTGGTGCAAGTATTTGTGCAAGGCAGCCACACAGACAAAATGAGCATATTTCTTTGGCATTGTTCATGTCTATGGCAATGGGAATGTGCGCTAACATTGAACTCTATCTCCCCATATACACTCCACTTCAGGGGAAGAGCTGTAATCCTTGTCTTTCAAACTCAAAGACCCTCATCAAGACCAATCAAAAAATGAAATCTTCCCCTCTGAAAATCGCTGACTGGAATGTGCTGACACCAGGCGAAGGCTGATATCGGTATGCCACTGAGAGCAGCACGCGAACTTACAGTTAATAAACTAGTGACTATCAAAGTAGATATTTCAGAACTTCGAGCTGCATATCAACCGATATTTAATTATTTCTATAAAATGATTCACTAATATTCCACATGGGGTAGTCTAATAAATGTGCCATTTTTTTTGATACTATCTAAAACTGTCCGAAAAGCTTGTGCAGGTGTAAGTGTGTTATAAACAACTGTCGTAATTAAAATCAAAGCGAATTCATGTCATATATTTCCAGGCATTTTGTGACGAAATCCTCCAGTCCAACACGACAGCGGTGTTTCACCTGGTCAACCCATTCTTCCACTCCAGGAGCTGGTCAAGCGCGCAGTATGTGTCCAACCTGCTGTCCACTCTGGATATGCCTGTCATCACATGGGGGCCGGAGTACATAGGGAACACAGACAAGGTCAGTCTACTACATCATTCATTCCTCTAGTGCGGGGTTAGGAAATAAAATACACTCGTACATACTCGCTAACGCCCCCCCCCCACGCGCTCACACATTCACTAAACCGAAACGTCTACCTGTATTCGTCCATTAATAAATCTACATAGTTATCTGTCAACTCAAACCAATTGTGTATCTTATATTTTATTAATTTTTCAGTGATTAGTAATGAATAATTCTTTTCATCTCATGTTGATTAAAAATCCGCAAGTTACGGGATATCTTAGGACCCCCCCCCCGCCACGACCTGAATGACCTTCAGCGACACAAAATAAAAAACAACAACATCGACCCATGGAAATATTTTACATTTCCATGACCTACCTACAGCCACACCATTTAGATCAGTGCTTCTCAAACTTTTTAGTGTGGCGGACCGGCAGGAATTTTTTCCATTGCACCATGGACCGGTGCACTATTTTCCCTGCACTGACAATTTTTTCTGTCTTTTTTTTTGGAGAACATCTGCGGACCGACAGCGGATGGCCACGGACCGGCACCGGTCCGCGGACCACCACTTTGAGAATCACTGATTTAGATGACTAATCTGTTCTTTGATATTAGCTCACCGTACACTGTTTACATAAATGATGGCGGCAAGGGATGGCACGAATAACAAAAACGTGATTCAAATTATCCACTTAAACACCATAGTCTGGAGCTACTCTAGAAATAAAACTCTCCATATAATTGTCGGGTTAAATATTTGCTTAAAGACTTAAAAATGTAAACGACTAGCAGCAGCAAGGCGTACCTCTGTGTGTTTATAAAAAATGTTGTATCGTAGTGTCCAATTGTTTTTGTTACTGTTACAGTTATGTCCTATCGGATTGGTTACTATTATAGTTATGTCCTACCGGTTTGTTTACTGTTATAGTAATTGTAACCGGCACCAATGTAACTGGTTTGTTATATATATGTGTGTATTGTAGGCGTTCTCACATACCACAAACTTTCGTGCAATAAATCCTTGAAGTACTATTGTCAACAAAATAACCGTAATATGCACACTATATACAGAAATATCAAATTGAGGTTACACTTCGTGGAAACATCATCCTACATTCTAGCCATCTTGAACAACACTCTCTAACCTTTTCCCACGCTTTCACTCACGTGACCTCTCCGTCATCCAACTCGTGATTCACACGTGACAGTAATGTCCTATCGGTTAGGTTACTATTATAGTAATGTCCTATCGGTTTCCTTACTGTTATAGTAATGCCCTATCGGGTTAACTACTATTTTAGTAATGTCCTACCGGTTTGGTTACTTTTACAGTAATGTCCTACCATTTTGGTTACTGTCATATTAATGTCCTACTAGTTTGGCTACTGTTACAGTAATGTCCTACCGTTTTGGTTACTGTTATATAAATGTCCTACTAGTTTGGCTACTGTTACAATAATGTCCTACCGTTTTGGTTACTGTTATATTAATGTCCTACTAGTATGGCTACTGTTATAGTTATGTCCTATATGTTAATGTTAAAAAATTGCACGCAGAATTCCCCAGAAATGTAAAGGTCAAAGAGTCAAGAACGTTAATCCATCTTAGAACTTGTTTGATTGTCGTTTGCCACACCTCTGAGAGTTGTAGATGGTTGAAATGGAAATGTTGCGAATACTTGTTCTATGGTAGTCACCCAAAGGAACTGAATATATTGTAATGGCTCAAAGTATGGATGGAATACTACAAGAAATGTGAACACTTTGAAAGATAGATATCTAAGATATAAAAAACTGACTTAAGGAATACATTGATGGCCAATAAATGAACAAATTGATAAATTGCAAATTTATGAAAAGATGGAGTTTAAAGGAAAAATAATATATTGTGTCAATAAATACTGAGATAGGTTGTACATGGCGAATAAAGGAATACGTTGTATGTTGAATGCTTTGCCTAGTGACGAAGCACGACACATAACATGAGGCGAACTAATCTGAAAATTGTGGATACAACAATTTATGGTGCTATCTGGCACAGTTTAACCTGTAAATAACGAACCTTCAAATAGCGTGTGCGTATGAGGTTAATTGCCCCGGCAAGGAATTCATCTTTGTACCATCACACGTAAACATAACCACGTCTGCTTCGTAACAAAACTCTCAGTTATACAAAGGAGTCAATGTATTTAGGAGAGTTCTGGTCCGTAACATTGAATGACAGGGCGAGATGTGAAGGAATACGGAAATCAAGGCAAAGGGCTAGAAGGTTACTGGAAGCTAATATTTATGTGATAAAGTTATCTCGAAATAACTAGTAGTATCTGAGGATACATAGATTTATGGATAGTGTATTTAATTCTGGAAATAAAAGTTGATAGCATACGCCTTACTAAAGTAAAGAAACTGAACATACAGGAATGTACAGGAGTGTACAGGAATACAGATTTGGAGCCAGTGGCGTAACAACGGCTTGGCATTAGGGCAGTTCCCAAGGGCGCCAGCCTGCGCCAGTTCAAAAGGGCACCGCTAAATCTCTAATTTTATTTTTGTTATTTAAATAAAGGGTGCCAAAAATAAATTAGCCAAGGGCGTCAAAAACCACGTTACGTCTCTGAATGGAGCTTACAATTTACTGACCTTAAGAGATAGAGTCTACCGAAATAAATAAAGAAAGCGTTGGTTACAGGCAGGGCCGGATTAAGCCATCTTGGTGCCCGAGGCACAAACCCACATGGGTGCCCCCTTCCGCCCAAATCCCCCACTGACCTCTGGTAGGTTCAATATTAAGAAAACCAACTCACAAACAAAACAGTTGTTAACACACAGGGGCGTCACAAGGGATTGCGGGAGGTGCGGACCGCACCGGGTGACACCAAAGGGTAAAATTGTATATGCCTCGTTATTTGGCATTGGCATATTCGGAGGAGGTCTATGGGGTAAGTTGTGATGGGGTGACACCGTGACCTACTGAACAAGATGACACCCAACCTAGTGACGCCGCTGTTAACACATATGTTTTACTAGTATCACTCAAATAAATCCAACGATAAGTTATTTCTGTATTAAAATTCATATTTAATTAATTTTGTAATAATAATAGACAAACATACTGTAACTTTTTTAATAGATGAGTAAGTCAGAGAAAGCAAACCTTTACATTTTAAAGTACTTTATTCTAGATTTACATCTGGCAAAGTACATCATCAAAGTTAATTTTGCGCAAAATGTATGTCTCAATCATCAGCAAAGATAAGGAATCAAGCCTTTCTTATTGCATTATCGATCTACTTGGAATTTTTGTACGTTTTAACAGAGAAAAAGAGCGCTCAGTTAAAACGTTCGTAAACATTAATGTTAAAAATATGAGCAAGTCCATTTCTACATTGGAAAAGCAAACTGGGTGTTGTCTCTATTACTTTGTATAATTCTGCATGACTCAACGTGTTGTTTTCAGATTTTGATGCACCAAACTTCTGGCGAATATATGAGTGTAACTCTTGTAGTTCAGTATATAAATTATTGTTCAGATCTTCAGGATAAGTATTTATTAGTCCTACACAACACTGAGATGTTTGTGGTACATCTACCAGACAAGAAAATCTAACTGCAATATCATTATATACCTATCCTCATCTACCCATCTCTGTCTCAAGTTTGTCAATAATGGCGTAAAAAGCAAATATACGAAATTTGTCTCTGGCTTTCAGAGATACCTCAGGGGCATCACCATCAATGACCACTGTCTTTCATGCAAGTGATCTGCTAGTGAAGAATACAAATCAGCACACGTTTTCAAGTTCACGTGTCCATTTTGTAGAGCTTGACTGAATCTGTGAAAATGTAACACTTCTTCCCAAAAGACAAGCGTGAGAGCAAATTATAATATAAATTCTTGTATCTTCTTTGCAATCTTTGTCTGCTTCTCCTCTGGTGTCCCCCTTATGTGACAGGTCTTATTGCAAATACTCTAACGCTTCTATAATCTGAGAATGATATTTTAGAATAGCTTTAGTTCCAACAGCATGTGCTTCCCATCTGGTATGGGAAAGAGAGTTTACCAGCGTTCAATCCACAAAGCAGTCTTTCAGAATCTTCCATCTGTTGGTTGACGCTGAGAAAAAAGTATCAATCAGTTGCACTGTATGGAAGAAGTTTACTGCCTCTAAACAAGAGTCAACAGCACTTCTGTCTACCAGATTTAGTGAATGTGTAGCACAGGGTATGAAGATAGAAAACTAATTTTCCTCTAGAATTTTGTGCTGCATGCCCTTGTAATATCAAGACATATTAGCTGCGTTATCCGGGACTGACTTGCGCATTTCGCAAAATCAATATTGCAAACTTCACGTAAGTACTGCAACTCTTGCTTAGCCATACCTTCACCGGTGTGACTTTGCAGCTAAAAGAAAGTAAAAAAGCGCTCAATGGGCTCGCCATCTACCACATATCGAAGAACAACGCTTAACTGATCTATAAGTGAAATATCGGGTATTGACAAGCTGAAATAACCGGAAGACTTTACTTCATCTATAATATATATAATTATTTGATGGACTTTTGGGAACATAATTTTAATCAGTTCTTCCCATTTAGTTTGGGATACATAAGAAGGATTTCCTTTTCCATAACTTCCTTACTTCGCAATGTGTGATGCTAAAAATGGATCAAACTGACTGACCAACTCCAGCAACCCAAGAAAATTTAATTTTGTAAAGATCCAAATTTTTCATTTGTCCCTGTAACCGCGATTTCAGAGGTGGATTAAGATTGCACTGGGCTCTTGGCTGCAATTCCACCTGGGGCCCTGTCCAGCCAATTTATTAAACAATTTAATAAGTTTGGGGTCCCTTAATGTCTTAAATCATTGGGGGCCCTTGGCTTTAGCCCAATCAGCCTTCCATTTAGTCCGCCCCTGTGCGATTTAATATTACATTTGTGATTTGCTAACGTCATGTCGATTATGGACAATACACACATTTTTCTTGAGGCTTTGTGGTGCCCCCCAGACGCTTGGTGCCCAATGCATGTGCCTTGTTTGCCTATAGGTTAATCCAGGCCAGGTTACAGGAATAAATAAACCAGATTAAATAGAACATGTGTTCAATAAAAGGAGAGGACAAGAGTACAA
The DNA here is from genome assembly GCA_944989445.1 of Ampullaceana balthica. NCBI lineage: Eukaryota > Metazoa > Mollusca > Gastropoda > Lymnaeidae > Ampullaceana > Ampullaceana balthica. The sequence goes on from CALYLW010000201.1 coordinate 603,383, forward strand.
GCGTACAGTGACATGAATAAAGAGCTATTTAGTTCTTCTCCCCCAGCCTTGTTTAAAGCTCTAGGGAAAAGATAAGCCGCCCGCTTTTACAAATCGAATGGCGTTGTCTCCCTTGTCCGGGCAGTGAATAACACCTAAACTCTTCCCGGGTGAGGGCCGAGACATTTTGCTCTCTGTCAATGGGAGGTCTCGGAGCAAGTGATAGCATCTGTCTGGCCAATAGCCACTTATTGCGATCAAAATAGACTCTAAATGGGTACGATGACAAAACACATGGACAAAATCTCTCAATACTTTTAACTCGCTCTTTCTCTCTGGTTCTCTCTGGTTCCTTTCTCTATGAAACCGTCTCTCTCCGCCTCTCTCTCTCTCTCTTCGACTCTAAAATTCCACATTCTCTATGTCTTTCACCATTCTCGGACCTGTTTCTCCCTATCTTTCTCTCTGACTTGCTGCTCCCTTTTTAAATCCCTTACATTAACTTCACCGTCTTATCGTAATCTCTCTCTGTCTGTCGTTCGCGGGCGGGCGGAAAAAAAAGTAAAAAATGACCTACTTCCGGTAATGTCAATTAGCTGAAACTTTGAACATAGACTCGTGTCACCTTAAAATGCATTGTATAAAAATTTCATATCGATCGAACGTACCGTAATTAAATTAACGCATTTTTAGTTTATCTCTATATAACTATAAGTAGCGGCGTGCTTTTCTTTACAGTTTACTTGTCACGCTGAGTTTAGTCCAGCGATCGGTGACCAGACCTTTCCCCCTCCCCCCCCCCGCCTTTTTACAGCAAAGGGGAGTTAAGGCAGTTTCAGTCTGTAAATGTTTGTCACGTTTGAACATGAACAATACTTTTAGTTATGTCTCATATATAAGGGATTTATAGTAACAAACTTTGTTTTTACGGGATGGTTTATTCTCTGACTCACTCCTCCCTTCTCTCTGTCTCATTCCTCCATTGTCTTTGAATCAATCCTCCTTTTTCTCTTACTCACTCCTCCCTTCTCTCTGACTCATTCCTCCACTGTCTCTGAATCAATCCTCCTTTTTCTCACCCACATTCCCTCATCTCACCCACTTTCGCTCATCTCACCCACATTCCCTCATCTCACCCACATTCCCTCATCTCACCCACATTCCCTCATCTCACCAACATCCCCTCATGTCACCCACATTCCCTCATCTCACCCAAATCCCTCATCTCACCCACATTCCCTCATCTCACACACATTCGCTCATCTCACCCACATCCCTCATCTCACCCGAATTCCCTCATCTCACCCACATTCCCTCATCTCACTCACATTCCCTCATCTCACCCACATTCCCTCATCTCATCCACATTCCCTCATCTCAACCACATTCCCTCATCTCACCCACATTCCCTCATCTCACCCACATTCCCTCATCTCACCCACATTCCCTCATCTCACCCACATTCCCTCTCTCCCTCTCTCCTGCGGTTTATTTCTCTGACTTGTAAAAGAATGATTTAAGATATCCATTTCAACATGTATGACCTAAAAAACTTTGACTAACATGTTCACTGAAGTTGAACTCTGTACCATGTAACAGTATGTAAACAAAATCTGTAAAGAATGTAAACAAATCTGTAACAGAATGTAAACAAAATCTGTAACAGAATGTTAAACCAATGTCATTCACGCCACCTTTCGGTGTCAATAATTGGAAATGAGTGAATTTCTTTTTTACGGCGATCGAAAGTCGACCAGACAGTGACGTTAAAATGTAAATTTCTCTACTGCCAGACTTTTTTTTATCAAGAGTCTGTGATCCTCCCACATCCGTCTGGTCAGTGTCTCGTGTTTCATGTCCTTAATGGTAACAGATTTTGGAAGATGACCATTCATATGAACAAGTGAATATAGAAGATGTTTTTAGTTTTTAGTAAAACCTTTTTTAATGGAACATGTACAATTTTAATGCTTCGGAATTACACGTCCCACATGTAGATAGCTGAAGAATATGTGGAATATTGTCTTTAAATTAAAAAAAAATTATTTAGTTTCAAAATCCTTTAAAAAACAACAATTAAATGCTCATCAGTTGAAGGTAAAAAAATGTCTCCTAGTTTTATGACGTAAATGTCATTATGTTTCTTTCTATCTTGATGTAGGTGTCCAAATGATGTATGAGTGGGGTAAAACAACTGCATTTATCCATATATAGATTATGGAGGGGTAGATAGAACCGCAATTACCCCCATTCACAATGATGTATCCACTTTATCCACAACTGAACTTTACAGACTTTGTGCACGTATTTTATGCCAGAAGACCTGGTGTCTGTGATAATCCTGTTATGGTCAACAAGTCTCCTAAAAGAAGAATGTTCACGAGATTCGTGTCAGAGGGACCTGTATACCGCTGCCTATCCTAGATATCAAAACGTTACACGATTCTTGTTTAGTATCTGAACGATGTGTTGGGAGATGCTGACCTCATACACTCACAATGGTGACGTAGGTAACGCATGTTTCCAAATACGCTTGACCCCCGAACAACTTTTAAAATCCAAATAAACTTGAAAGAAAATAAATTTCAAACGTATTCAACCAATAATTTCAGGCTAGACAAAAGGCATGTCTGCGTCAGTGGAAATGTCTGGACGCATTGAAATGTCTGGACACATTGAAATGTCTGGACGCATTGAAATATCTGGACGCATTGAAATGTCTGGACGCATTGAAATATCTGGACGCATTGAAAGATCTGGACGTATTAAAATGTCTGAACGCATTGAATTTCAAAGCTATTTATCAATTTTATTATCAATATATATTCGGCATTACGCCTTTTTTCGTCCTAAATATCAAATATTAAGTCTGAAAAGACATTTTTGTAACATTCTTTTCAAGACGAGAAATAAAACTTAAATAACACCCAATAAATTAATAAAATAATTAATCTAAAAAAATACAATAATGAAATCAAACACCTTAGACTATCACAAATCCTGAACGCCTCTTTGACAGCATTTATTTGATCAAATTCCGACTTTAGAAGCCTTACGAGGACGCAACAGATGTAATCAAACTTTCATAGACGGATAGAAGTAATATTTACTAATTAAATTCTAAGGCCAAACTATTCAGTGTGTCAGTTAGATCTCTTTGCATCCCATTTTATGCCATACTTACATTAACATATTTTTTAAACATGATCAAGTTTTGATTCCATTGGACGTTGTTTGTGAGAGTCAGAAACAGAAATAGTTCAACTAAGTCTGATTCCATTGGACGTTGTTTGTGATAGACAGAAACAGAAATAGATCAACTAAGTCTGATTCCATTGGACGTTGTTGGTGAGAGACAGAAACAGACATAGATCAACTAAGTCTGATTCCATTGGACGTTGTTTGTGAGAGACAGAAACAGACATAGATCAACTAAGTCTGATTCCATTGGACGTTGTTGGTGAGAGACAGAAACAGAAATAGATAAACCAAGGGAGACGATAAGAGGACATGTTTTTTGGATACTGTATCAGAAGACCGTTTTGTTGAAGATATCATGAATAACGTCTGTTGATCACTTTCATTCTTCATCTTGTTGTAAGTTGGATACAATAATTGTTAAGGTGTTTCAGGGATGGTGAAAATTACCTATAATGGATTGAGAACCTAATCTAAGTTTCTGAGAAGAATTAGGTTAACCGCATATCTTGTTATATACATCTTGTTCTAATCGATTTCAATGCTTGCCGTTTGACTATTTCCACTAAAACTTACGTGGTGTTTGTCCCTACACAAAATGTAGCTACACCAAACAGCACTTAGGTCCGCCCATGGTATGATTGCCTTGGACCATCATCACGGCCAACAAATCTGACAAGAAAAACTGTGTTTGATCTCTTCCCGCCAAGGGTATATCGTAAATCAGTCCCATGTGGGCAGCGTACGTCAGAATTATAGATTAACGGTGTGGATTAACCCGCCAGCAATCGTCCTATCATGACCCGGACATGGTCTGGACATTGGTAGCAGACACGCCTACTAGGGCCTCCATTCTCCATAGCACTGAACATGAATTTCGTTGAACAAGTTACCCTTGAAAGCTTTTACTTTTTTTATTGATGATTTTCTTTTATTTCGCCTCTATTTTAAAAAATAATAATTATTTTTCATGTTATTTTTTTACAACACATATTATAGATAACAAGACCCTGGCGTTGTCGTGTAAATATATTAAACTCCGTTCTGTCTCTTATGTTAGCATCTTCCAGTGGCATTAAGCATTTCTCATAAAGGTAAAATACAAAATATGAGTTTAGGAATCCAATGGCAGGTTAAAGTTTCCTAAGGAGGTTATCTTCTCCAAAAGAGCTTGGTGACTCTCGTGAGAGTTTAGTATCTGCCATGAGTTGTTAACGTCTTCCAAGAGATGTGATGTTCTGGACAAGCCAAGGAGAGCTATGCTCTAGGTCACTTCATGCAGTGTGAAACCTGGACAAGCCACGAAACACGAATCAATATCAAACATCTTTGGTTGGCCATTAGAAATAACTGTTTGCTAATTTTTAAAAATAAAAATATGGGGTACTTTAAAATAGTGTAGGGATAAATAAAAAGCCCAGTTATGGCAATGGGACAAATTTCAATTGGGACACATTATGGCGGCAGAGGCTACAAAAAATTTTACTTTTCAAAATAGATTGTGCGATTTTCAAAGGGCCGAGAAAGTAGCATTTTATGAGAGAAAATGATAAGAATTAATTTATAAAAAAATTAACTATAGGCAATAGAAAATCAATGGAGCAAGATCAATAATTGTAAGCTATCCCATGAGACGGCTTTTTAATAAGTTGTTCCAGCACATTTCATGGCTGGTAGAGATCCTATCATTTAATGAGTTGTTCACGCACATTTCATGGCTGGTAGAGATCATATCATTTAATAAGTTGTTCCAGCACATTTCATGGCTGGTAGAGATCATATCATTTAATAAGTTGTTCCAGCACATTTCATGGCTGGTAGAGATCATATCATTTAATAAGTTGTTCCAGCACATTTCATGGCTGGTAGAGATCATATCATTTAATAAGTTGTTCCAGCACATTTCATGGCTGGTAGAGATCATATCACCGACTTACAAGCTCGTCGTGTATTTTACATCAACAAGAAACAGAATAGATCTCACGCCTTAAATAACCACGGTATCAAAATTACTTAGTTGAAGTCAGATGTGCTTTTCTCTTTGAAAGATCTACAAAAAAACGGGACATTTCATAGAACATCAAGGTATTAAAAATAAGTGTTGAATGTTATAGAAATGTCGATTCGGTTACAACGTTTCCTTATTAATGACAAATAAAATTCAACTGTTTAAAATCTTTCATTCGAATGCATATGACCAGGGCCTTGACGATATAAGAAAGATCTGAAAAAACACTGTTAAGAGATGCATTTGTGGATGGCGTATCATATTTGTCCTGATGTGGAGATTTTCTCATTGAATTATTTATGGTTGCATCGCGACGCTTTCGAACTAAGCTTCTGAGTAAGACAAATTTAAGAAAGCGGAAGAACCCATCATCGTGGGGAGGATTTTTTTAAAGTGATGTACGTGAAAACGGATCTTGTTTGTTTTTGGACATGCGCGGTGTGGGCACAACGATGTCAACAATCGAATCTCATGGAGTGATTCCTCCAATCAGAAACTTCTTGCTTCATAACTTGCAATGTAGAGTTTCTTAGAAACTTTGTTAAAAAGTCAGACGAGTCTAAAAAAAGCTACATGAAATGATTTCCCCAAAAAAATCAAACTTGAGTGATATGACGAAAGCAGTCTGAGTTGTTTTTTACTCGAAGAGATCTTGATTTAATTTTTAAAATCCTAAAAAAGAGGAATGTTTCTATTTGAAAAAGTTTCACAAATATCTTCCCTACATTTTAAATGATTGTGACGTGTATTAGAATTCAAACCCAGAGTTCAATATACTGAGTTCGATACAAAGAGTTTAATATCCAGAGTTCAATACTCATGTTAGAAAAACAGTGATCTCTTCATAGAGTTTACAAATCGCTTTTCTGATCTATCTTGGATACATTTTATTGTGGTTAATTCTTATTTATATAACACAAATAATGGGCACATGGACAGGGCACATTGGTAGGATACATAGGCAGGGCACATGGACAGGGCACATTGGTAGGATACATAGGCAGGGCACATGGACAGGGCACATTGGTAGGATACATAGGCAGGACAAATGGACAGTGCAGATAGGCAGGACACATGGACAGTGCACTTTGGCAGGACAAATGGAGAGGGCAGATAGACAGGACACACGGACAGTGCACTTTGGCAGGACAAATGGACAGGGCAGATAGGCAGGACACACGGACAGTGCAATTTGGCAGGACAAATGGACAGGGCAGATAGGCAGGGCACACGGACAGTGCACTTTTGCAGGACACATCTATATATCAAAGCCATATATACCTCACTGGTTTACTGACTAATTGCGAATTCGTAATAACAATTTATATAAAAAATTACATCTAATTGATAATCTTCCTGAGCTTTTGGGTGCCCTGATATATTTTTATTCTTAACTCAACAGTGGTCTAAAATGACCTCAGTGCGAGTAACTTTTGTTAATTATTTTAGCCAACGCCATTTTACGGTTACTTACAAATACAGTCGGACCTCTCTAAGTTGAACTCAAGGGGACCCGAAAAATATTCTACTTACGGAGCTTTCGAGTTAGGGAAAATGGTGTAATAAGAGCAGATTAATCAAGGACAATGTTGATATTGAAATGGGGGAGGGGGGACTGCCATACCGACTACAAGGCTTGACAGGAAAGAGAGGCTGTTGAAATTCAGCAGAATGAGCCTTCAAGCTTTCTGGCAACCAATTTTCACTATAAATTTCATTGGTTCGTGTGCAAAGTAAAAAAAAGAAATCATTTGTAAAGTTGCCAAAATCTTTTTTTGTGTGCATTTTTATAAAAAAACAAAACAAAAATTGTTGTGCGTTACTTTCTAAAATGCTACGTGACATCAGTCAGATATCTGCGCTTCCGCGCAACCACGAACTTAAACGGAAAATTGCTGGCAATTAGGACCTCTCTGAGAGTACTTAGTGTTAGACCTATCTTAGAATACTTAGTGTATGACCTCTCTGACAATGCTTCGTGTGACGTTTTTGAACATGGCAACATGCCTTAGGTACTTCAAAGCATTGAAAATTTAAGAAACTCAGCTCATCTTTCCTCAATTATCCATGGCAACTCCAAACCATCTCATCTTTCCTCGGGTATCCATGGTAACTCCAAACCATCTCATCTTTCGTTACGTATCCATGGCAACTCCAAACTCATCTCATCTTTCCTCAGGTATCCATGGCAACTCCAAACTCATCTCATCTTTCCTCGGTTATCCATGGTAACTCAAACCATTTCTTAAAATCTGTGTCTCAGAAAAAAGGCATTTGACATTGTGTCAGCGAAGTCAAGATCGCGCAGAGCCCAAGCTAAATGCTCATTAGCCCCATTTTGGCTTAATTTGCTGCCACCAGTATGATAGTAAAACATGAACAGATATAGTTCATGGATAAAATAATAAAAGAAAATAATAATAAAACGGCAACCACAGCTTTATACAGTCGCAACATCTTTCAGTTTTTTAACATTTCAATAAAAGGACTTGATTACATTATGCATTAAAAATTGCCCGGGGTTTATGTGAAACTTAAAATTCTAAATAAACAATTATTTTAAGGAAGGGATTCAGTTTAGAAAATGTTGTTCAACAATCTCTGGAATTTATGACACATTGGAAAAAGAAGCACTTTGTTAACATGCTCACAAATGTTTAAAGAGCAATAGAGCAATGTTAACGAAACGGCAGAGAAGAGTTAACGAGTAATAAAAACTGTAATGAGTATTTAAACGCAATTTCCAAAAAGAATTTCCGATTTTTTATTAAGGGAAATAGTTCTCGATTACATTAAAAGTCGATTCGAATAAGTAATTCTGAAACTAAACATAATATGACGTCATATCCCATCACGCTACATCACACCAAGAATGTGTCAATATAATGCGCACCACGCAACAATCTAACATAAGCATTCTCAAAGCGGGAAAACCCCATTAACAATCATTCTAGATTGCATTAAAAGTCATTTCAAATCAATCATTTTGAAACTAAACAAAACAATTTCATTCAAACATTGCTGCTAAAATTACATGAGTCAAAAGATACATTTTGCAACAATTCGTCTTCAACATTGTTCTAAATATTATTAGCTATCGTTTGGCGTTTATTTCAACCCGATAGATGTTATGGCTGGCGAGAAATTGACAAAATACAGATATGTTTTCGTGTTTTTTGTTTTTTTTTCCAAAGGAAATCCAGTAAACCTTTTCAGTATTTTTTGTCCGTTGCACATCCTGGGGACCTCATTAGCATATTTGCAAAAGACCTGAACTCTCTATCTGGTATGGTTCATGAGGAGTTCCATGTGCAAGAGTTACAGACATTTCAAATATATAAATGCAATTTATCCGATGGGAAATTTCGTTAAAAAACCCACATAATTTAGTCAACTTATGTCAGAAACTAAATTAGAAGTTGCAAAAGCTTGATAACTTAATTATCATAAGAAGCTTGAATATTACAATTTCGGGTATTTAGAATTTAAGAAGAATGGGAGACTCCAGACAGCATGCGCTTCTGTTGTTATTCTGGGCATTGGTAGTAAATACATGATCACGTGATTCAGGACCTTAAACATACTTTCTTGTCCAGGGAAAATAACTTAAAGGAAATGTAAATGAATATGTATCAGGTATTGTATATCAAACACTGTATACCAGATACATCATATCGTGCAATGTATGTCAGAGACATCATATCGTACAATGTATGTCAGACTTGCATCTTAGACACTGTATTATATGGTGTATATATTACGATTCCCATATTCCTTACACCACAATTTATGTCTTCAGTCAAAAATTTTAGAAAAAAATATTTAGTATCATTACCAGCTCTATGTCCTTAGTCATATTCCAAAGATTGGTAATCTTATATTCTGAAGCATAAAGTCTTCACTCTTGCTCCAATGACTAACAGTTATCTCCACTGACGCATCGTATCTCTCGTTATGCTCCAATAATATCTTATCTGATCTATACGGAAGCTCTTCCTATCCAGACTTAACATGTTTAGACCGAAAACATTTTATGCTGCCCTATTGAGGCTATCCCTCCCCTCTCCCCTGTTACACCACTGACATCATGTTTTTCATTACAGAAAGAGTCGGACAACCTCCAGCTAAACATCTCTCCAACGTTACACCATCAGGCCCACGCCATGTTGAGTGTGTTACGTCACTACAACTGGACGGACTTTTCGGTGGTCTACACACCGGATACTGGACATGACGCTTTCATCACGGCCGTCAGGATACTGGTCAACGACATCAACATTCACAGTGGACGCAATGGTTTCAAGTAAGTTAGGGGAGTGCTAGCTTCTGCCTAATTTTGTTATTTGGAGCACACGATTGACACCATACTACTAAGATTGCAAATAATTCAAACGTTTTGTTTAACTTATTAAAGTGTAAAAAAACGGGTTAAACTGCAATCAGGCTAGGCAGAAAGATATCCATTGAACAAGGCATGGGAATCCTGAAAAGGACACAGCAACAATGCAACAAACGTTTCAGCAATTAGCATTTCCAATAGAAGGATTAAAGAACAAGAAGTTCTCAAATTATTATTACCGGTATTATTATTAAGTAAAAAAAAAGAAAATAAGTAAAATGTAAAAAAAATCTTTTTTTAAAAAGGACACGCTTTTATTTACAAAAATTTACAGACTGAAACGCGCTGATCTCCTCTGCCCTTGATGTAAACACGTGAATTTGGTAAACGAAGGCTGGAGTGAAACCAGTGAGCCGTGGAGTTCAACTCTAGCAGACGACTATACTTTCTAAATAGTGATAAATAGAGATAAACTAAAAATTGATTAATTTAATTACGGTACATTCGATCTATCTGAAATTTTGATACAATGCATTGTCATCCAAGATCTATCTGTGGTAAAATTTTGAGATCTCTAGGTCCTTCAGAAGTGGTTTAATTTTACGTTTCAAGATTTGAAGGAAGGATGGATGGATGGATACAACATACAAACAGTGTGACTTAAATAAAAGCGTGTAATAACAAGAAAAATGTTCATTGGAGTTTTAATTCAAGTAAACATCAAGCAGATACTGGTGCTGTTTTGTTGTGCCTTTTTTACGTCTTGCTTATAACTTTCGATAACTTTCTTTTAAATTATTAAGATAGGCCATGTATGTAGATAAAGTTTTGATAAAATTTCCAAAAACAAATGTAAATTAAAGTTTTAAAAAAATAAACGGTTTAGAAATTTCTGCTCAAATTTGAAGATTTTGCGTTTCATTTTTCATATTCCAGCACGAAAGAACAAATATTTTAGAAAACTTTTTAATTTTCTAAATAGGAATTCATCTACAGTTAAAGTGAAATTTCTTCTAGGCCATTAACCATGTCGTCGAAGACCGAATATATTTTCCATCACGAATTAAGCCAGAAACCATTTCTTCTATAGAAAAGCATTTTTTGTTCTAGAAAGATCTGTCTTATTGGGGAAGTAAAGTTCTGAAGAGAATTTTTATTCTTTGGCTTCCCATCTTATTCTCTAAACATCGTCTTCGCAAGTTTTCTCTCTCAATATGACGTCATTGATTTTTCTCTAGAATCTTTGCTTTTCTTAACATTGGCAACCTTGTGGAGATAGTTTTACTTATCATTAGAGCGGCTTAAGAAAATCGGTTATACGTCGCTAGAATACACCCCTCCCTCATACAATATGTTAACTCAAGCGATATTAAATATTATTTTCAATGTGCACACACAAGTATGTATACCGGTTCACAAAGTCATTATGTTTCGTTAATTTTATTGACATGGCAATATTCTCTGAAAGGGAGCACACCTCCATTGATCTAAACATCGCCAACTAAAGTCTGCCATAACTTATAATACCACTGAGACCTAATGCTGACCTATTAAAGGTCAGTACAAGTCTATGTTAATGACTGGATGGTTGAGTATCTAGTGGTTACTTTATAGATCAGTATTTTCGGTTGACTGTGTCTGTGTAGGTCAGTACAAGGCCTTGACACAGAAGTATCTTTACAATGCTAATTGGACTGAGTGGGGTTAGTGTCCATGTGCGGACCTATTTTCACTGAATTCAATTAGTGCGTCCAGCGGAGACCTTGACATAGATCTTGACACAGACCCTGACACAGATCTTGACACAGAACGTGTGTCCATTAAATCTACTCTATAGAAGACGAATGGAGGTTACGGGGTACATCTGTCTGAAGTGATGGACTGACTGTTTAAAATTAGCATTCAGCAAATATTTACCTTTATTTCCACTCTGTAGAAATTTTACAAAAACTTCGGCACAAGTTCCGAAATTACGTTATCTTTTTGGTTACTTCCAGCTACGAAGCATTTTGAAATGAAACTTTGATATGCGACGTGAATTGAGTTCATTAAAGAAAGCCAAAAATAATCAAAATTAAGAAGACTATCATAAAATGTTGAGAGGAAAGAAATAACAGCTATCTATAACAAAAGATAAACAAAGATTTTGTGTTGTAGCTTTCATATCCTTACATCTTCGTTCATGACCACTGCTTCTAGATGCATACAAATGTTGCTTTCTAAAGTTTTTGCAATGTTTATTCAGCCCTCTTTAAACTCATACAAATTTTCGTTCTTCCCGTCCGGAATTCGGGCGTGGAATGGGTTGCCTGAAGAAACCAGGAAAGCCAACACTTTATCAACATTTAAAACTCTAATAAGAATGCAGGACTAAACACAAACCATACATAAGCGTAGGACGCAATAATCTTCTGTATAGAAGGAGCGTCTGAAACAGATAAGATAAGATAAGATGGGCAACCTACTAAAATGTATCCAATAAATATGGTGCTAAATAATTACGAGTTATGAGAATTATCGTATCAAGGAATCAGGCTTTTCCAGAAATGATGTATACGATTACACACAAATGAAGACTGATATATGAAGTAAATTAACGATAATATTTTAGACAATTTTAGGAATGCAAAATAAATTATTATAGACCTAAATGATATTTTAAAAAAAATCCTTTTTCATCAATTTCGTTTCGTCATGTGTCTTACACGTTGTATTTACCATGAATATTCTTTCAGATTAAAAACAAATTTGACTTTGTGAGACGGATCAGATGTTCATGTATTTCACTGAAAGTATAACAGGATCCTTCCTATTTGTACAAAAATGAAGAACTTCGTGACGTCACATCGTTAGAAAACAAGAGACTGGGATAATGGCTTGCCGTCGTGAGATGAAGTTATAACAAGAGACGGAGCCTGCTGTTGTGAAATACAAATCTAAAACTGCTAGGCGGGGGAGGGAGCGGGTTTGAAGGACGTTTTCTCCAATAGTACCAAGGAAATGATAACATGACGATTATTTCATAATCGATTAATATATTGCTGCCATTTCTTTAGCGAAAATACTTGAACTCAGCTGCTAGACAAAAAGTTAGTCAGTGACTAAGTCACGTCAAGACACTGTGGAGAGTCCTGGATTTAGCGGATATTTGATTTAAAAAAATAATTATAAATACATTTATAAATTGATATAGTTTTCAAAAAATAGAGTATTATTTAATAACAGGAATTTGCTTGCGACCATATGGTTTTAATTGTTAATTTGTTGTTATTTAGTTTTGTATCATTTGGTGCAGGCAAGTTGGACATTGCCATTAGATCTCAGATTCTTGCAAAATGTTTATTTGACGGTAAAAAACTGGCTTTTTATTCTGACAGTAATGACTGTCATTCTCCTCTAAAAAGAACATTAATTTCAATGTTGGTGAATGGTCTTATGAGTTCATAATAATGTGAGAAGCTCTGTGTTCGATATTGCGTGCGAAGGAACAGGACAAGAAGACAAGAAATGTGAAACGGGAACAAAAGAGAAGATTGGAACTGGCAGATGCCTGCGTAGGTAAAGGGGACTTAATTTCTGGTTGACCCTGCAAATTATCGGCCCACGTAGAAGACGATGATTGCTGTTTAGTGTCGAGTTATTGCCCACAACCGGACACGGAAGTGTCGTCATATCAATGTAAACGGAAAATAAAATGGTGGCATAACGTTTAAATTGAAATCTCTAGATTGCCTATGCCAGAAAGAAGTAAACATTAATAAAAATCGGTTAAGAAAATGCGCTCTTACTAAGCCCCTTTGGAAAGTTCGCAATGAAGAATGACACTGCAGGAAGTTTTACAGTGTTGCACTTTTAAATCAATTGCGCTGACAAGATTAGGTGCTCTACCTCAGTCTCTAAGGCAATAAAAAGAATATACAGAATAGTTAAAGAGACGGATATAGACGAAGATAAGAACATCATAGTCTGTTGAGCAGCTAGATTAACATAGAAATCGAAATTTAAGAAATTAAATCAAACAATGCTTCATCCAGATGAACTTTTTCTTATTCTGTTTTTTTTATTTTTAAAGTTTTCCAATATACACGTGGAGTCAAACGATGATTGATTTCTCGGTGTTCAATTTTTTTTCTTCTTCATTTTATAGTTCATGGGGCAGTAAAGTTGTTCATTTCTAAACAGAATATTTTTTATTTTTTTAAAAATCTACTCCTCATTCCAATGTCTCAGTTATGACAACTTTTTAAACTACATTTGGTAACACAAAGTAATTGTTGTTAATTTTTGAGAATTGTTTTAAGACCTCTTCTTTCCGATGATTTTTGTTATAGTAAATGTTTATATTCCCTGTCAAGCGCGAACCCCAGTAGGTAAGACGTAATCTTCCCCAAAGCCTTGCCAAGTAAATGAATTCAGCGCCACTTGAATCCTGACACTTAAAGTCCTCGCTGAGATTGGAGGTCGCGTTGATCCCAGAGAATTGCTATCAAGATTTTCTGAGGCCAAGTTTTCTCTGTTCTTTTGTATTTTCTTTGATTGGCACTTTCAGGAAATCGGGGGAAATTTGGAACTCGCAGCTTTCTATCGATGACTCTTTCGCCGTATACTGGGGACTCTGCCTTCTTTCATTCATCTTTCTACACTCCCTTCACTTTCTATAAACATATCTTTCATTCCATCTTTCTACACTCCCTTCACTTTCTGTAAAAACCAGTCCCCCCTCTCTTTCAGCGTCTATATTTTCAATATCTTTTTGTTTATCCATTACAATAATACAATAGCTAGTATTCTTTCATTGTGCTCTCATTCAATAACTTTCTGCTCTTTCTTTTGTTTTTATCCCATTTTGACTTTCACATATACTATCTTATTAACCCGTTATCCTAGTCCTATCTTATTAACCCGTTATCCTAGTCCTATCTTATTAACTGTTATCCTAGTCCTATCTTATTAACCCGTTATCCTAGTCCTATCTTATTAACTGTTATCCTAGTCCTATCTTATTAACCCGTTATCCTAGTCCTATCTTATTAACCCGTTATCCTAGTCCTATCTTATTAACTGTTATCCTAGTCCTATCTTATTAACCCGTTATCCTAGTCCTATCTTATTAACTGTTATCCTAGTCCTATCTTATTAACCCGTTATCCTAGTCCTATCTTATTAACCCGTTATCCTAGTCCTATCTTATTAACCCGTTATCCTAGTCCTATCTTATTAACTGTTATCCTAGTCCTATCTTATTAACCCGTTATCCTAGTCCTATCTTATTAACTGTTATCCTAGTCCTATCTTATTAACCCGTTATCCTAGTCCTATCTTATTAACTGTTATCCTAGTCCTATCTTATTAACCCGTTATCCTAGTCCTATCTTATTAACCCGTTATCCTAGTCCTATCTTATTAACCCGTTATCCTAGTCCTCATGCTCAGTGATGATACAGTGAGCGGTGGTAAAATGACGTCATGGTTCGCTCAAATAATGGGAGACAACCAGTGATATAGGTTGATCTAAACACTCAGACATTAATTGTCAAACGGTAAACAACAGACGAGAACACTTCGCATCCCTTCCATTAGCCCTCGTATGATACAGCTGGTTAACAACAATCGATGTCTCCGTACGTGCAGCTTCAAATAATCTAAAATAGAAATACAACTCATTGAGCACTAGGGTGCAGTGTGCTCCAGATAATGGCCTGAAATGAACACATTACGAAGGAGATCCCGTGTAGAAAATCGCCAAGGTTTCATATAGCTCGCTTTCTTTGTTTCGTTTTTTTATGACTGGTATATTTTGTTGCCGGTGCTCAGACCAGCCCTCTTTCTAGCGCCCATTGTTATTTAATCTGACAACAAACTCTCCCCGATGACGTCATACTTTTCATGTCCCAGGTTTAACATCATAGACGAATTTGAACTTTCCAACGTCACTGATTCTCACACTCTACACCAAGACCTCAAGCGCTTGAGTCGGTCAGAGACCCGGATTATTCTGCTGTATTGTATTGAGTGAGTATCTAGCATACCGAATCTGCATCTAGATATTCAAAAATTGGTCTTGTAATTACAATGTTTAGTCCTTAGCCACACAGAAAAGTCGGATAATAAGAGCCCGCTGACAAGTTATAATTTAATGGCTAGCTCCAACCTGAACGTTAACATCCAAGCTAACAAGAAACACGTGGATTATCATGGAGCATAACATATAAAATAATGTCTAATGTTGAACACTATTTTATATAACGAAATCATTTATTAATTTTAAATAAGAAAAACCCGTAAAAAACCAAGTTTTTGACTATAAATCCTTTATGTACGAGAAGTAACTAAAAGAATGTTCATTATAATACGCAGCGCCAGACCATCCAGAAATACAAAATTGAAGTTGTGTCGTAAAACATGTTTAATATAATACGCACCGATTTGGAATATGTTTATAAAAAGAGCTGTCAATAAAATACGCACCTTATTGCGCGACAGAAAGGTTGTTCAATATAATACGCACCGCGACGCTCTATCTCAAAAAATAGCATGATACATAGGAATAAAAAAAATAATCTAAAAAATCAATAATTTAATTACGGTACATGTGATCGATCTGAAATTTTGATACATTGTTTTTATCATCGGTACGAAACTGCCTGCAAAATTTCAGCTCGCTATCTTGCGAGCAAGTGGGTTAAAAATCGATCAAAAGTTTTGGCGACAAGCAAGCAAGCAAGGTCCGCCGCAGACACCACGAGTTAATATATAGGATTTAAATAAGAAAAACCCGTAAAAAACCAAGTTTTTGACTATAAATCCTTTATGTACGAGAAGTAACTAAAAGAATGTTCATTATAATACGCAGCGCCAGACCATCCAGAAATACAAAATTGAAGTTGTGTCGTAAAACATGTTTAATATAATACGCACCGATCAGGAATATGTTTATAAAAAGAGCTGTCAATAAAATACGCACCTTATTGCGCGACAGAAAGGTTGTTCAATATAATACGCACCGCGACGCTCTATCTCAAAAAATAGCATGAGACATAGGAATAAAAAAAATAATCTAAAAAATCAATAATTTAATTACGGTACATGCGATCGATCTGAAATTTTGATACATTGTTTTTATCATCGGTACGAAACTGCCTGCAAAATTTCAGCTCGCTATCTTGCGAGCAAGTGGGTTAAAAATCGATCAAAAGTTTTGGCGACAAGCAAGCAAGCAAGCAAGCAAGCAAGGTCCGCCGCAGACACCACGAGTTAATATAAAGGATTTAAAAAGAGTTGTCAATAAAATACGTACCTTATTGCGCGACAGAAAGGTTGTTCAATATAATACGTACCACGACGCTCTATCTCAAAAAATAGCATGATACATAGTAATAAATAAAATAAGAAAAACCCGTAAAAAACCAAGTTTTTGACTATAAATCCTTTATGTACGAGAAGTAATTAAAAGAATGTTCATTATAATACGCAGCGCCAGACCATCCAGAAATACAAAATTGAAGTTGTGTCGTAAAACATGTTTAATATAATACGCACCGATTTGGAATATGTTTATAAAAAGAGCTGTCAATAAAATACGCACCTTATTGCGCGACAGAAAGGTTGTTCAATATAATACGCACCGCGACGCTCTATCTCAAAAAATAGCATGATACATAGGAATAAAAAAAATAATCTAAAAAATCAATAATTTAATTACGGTACATGTGATCGATCTGAAATTTTGATACATTGTTTTTATCATCGGTACGAAACTGCCTGCAAAATTTCAGCTCGCTATCTTGCGAGCAAGTGGGTTAAAAATCGATCAAAAGTTTTGGCGACAAGCAAGCAAGCAAGGTCCGCCGCAGACACCACGAGTTAATATATAGGATTTAAATAAGAAAAACCCGTAAAAAACCAAGTTTTTGACTATAAATCCTTTATGTACGAGAAGTAACTAAAAGAATGTTCATTATAATACGCAGCGCCAGACCATCCAGAAATACAAAATTGAAGTTGTGTCGTAAAACATGTTTAATATAATACGCACCGATCAGGAATATGTTTATAAAAAGAGCTGTCAATAAAATACGCACCTTATTGCGCGACAGAAAGGTTGTTCAATATAATACGCACCGCGACGCTCTATCTCAAAAAATAGCATGATACATAGGAATAAAAAAAATAATCTAAAAAATCAATAATTTAATTACGGTACATGCGATCGATCTGAAATTTTGATACATTGTTTTTATCATCGGTACGAAACTGCCTGCAAAATTTCAGCTCGCTATCTTGCGAGCAAGTGGGTTAAAAATCGATCAAAAGTTTTGGCGACAAGCAAGCAAGCAAGCAAGCAAGCAAGCAAGGTCCGCCGCAGACACCACGAGTTAATATAAAGGATTTAATAATCTAAAAAATCAATAATTTAATTACGGTACATGCGATCGATCTGAAATTTTGATATATTGTTTTTATTATTGGTACAAAACTGCCTGAAAAATTTCAGCTCGCTGGCTTACGAGCAAGTGGGTTAAAAATCGCTCAAAAGTTTTGGCGACATGGGCGGGCGGTCGGTCGGTCGGTCGGTCGGCCGCAGACACCACGAGTTAATATAAAGGATTTAAAAAGTAGATTTAATTCATTGCGTTATAGGACATTTCATATTTATTTTTTTATTCCCTCACAACATTTTGCAGTGTCCACCCGCACGGCCATCCGAATATTATCATAGCTGGTCACTTTGGCTCAAATCTAGGGGGCAACAACCTTTTGTTGGTTTTTTTGTGTGCTTTGAGGGGTTGTTAGGGGGGGGGGTTGAGATTTTACCTAGTTATGAGCCATGTCCATAACTTGGAGATGAATTATTTAAAATTGAATAAACAAAAATTGTTGAATTTAAAATTATGAAAACATGACATATATTCAGTTAATGACATATTCCTGTCATGTTGTCATCAGATCCGTCTAAAGATCCTATAAAAGGAACTTCTCGTTGAAGTTCATTGGAAACCAGTTAATTATGTGAGCAAGCCTTTTTTTAAGGAAAATAATTTAATGTTTTTGTTTTTAAGTTTCGTGCGAAAATTTCAATACGACATCAGAAGAAATCCATCTGATGGGTATTTATCTGAGGAGTTTTATGCCCCCTTAATCTCCTTGAGCCTTCTGCTTTGCATAGAAGGATTGAACCATCATCACATTAAGGGCACTGTGATTTTATTTCAGAGGCCTGACGATCAAAATTCTAGATGAGGCCACAAATGCCGGGCTGATGACGGACGAGTACCTCTGGTTTCTAACGTTTGAAGCGATCAATAAGAACAAACTTCAGATCGCAAACAACTTACCATTGGGACTGTTTGGTAAGATTTCCTTTATCTAAATACGACACTTACCATTGGGACTGTTTGGTAAGATTTCCTTTATCTAGATATGACACTTACCATTGTGACTGTTCGGTAAGATTTCCTTTATCTAGATATGACACTTACCATTGTGACTGTCCGGTAAGATTTCCTTTATCTAGATAAGACACTTACCATTGGGACTTTTCAGTAAGATTTCCTTTATTTAGATACGACGCATTCAAACATCTCTTTATCAATATTTGTGTAAGAAATTATAGAAAAATTACTTACACGTTCATTCCGGCATCCTAATTTTGACTGAAGCAGTCATTACTTATCTGACGAAGCCAACGTTCTTGTTGAATTAAAGTTTCTATTTAATTTATTGAAATATACAATAATTTTATCCATGTTTTGAACTGAATGGATTTTTTTTTCTCTCATTTGGTACTAAAAAATTGTTACCATCTTCACGACTTCTGTCGATTTGTGTTGGCATGACATTGTTTTGTTATTTATTTGGATTGTAAGCATTTAATTTTATAGTTTTTTAAAAACATGTTGACTTGCGTGCATACGTCATGGTCTGTGCTATATTTCTACTGTTACTACACATGACGATAAATATATATTAATTTTATCAAGTCTTTTAAGACTTTGATTAAAAACTAGTCAGAAATGTGGTAGAAATATTATGTAAAGAGATATTACTTTGAACACAATCTTCACTTAAATACACAGATCACAATCCCTTATTAATTACGTGAAACACAATCCGCCCCAACTGAGCCCTTCCTACGTGATGTTCCCGTGACGCCCCTGCCGTTAATTCAATTATAGGTCACGTCCCTTGTTAAGAAGGCTAGGCTGTGAGAATACAAATTGATCCACCTTTCCTCCCCCCCCCAATAAATGTTACCGAAGCTGTAATTGGGGCTGTAAACTATGTCCAGGATTCTATGCCTTGGAAGTGAAGCAATATTATCGTGTCTTCGATAAGGCTGTCATTTATTACCGAATATTGATTAACGACCAGAAAGTTATGCCTACATGGGCTTAGATTGTTTGTTTACTTCCTTAAGTTACCGTGGATGTTGGAGCACATGGAACCAGTGGTGCGTAGTATCAAGGGCGTCACCCTCTAGACCGGTAGTGTTGCGCACTATGTGGTCGTATTTTTATTTGATGTCTTTAGGTTCGTCATTATCATCAAATATTTGAACAAAAAGTGGGTGAGACTGCAATCAGACTTATAGATAGGTAGATGGATAACGTCCGACGTCTTGTCAGGCTCACTCATACCCTGTTTGCATGTTATCCATCTACTCATGAAATATTTACTGGACATGTATTTATTAAAGCGTTGTTACACTGTAACGTCCACAATTAAAAGACATCAGATTGTTATTGTATGAAGAAATGCTAAAATCTTTACATGCTGTAACAATCTTCTCCTTCTCACTTAGTTGTTAGTTCACACGTGCTCCTCTTGCAAAGTCAGTAAACAACACGCCACTCCTCAAGATCAGTATTTTATTGAGTACAACACTTTCTCTTTCTGACCATCGTATCGTTGCTCTTTGTTCAGCCTCTCATCCGTCCTGCGTTTCTAGTGGCACCCCGAATTCCTACTCTGATGGCACCCTGGCTCCTACTCCCGATATATTATCTTCCTGTCCTTAAATTGTCCACCCTGACTACCCGCTGGTTAACCCCTAAAATTCCTGCATGGCTCGAGACACGTACACCAGGGGTTAATAAACTACCATGCATATTTCTCAGTTGTTAAAAGTTACTTAGAATGAGCGAAGCTCCCAAGTTTCCAACACCGGCGGTTAAGTTATTTTAAATTAGGTAGTTGAAATACGATGCTTGTTTTTCATTGCACAGCGCTCCCAAACTTCCTGCCTCATGTTTCACACAACTGACCAGGGGCGGATTAAGACTGCATGGGGCCCCTGGCTGCAATTCAAACAGGGGCCCTATCCAGCCAGCGTCCCTTTAAATAAAATGATTGCTAGCAGCTAATATAAGACTGTAACTTGTAACTAAATAAATCATCGGCCTTCCCAGCCAAAGATTATATATGAAAAATGGAATACGAAGAAATAACTGTTTGCCGGTATCCTAATATTGAGTGTAAAATACATTTTTAAAATAAATTAGTGCCCTCGCCAGGAATCGATCGCGTGACCGCTTGCACAGCAGGGTGACTTTCTACCTCAAGACCACACGAGCCTGTTGAAAATAGGGAAGTTTAAAAATATAAACAATAATCTTTAATATTTTCTCTTAGTGAGCCTATAAAATCAGTTTTTTTTAAATTAATTTATTTAATTTATGATAATTTCAGGAATTCATGCAAACATTTGTCCATCTTTCTTATAAAATATACTAAATTTGGGGGCCCCTAATCATCGGGGGCCCCTGGCTTTAGCACGTTCAGCCCCCCCCCCTTAATCCGCCATAGCAACTGACACAGAAGTTATTTATGTCGATAAATTACACTACAATTACACTACAATTACACTACAATTACACTACAATTACACTACAATTACACTACAATTACACTACAATTACACTACAATTACACTACAATTACACTACAATTACACTACAATTACACTACAATTACACTACAATTACACTACAATTACACTACAATTACACTACAATTACACTACAATTACACTACAATGTTTGGATCTCAATGTCAATTTCCCGCCTTATTTAACTGCACGCCCTAGTCACGTGCTCTTTTTGGGCCAATAACCCCGCGCGTCGCTCCCCAATATATAAGAACAGCTTAAAGCTTTAAACCGTCAGTATTTGTTTCGTGGCTTTCCACGGAGCACAAGATTTCGTTTTAAAGTTCAATGTTTGAACAACAACGACTTAGCCTATTAAACTAGATAGTTCAATGTTTGAACAACAACGACTTAGCCTATTAAACTAGATAGTTCAATGTTTGAACAACAACGACTTAGCCTATTAAACCAGCTAGTTCTATGTTTGAACAACAACGACTTAGCCTATTAAACCAGATAGTTCAATGTTTGAACAACAACGACTTAGCCTATTAAACTAGATAGTTCAATGTTTGAACAACAACGACTTAGCCTATTAAACCAGCTAGTTCTATGTTTGAACAACAACGACTTAGCCTATTAAACTAGATAGTTCAATGTTTGAACAACAACGACTTAGCCTATTAAACCAGCTAGTTCTATGTTTGAACAACAACGACTTAGCCTATTAAACCAGCTAGTTCTATGTTTGAACAACAATGACTTAGCCTATTAAACCAGCTAGTTCAATGTTTGAACAACAACGACTTATCCTATTAAACCAGCTAGTTCTATGTTTGAAGTCTTAAACCCGACATACTCTAATTAATAATTAATTATAGGCATTTGCTAGTTAAGTGAATGAATCAACTGAATTACTTTTATATTAAACGTAAAGGGCGCAGTTAATGTTGTTCCAAAGGATACAGCATGGACGCTGATTATTGTCATCCTAGTCTCGGCGCTAGGTTCACTTGTAAACACGTGACTCATAGTCTCGGGGTTAGGTTCACTTGTAAACACGTGACTCATAGTCTCGGGGTTAGGTTCACTTGTAAACACGTGACTCATAGTCCCGGGGTTAGGTTCACTCGTAAACACGTGACTCATAGTCCCGGGGTTAGGTTCACTTGTAAACACGTGACTCATAGTCCCGGGGTTAGGTTCACTTGTAAACACGTGACTCATAGTCCCGGGGTTAGGTTCACTTGTAAACACGTGACTCATAGTCCCGGGGTTATGTTCACTTGTAAACACGTGACTCATAGTCCCGGAGTTAGGTTCACTTGCAAACACGTGACTCATAGTCCCGGGGTTAGGTTCACTAGTAAACACGTGACTCATAGTCCCGGTGTTAGGTTCACTAGTAAACACGTGACTCATAGTCCCGGGGTTAGGTTCACTTGTAAACACGGACTCATAGTCTCGGGGTTAGGTTCATTAGTAAACACGTGACTCATAGTCCCAGGGTTAGAAAAAAAATACAAAGAAACAAAGGCCCATTAGCGCACAACAAAACGAACATCAAATTTAGCTAAATAACAAGAACCTAGAAATTCTATAGTTTTTATATGAAATTGTCAAGAGAATTTGGCTTGAGCTGAGAAGTAAAAAACAAACTTTAAAGTAAAATATTTTAACAGTTTTTTAATGAAAATAAGAGATTCATTGCAATATGACTAGCAACTAAACTTAGGTGTATCATTATTATTTTTATATCTTTACTAGTTGAATACCCGTGCTACCTCATATAGTAATACTAGGGGATTACCCAAATTTCTACAATTGTTGAGTTACTAATAAGTAAAACAGAATAATTTGGATATTGGAAAATGCAAGGAGAAATAAATTCAATGTGTACCAGAAACTACATGCCAAATAAGGTGCCAAAAAAAAATCCCATTATGAAATTGTATTTGCATCACGAAAGAAGATTCATTTCTGATAACATTATTGGAAAAACATGCACGCAAGTAACAAACATTGTAAAACTCAAAATTTGGGTTGACCCGCGCCCACTCACCAGCCAACAAACACGCATAAAAAACGTTCCTGAACTTTATCAACATTTGAAGATTTAAAAAAAAATAATAATAATAAAATAAAAAACTCCACCACAACTCAGGTTTAAATCACCCATATTTTATTTCAACAAAACAACAGTACTGTATCTGGTTTAAAGTAGTCCAGATTGACATATTTAGGGTAATGTATTTTAATTTCATGAAACATTTTGGCTCGGTATTCAGCCGACGGTCCAGTGAAGCTGAAGACAGAGTGTAGACGAAAATTCGTGAGCACTTATGGGACATCACACTGTAAAAACAAACGGAAGCGTTTTAGTCTCAGACATCCATAAATATACATATCGAACTGACCACTAGGATCTCCAGACGAAGTCCTAACGACAGGTCAGTTACAGCATCTTCAGCCCAGCAATTACTGACCACTAGTTGATTATCATCGATGGACGATTGACAACAATTTGACGCCGCTGTGCTAGAGAAATATTCATGGCAGTTTTATTGGCACTCTTACCTCCCCGGCGTCTTCTTGATATACCGAAGAATCTCACTTGATTGCGGTCATAAATTGTCTCAACTCAAGTGATGTCTACAAGTAGCTCTGGAACAAGATTTAGCGGCCATCGGGCAAAGTTCACTTGCTCAAACACAATTTAGTGGCCTTTGATCAAGATAAAGTCGTTTATAAACATAGTTTGTACGCTCTGGAAGAATGGAGCGGCTAATGAACAATATTAAGTCGCTCTTAAGTTTAGGGGCTCTGAAACAATTTATCTATTTAGTGACTCTGGGAATTTTTAAAAAGAAGATTTGAATAAAGCTAAGATAACATATTTGGCTCTTAAAATACTTGAATACACGTTAATGGCCCTGGGGCAAGATTTAGTGGCTTTTGAAAAATAATGAGGGGCTCTGGAATAAAGTTTAGTCGGTCTAACACGATTCAATGGCTTATGAACTGGTTCTGGTACACGTAATTCTCTGGAACAAGATTTAGTGAATTTAGAAGCCATTTAAGGGTTCTTGAAATAAATTAGGGACCACTGAATATAACGAATTAGTCACCATTTAACTATATCTAGTGGCTCATGAAAACGACTTAGTCACCATTAAATTATATTTAATGGCTCATGAAAACGATTGAATGGCTGTAGAACAAGACTGTGATGATCAAGAACAAACTGATGTGAGCCTGAAATAAGTTCTAGAGTTAAAAGAAACACGCGTCGCTTCACTGGCTACAAGACAAAACTAAACAAGATATAGTGTTCAACAAAATGTAACGAGAGATATAGTGTCCAACAAAATGTAACGAGAGATATAGTGTCCAACAAAATGTAACGAGAGATATAGTGTTCAACAAAATGTAACGAGAGATATAGTGTCCAACAAAATGTAACGAGAGATATAGTGTTCAACAAAATGTAACGAGAGATATAGTGTTCAACAAAATGTAACGAGTCTCAGTTACGTTTGCACAGCAAGTTTCAAAATGGAATAGAAGAACAAATTCGGATGACAAATTGGATAACATTAGAACCACTGAGCACCCCCTCCCCAAATAATGTTTTTGTCAATAGTTCCTTTGCCCCCCCCCAAATCCCCACACGCCATCCAAAAAGTGTGACCCCAACATCAGTCACCCTTCGTGCATTTTGATGAGATGTTTGGTTTTCTTGACCGCGTGCAATGAGCACAACGTGCTCCAATTTGAACATTCCTGAACTGCACCGAATTCGCCCCACTCCACAGTGTGAGACAATGGACACTTTGACCGGATCGCCCGACGAATACCCGCCTTGAATCTTAAAACATTGCCTCGGAAACAAGCAGAGATTCCAGTTAACGTCAGACCGCGGGAACAAGACAGATTTGTAAGGCAGCTTGGGGGCGAGGGGTGGGGGTTGTAATGGGCGCTCTGAAGACTTGCGGTGGGGAGGGCGAAGGTTTTAAGCAGGAGACAGACACAAAGTGGACCTACCTACTTAACACTTGTTTCAACAGATGGGAAATTCCGTTTGGGTTTTTTTTCCATCATTTTAGTTTAATCTTTTAGCATCTTTAACCAATATACACAGCCCTACACTTTAACCAATATACACAGCCCTACACTTTAACCATTATACACAACCCTACCGTTCAACCAATATACACAGCCCTACAGTTTAACCAATATACACAGCCCTACACACCATATGGTAGAATGTAGTTGTATTCAAAATTATGTCATTTACTTTTATTTGACCCTATAAGTGTGAGATAAGATTTCTTCTCGGTTTATTTTGGTATTCAGTAAAAAAAATGTCTTAGAAATTGGGTTTTATATACAATAGGTAACATTAAAAAAAATAATTTCGTATTTTGAACTTTGCTAACTTAATGGTTGCGCAAATGAGCTTTTCTTGTTGTGCTGTACAACACCGAGATGTTTCTCAAATGTTGGTACTTATTTTGTTCCTTATTTACGAATGTATACATTATATAATTTTAGCACCATGTTAGCTAGCATAAACGTTGAGCAACACAATATGAAAGTCGTTAATCTGCTGAGATTTACTTGCACAAATTTTTTTTGGTATCATTTGGATCGCTGCATAAGTAATTCTGGACGTTTACAAAGTATAACTCGTACGTAGCTCTTACGTCAAATCAATGATAAGAAGAATTGTTGATTGTTTAAAAAAGGTTAAAGTAATAATATAAATTTTCCTTTGCCTAAGATATTCACACTTGGTTCAATGGATGGGTGTGGAGCTTTCCTCGGTTCTGACTGAAATCTGATCTTCTCGTAAACCAGATAAAAATGCAAAGTCGTAACTCTAGCGCTAGGGTGCAGAGATCAAGACCATCTTTCACTGCCAACAAATTGAAATACACATTCCAATGCTAATATAAAAGACGGTTTATATAGCACATCAACTGCACCAGGCACACTATTTTTTCGTGTGATTTTGTGGCGGTGCCAAGAAATACTTGGAAATACAACACAAAGGTAATCTAATACAACCCTCAGATAGACACAGTGTAAAAAAAACTTTTCTTATTCCGTATGCAAGAACAAACGCATACAAATTCTATTTTTTCGCATCTTGAATTAGGACATGGAATGGGTTGCATAATCAAACCAGGAAAACCAACATTTTATCAACATTTAAACTCAATAAAAATGCAAGACTAGAGATAAAACATGGATACGCATAGGACGTAATAATCTTCTTTGGAAAAAGGAGCGTCTGTAAAAGATAAGATAATAAAATATACTTGGAATATGTAATGCTGCCCGGGGTCACACAATCAACCAACTCATGATACACACGCAAACACACACATCGATTCGATGCTTCGTCTCATTTCGTCTCTGCTAAATCATCACAAAACATAACTTTTACTAAATACAAGTCTGACACACAAGTCCTATACGGAACGGCAACCCAAGACATGTGACCAAAACTTCAAAGTGCCACAACCTGCGGTGTGTCACCGAGTTAAAGTGCCTTCTTACTCTCCATTTTCAGGTATTTCCTATGATTACCGCGAGGCTGAAATGAAGCATGCCATTGAGACTGCTGTCATGGTTTGGTTGAAAGGACTGCAGCAATCAGTTCTCGCCACTGTGAAATCCGATGGGACACCTACTGGTCTGCCCTGGTCGATACCCAGACTCGAGTGTCAGTCCAGGGATCCCCTGGTGTGGCGAGACGGACCCACGTTTTATGAGTGAGTCAAATAACAACTCTATAACTTCAAGATATGCATACACAGACCAATGTCAAGGATACCTGTTTATTATTACGTCTAATAATCACTATCACTTTTTAATATCTCTTCTGTAAACATCCTTCTTTATTTAAATACTATCTCGCAAATCCCCCATCTAGCAAAGCCCCCATCTCACAAATCCCCCATCTAGCTACGTCCCCATCTCACAAATCCCCCATCTAGCAACGCCCCCATCTCACAAATCCCCCATCTAGCAACGTCCCCATCTCACAAATCCCCCATCTAGCAACGTCCCCATCTCACAAATCCCCCATCTAGCAACGCCCCCATCTAGCAACTGCCCCATCTAGCAACTGCCCCCATCTAGCAACTGCCCCATCTAGCCACTGCCCCATCTAGCAACTCCCCCATCTAGCCACTGCCCCATCTAGCTACCCAGCCGCAGTATACGCCGCAGTCTATGCCCCACGTTATTATAGGAACGAATGTAATAAATTGTTGATCACCTTGCGCTAAACTATAAATATTTTGAGTACTGCCCTCGAGGCTTTTAACTACTAATAATAGATTCGACAATTCGAATGGACATAAAATTATGAAATGATTACATTGTTATTAAATTTGAAAAATAAAATCAATAAATACATGGATTTCAACAGACACAAGAGCAAGCCAAGTTGAAGAGACGCCATTCTTTAGTTGTGCATGTTACCTAAACTGAGACGCCATTCTTTAGTTGTGCATGTTACCTAAACTGAGACGCCATTCTTTAGTTGTCCATGTTACCTAAACTGAGACGCCATTCTTTAGTTGTGCATGTTACCTAAACTGAGACGCCATTCTTTAGTTGTGCATGTTACCTAAACTGAGACGCCATTCTTTAGTTGTGCATGTTACCTAAACTGAGACGCCATTCTTTAGTTGTGCATGTTACCTAAACTGAGACGCCATTCTTTAGTTGTGCATGTTACCTAAACTGAGACGCCATTCTTTAGTTGTGCATGTTACCTAAACCGAGACGCCATTCTTTAGTTGTGCATGTTACCTAAACTGAGACGCCATTCTTTAGTTGTGTATGTTACCTAAACTAAACCCAACTCCAGATAAGCCAGGGAAAACAAACTTGAGACATTACTCATCTTTGATGATAAAAATACTAAAATATCTAGCGTTTAATGCTAAGTGGGGCCTGTCCTGTAGTGAGTGGTTGATTTGTCTTATCTAGTAGTAGTGAGTGCATTGAAGATGCATTGGTAATGTTTCATAAATAAGCAAGAAATTTTGGTTGTTGGAGCTATTTTAAAAATTTATTATGAATACAAAAAACAATTGAAAGAAATAGTGTTTATCCACAGTTTTTCGAAACTGCCATAAGTGACAGGTGAAAGGGTTAAAAAGTAACTTTGATGTCTTTGAGTCGACCGACCTTAAAAAATCGGGCTTTCCTTAATGGATGGTTATTTACTGTCATTTCAGAAAGAAATGCCTAAATAAGGCCCGCCGCCCAATAAAAACCCCTTTTTGGGGGGGGGCGGGGTTGGGAGAAACGGGACTCCAGTCACGGGCAGTTACGCAAAGGGGCCCATGCGCATGAGTTGTTGAATGCTTGTATTGTGCGGTAAGACGGCAGAGGTGCTGACACGTACTCTGTTAACAAAGGCCCAAATATTTCTGGTGACGGGCATCAAGTCATGTGTGTTTCTGCCGTCTAACTCGCAGAGAGAATGGGAGGTTGAGTCACGCGATGGTCACATGATTATCAGTCACGTGACTGTCAGTCACCTTGCTCTTGGTTGTACCTTGCCAAGCTATGAACATTTTCATGCCGCGATGCGCAACTTAAAGAAACGGAAGCAAAATTTGCAATAAAACAAATTTTAAACGGTCAACTGCGATTAAAACGTATTTTAAGAAACTGGGATATAAAAATTAGCTGTAGGTCCAAAAAGAAGTTGTAATGACCTTTTTTTTTCTCGTGCCTCCCAGCTACTTGCGAAACGTCAGCTTTGACAAGGTGGCCTTCAATGAGCTTGGACAACTCAAGTTCAAGGACATCTTTATTATCAACGTGCAGCCGGCGTTGGCAGAGGAGCCGAATCAAAAATGGAGGCAGGTTGGTAGGTTCGACAGTAGGTTTGTAACTTTGACAGTAGATATGTAGGTTCGACAGTAGGTTTGTAACTTTGACAGTTGATAGGTAGGTTCGACAGTAGGTTTGTAACTTTGACATTAGATAGGTAGGTTCGACAGTAGGTTTGTAACTTTGGCAGTTGATAGGTAGGTTCGACAGTAGGTTTGTAGCTTTGAAATTAGATAGGTAGGTTCGACAGTAGGTTTGTAACTTAGAGAGTAGATAGGTAGGTTCAGCAGTAGGTTTGTAACTTTGACAGTTCATAGGTAGGTTTAGCAGTTGTTCGGTAGGTTTAATCCATGGTTTCCAAATTTTTTTGGCCTACCGCCCCCATTTCCATAAACAAAATATCAATCAGCGCTCCCTCCCCGAATTAAAAAAAAATAAATCTAACACTGGGGCATGCAAACTACGGCCCGCGGGACTGAATGCGGTCCATCGGAGTATATTATGCCGCCCGTAAAATATAAATGTGGCGATCTTATGTCATGTTAATTATGTTTGTTTAGAATTTTCGATATATTGTGAAATTTTATCCCGAGTATTAAATACGAATCTAGGGATATGTAAGCATTGTTATGTCTCCAGAATCGATTAGAGATCATTAGTCATTAATTGTTAACATACCTATTCGAAACTACATTTCAGCTCAACCGGAATTGCTTTTGTTAAAGATTTATATATTGGCGGTTTTGTAAAATTTGATTAAAAAGTAAACAGACGTTGATTTAACCATAAGTGCTGCCAAAAAAAAAGATTGAGGACGAATGTCATGTTTTTAATGATGAATGGACCGCTAATTATTGCTTCATGAGCATTTAGAGCTAAGTAGCCTGCTTGCTGTGCCGTGAGTGTGTGAGCGTCTTTAAAGGTTGGGCCAGACTATCAAATGCTCGCGCGAGCATTTGATCAAACGCACTATTTTATTGGCGAATGCAGATGTAATAGAAGTAAACATTAATCACGTGACTTGACTTTACAGCTGATCTTAATTTTAATGGCTGCCACTTTCTTCGAGTCTAGTCTAATTATTATATATCAGCTCTTCTAAATTGTAATGAAAACAAGGATAATACGCTAATATTCACAATGAAAACAAATCCTCAGCATACCAAGTGGTCTTTAAAATCTAATAATATCTACGCGACGTCTTCACTTTAAAGGACAAAATTTGAATCGAACAATTACAAATACTCTGATCATACTTCGTGACATAATAATAATAGTAATAGTGCAACTAGTACTTCTACCTTACTACTACTACTACTACTACTACTACTAGAAATGTTACTGATCACTGATAAGTTATCAAGTTCAAGAAACTTCAAAATCATAATGGTAAGTTCAGTTATTATTATTTTTTTTATATTATAGTCGGACTATAATTAAATTATAGCTTAGTTTTTATGGAAAGCACATAAATATTATATTAATATTATGATATAATTATAATATTATATTATTAATTTTAAAAATTTATATTTTTTGTAACTAGCTTCCTGTTCCCTTGTATTATTTTTATTTATTTAGACGCGCATACGTAAACAAAAAGGTTTTTCTACCTTATTTCTTGCATAGCAATGAAAGAGTAAAACATAATTAAATTACCAAAACAATGTGTAAATTTCCAAATTTTAGCAACATGTCCTTTTTTTTAATATATTGAGTTTTAAATATTTTTTTTAAAGATAGTTAAAAATATGCAAATTTGTTTTTCAGAAAGAAAAGACTACATCCAATAGCACTGACTTTCATTTAGATGATGACAGCATGTTTGAATCCTATTCAATACCAAGTCACTCTACTAAGTTATTGGAGCAAGAGATATTAAATTAATTTTTTTATATCTCTTGCTCCAATAACTTAGTTATTAGAATGAAACAAATTCCTCATTACTATTCTTACTACTTACATAAATGTATTTAAATTCATTTTTATCCTCTTTCTGTTATTACAAGGCTAAGAGACGTTAATATGTTTTAGATTCAATACTACCACAAGACTTGTAAAATAAGCAAATTATTTTGAAAATCATGAAATATCACCAGATCATTTCAGTAGTTATCATGATTAGAAACTAGTTACCAACCATCTGAAATTTATATCAATAAATGTTTAATAGTATTGTAAATATTTTTTTTTAAACAACCAAAATTAGGTTACTGTTTTAATTGTAGTTGTATCAAATTACTCTATGTTGAGGCAATTTTGTTCCTTGCCTAAACACAAAAATTTAAAAGCCATCACTGCTAGAATGATATTGAGAAGTTGAAAGATTAGGATTGAAAGGCGTAAGTACTAAAATAGATTTGGGCTCTATTTAACATTTTTTTCTCCAATTTGTAGAGAATTGATTAGAGTAATAGTAATAAGACCAAAGAAAAGATGAATATCTAATAAATAATAATTTTAATGAATCTAAACAATTTGAAAGGAAAACAAGTAATCAATAATCAAAAGTAATGCATTTAAATTAAACTAAAATAAATGTTTGTTTAAATAGGAGTTATTATTAAATAATCTGTTGTTGTGAATGTTTTTTGTAAAATTAATAAGTTTCTAAATCTATATTTGATTTATACAAGTTATAACTAATAATTAAATCTAAACATTACTTGTTCCTTTCAATGCTACATACATTTTTAATATATTGTATATATATAAATATAAATATAATGTATATAAAATAATATATATATACACAATGATAATTACATGATACACACATGCAGTTTCAAAATGTATTCAAAAATAAAGTTATGGTTTTTAATGTGTCTTTCATTCAAATTTTGACAATAAATTATAGTGAATAATCTTGTTTCTACATAAAAATTAAAGAGTAAAAGTGTTTGGGACTTGAAAAAAAATTTAAGAAAGTGAAAGCTAATGGGTGCAATATTTCATAAAAGTATATATATGTTTTCATTTTCAGATTTGGCTTTTAGCAATAAATTTTAACAATCTTCCATTTTCTAAAGTTTAAAAAGAAAAATATTATTAACTTAATATCCTGCATTTTTTTCAAGTAAAAATAATATGGTTTTTATTTATAAATAACCTGAATACACCTTCTGATTACATCTTAGTGTCTGCTATGTTTTTATTACATATAATTTATTTATAAATAAATAAAATAGTTTAGGCCATGTTGCATTAAACTGTAGTAAATTGCTACTTTTTATTTAATTATACATTTTTTATTTTATGTTTGATGAAATTTTTGTATTCAGTCCTGTTTATAATACACATCACTCACCTCAAATAAAATTGTAAGTGCATATGGATAATATTGGTCAGAGAATTTTGCAATATATGTGTATAGTACAATAACAATTGAATTGAAGTTTTATGGAATAAGTAAGTTATAGGACAGTTACATTTTCTTAGTTATATTTGAAGAGAATATGATTAAATTGTTTGTATAATATTTCAAATGATAGTGATAAGTCTAATACTAATAGTAATAGTAGGTTAGCTTTTAATTTTTTTTTATTTGTATTAATTTTTTAAAAACTTATTAAATATGGGTCTTTAAAAAAGATGATTCAAAGTAGCTATAGGTTTTGTATTTTATTTGGATTGTTGTTTTTCTTGTACATGCACCAATTAAAAATACATTCAACAAAGTTGAAAGTATTGGCCAGACATAATGTAACCAGAAGTAATATTGGATAGTGTGGACCGCACCGGTTGACAGTGGCATAGCCAGGGTCATCTGCGCCCGGGGACATTACACAAATTCTGCGCCCCTTCTCGGACTGACAGATTTTTCCTTAAAAAAAATTGTTTGCAATCGCATAGAGAATTATTAGTCCGTATTGTAATTCATTAAAATACCAGATACTTTGAAAATGAACCATATAAATCGTAAAATTTCAAAAAATTTCTGGGGGGCTCATTGAGCCCCCAGAATTTGTCGGTCCGGGAAGGGGCGCAAACTTTGTGTCATGTCCCCGGGCGCAGATGACCCTAGCTACGCCACTGGTCATTGCATCAGCATTGTTATGTTATTGTGACCGACAGTCGGCTAGAGGTATGTTCACATATTCCAGTTTCTCTACGATAACCCTTTCAAGGCTTGCTGCGTCTTTGGAATGTATATGAACAAAACCTAAAATGATTCTTTAATGGTTACTTTTTTAGTTTGATATTCCACATGGCGCCCCTTAATGCTCAATGGGGGTGCCAAAATCATGCTTGCCAACTGGTTTGTAAAGAAGATATTTGTGGAGCTCCAAAACCTAACGTGGCGCCCGGGGACATATGTCCCCCCTGCACCTCCTAGCTACGCCACTGCTGGGTGACACCATCACAAGGGTGATACCAAACTGTAAAATTCCGTATGTTCTGTTGTTTGGCGGAGGATTTGTATTGGTTTGTTGTTTTTTTTTGTTGTTTTTTTTTGTGGGGGGTTTCCGCGCGGCAAAGCTCTGTGACGTCATCTTGGAGGGGTGTCTAAGTTTCTGTGGCCCGGATAATAAAATAGGAAAAAATTGCCAATAAGTAATTATGTATAAAATAAATTAACGTAAATATATATAGGCATAGGCCCAATTAACTAATTAAAATAAGGGGCCGTCCATAAAGTATGCCACGCTATTTTAACTCCACCCTGTCACAAATCTCGGACCCCCCCCCCACCTAAAGTACGTCACTCTTTCGAACAAAACTAATTTTTTATTAACACAAACTGTCACACAATTTTTTCCCCTGTCACACTTTCTTACACCCCCTCCACCCTCTGGGGCGTGACTTACTTTATGGCGTAGGCCTTAGCCTTAGGCTGAACAAAATTTGATTAACAAAGTATTGAAATATAATTTAGAGTTATAGTTATAGATCTAGACTCTTGGCAAGCTTTTTTATTTTTTCTTGTGTTTATGATCAAGGAGGGGCAAAATAATTTTTTAAACATACCTTCATCTATCTTATAACATCATTATTAATTATTAGTTCTATTTCATAGATTCGAAATAACGATTTTTTTTGTGTAATTTAAATTTCTACGAACGATGGCAGACTCCTTAGCCACAGTAGTAGATGAATATTTAAACATATTAACTCATTTTTAAACATGAGCCATAGTTATACTCATTCTACACATTCATTTGAATATTTTGAATTTAAAGTTGAAGTCTTTATAATATTATTATTTTATTATTTATTTTCATTCTTTTAATTTAAAAAAAATCTCTGTTTTTAAAAGCCTAATTTAAATAAAATGCATATCTACTTCGTAATAATCGTATATTGTTGTTGTTTTGACATTTTTTAAATAATAATGATTTGATAAAAATTTGGTTGATCACGAGCAATTTTATTAAATTAATAGCACATCGTAGTCAACATAAGCAACTCTCCGATGATGAACTTTGAACTTCAATTTGTAATAATTTATCATGTGATATGGAGGTTGCGTAATAATACAAAAATATTTATAGTGCGTGTGTTTGATCAAATGCTTGATCAAATGCTCGATGGCATTTGATAGTGTGGCCCAACCTTAAGGAGTACAACTTAAAAAGATACCGCCAAACAAAACATTTTGATTTCGGGCACAATTTAACGAACGAAGAGAGAAAAGGGAAATGTCAGGAGTTGGTTAATAATTTAAAGAAATAGCAAAATGTTTTCACCAAATAGACTTTTATTCAAGATGCTGCAACCGAAGCCAGTTTGGTGCTGTCCCATAAGTTCGTGAAACGGAACAAGCCTTTTTTTTTACAGCGAGTTCATCAAGGAATGATTTTCAGATGCAGCAAACATATGTGTCCACAGCAGAAAACAAAATTTGACAGCATTTCTTTATCAAGTTGAACTGTAGTCAGACGTGTTGAAAAAATAAGTAACAATTTGATGCACCAACTTCTAGATGCAAGCAAAGAATTTTTGTGGTACTCTTAGATGAGAGGGTGGTCCATTGTAATGTAAAGAAAGTCTTAAAAGGAAAATAAAAAAAATAAAAAAGACTTGTATAACAAAATACATGTCTTGCCTTATTTTATATTTAAAACTATATTGTCAACCATGTTTGAATTCACTCGAGCATGCTGATTATTCATTTTGTTCTTCGTTCTAAACTGTTCAGATTTATAATCAAGGGAAAAGTTTGTAGTCTTTCGATATGGTTGTTTCTTTTCACTGGCGGGTGACAGAAATTTTAATTTAAAGGAGCATTGGGGCCATTTTATTACAGCTTTTATTTAAGTCACACTGTTTGTATGTTGTATCCATCCATCCATCCTTCCTTCAAATCTTGAAACGTAAAATTAAACCACTTCTGATGGTCCTAGAGATCTCCAAATTTTACCACAGATAGATCTTGGATGACAATGCATTGTATCAAAATTTCAGATCGATCGAATGTACCGTAAATAAATTAATCAATTTTTAGTTTATCTCTATTTATCACTATTAAGAATGTATAGTCAGTCGTCTGCTAGAGTTGACCTCCACGGCTCACTGGTTTCACTCCAGCCCTCGTTTACCGAATTCCCGTGTTTACATCAAGGGCAGGGGAGATCAGCACGTTTCAGTCTGTAAATGTTTGTAAATAAAAGCGTGTCCTTTTTAAAAAAAGATTTTTTTTTACATTTTATACTTATTTAAGATCATTTTGAATTGATCCACGGGAATCCATTTATTGTCATGTCAGAGTTTATGAAGATGAAACATGTGAAGCACATTAACCAACAAAGATGTTGTAAGAGAAACAATATCACAAGCCATGTAAGAAAAACTATATGAAAACACATGTAAGAGAAACTTTATCGAAACTATTCTAAATGTGTTGATCTTGTCGGAGTCTTGAGATCTTAGCTTCAAAGACTGATTCGAATAAACACTTTACGTTGGCAAACATTTCAATAGTAAAATAGAGAGCAACAACGTGAAGCTACAAATGTTTTTTGTTACCATTTCATCAGGTCGGCTTGTTCACAGCTGACGGTATCCAGATGCAGCACATCACGTGGCCTAATGGAGCCCTTACTCCGCCTTCCGGCAAACCTAAGCGCCACTTCCTGCGCATTGTAACCCGGGAAGAGCCGCCATTTGTAGAGTACCGAGAGCTGAGCAAAAATGGGACTTGCGGCCATTTCTCATACTTGTGTCACGTGTACGAGCGTGACAGTAACGAAGTCAGGTCAGTTTGTGAGTCGTTCAAAAAATACTATAAAATACTAGTAAGTGACGTTGTTTTCAATGCTAATAATTAAATTCTTATTACAACCGTACACCAATTACAGAGACTTTCTTACATATTTCACAATAACATTTTTAATTTAACATAAATAAGCTAGGAAAGAACGCAATAATCCATTGCGATTGAAAAATAGACAACATACTTTGGTTAGCTCGAGATGTGTTGAATTTATACAACGCCGAACTAATTTATTTGATATTCATGTTTGTCTTGTTATAGGACATCGAACTCAACTGTCCAGCGATGCTGTACCGGACTCAGTATTGACTTTCTTCACAGACTAGCAATGGCCTTGAACTTTGAGTTTACTTTATACGAAGTGGAGGACTATCAGTGGGGCATCAAAGTAAGTTTGGGAACAAACATTGAATCTTGCACGAAACATAGGATTAGGGGTGCAAGAATAGCAATTGGGGCTCAAATATTGAATCTGTACAAACCATAGGCGTAGGGGTGCAAGAATAACATTGAGGGATAAAACTAATTTTATGAACAAATATCGAATCTTGCACTAACGATAGACCACAGGAGTAGAAGATTGCAAGGGAATCTTGCACTAACCATAGGAGTAGAAGATTGCAAGGAGATCAATGGGATATAAAAAATAAGTTTGGTAAAAAGCATTCATTCAGGCAACATCCACAGGATTAACGTCCGAACATCATGAAATAGAAATGATCTGTGTCAATTTTCGGGTGAATGATCAATAAAACCACTTACTTCTCATCCACTGTTTATCATACATTCATTAACTCTGCCTCTAACATTTTAGCCATCAGCCATTCTTTAACAACTTTGAAAAGTCGACAATGTTATATTTGGAAGACGGAAAGTCGACAATGCTATATTTGGACAACAGAAAGTCGACAACGTTATATTTGGACAACAGAAAGTCGACAATGTTATATTTGACAACAGAAAGTCGACAATGTTGTATTTTGACAACAGAAAGTGGACAATGTTATATTTTGACAACAGAAAGTCGACAATTTTGTATTTTGACAACAGAAAGTGGACAATGTTATATTTTGACAACAGAAAGTCGACAATGTTGTATTTTGACAACAGAATTCCGATGGCACCTGGAATGGAATAGTTGGAGAACTTATCCAGGGAAAAGCTGACATGGCCGTGGCATCCATGACAATAGATGAAGACAGAAGCACTGCTATCAACTTCTCTCTGCCCTACATGGAGACAGGCATCACATTCATGGTGTCCATTAGAGAAGGCGCCATATCCGCAACGGCCTTCTTAGGTGGGTCCAAAATACTCATTTCAAATCTAAGCTATCATTTATATCAATAGCGCAATAATACTCCAGACAAATTACAGTTTAGATTTATTGACTATACTTTGAAAATACCAACAACAAAGAGAATCATTTTGGTCTTTATCTTTAAATTGGCGAATTCTAGCAGTTGGGCTTATCAAGATTTAAGGAAAGTGTGGTTGCTATTTTCGGCTGGTAGTAAGTTTAGGTTCGAAGTAGTTTGATGTTGACTGTATACAAAGATAAATACACCGGAATAAAAATTGTGTCGGCATGTGTTGAATTTTAACAAAAGTAGCATTTGGTGTTATGACTATTTCAAAGAGGGTTTTAGTCTTTTTTGTATGTATGAAAAGAAAGTTTTCAAAAGTTGGAAATATTTTAAGTTTCGGAAGAGTTAAGTA
Source organism: Ampullaceana balthica (assembly GCA_944989445.1). Classification (NCBI taxonomy): domain Eukaryota; kingdom Metazoa; phylum Mollusca; class Gastropoda; family Lymnaeidae; genus Ampullaceana; species Ampullaceana balthica. The sequence goes on from CALYLW010000201.1 coordinate 641,568, forward strand.
AACCGTGGCATCTCAAAACCAGGAATTTAAAAAAATGGAATAAATTTTCTGGTCGCAATAGGAAATAATTAATGTTGAATCGAGTGTCAAGTATCAAAGGTGTGGGTTTACTTGACGGATTTATGAAAAGAAATTAACCAAATGAATGTGAGAGGAGCAAACATTGAAACAACCACTAAGACTTTCTTGCACCCAAACTAACACGAACTAAAGACATGGTCAAAGTAATCCCCCTCCCCCCCCCCTCAAGAACTGAAATCCTTAAAATCCAATAACTAAAGAACACCATCGGTTTCTCGAATCGATTCCTCAAATAGATCGCCGACTCTGCTCACGCCCACAGTTTTTTTCTGTCACGACATTTGCTAGCCTCCACCCCCCCCCACATCCGAATGTTTGTCTTCTTCTACTCTGTCCCACCGATAAGTTGCTTCACTTTTTTACATTCGATCTTTTGTGTCCGCTCTCCCCCCTTCCCGTTCCACTACTTCCACTTGCCGTGTATATAAACTCAGAGACTCTTCAGTGGAATAAAACAAGATTTAGAAGTACAAAATTTTTTTTAAAAATTAAATCCCTTATATTAAACTCGTGGCGTCTGCTTAATTGATTGATGCAATGAATGCCAAACAAAATCATTGGACCTATTTTTAACCCACTATCCCGTATGCTAGCGAGCTGAAATTTTGCAGGCAGACTCATGCTGGTGAGAAAAATTATCTATAAAAATTTCAGATCGATCGAATGTACTGTAATTAAATTAATGAATTTTTAGATTATCTCTATATAGCATGTTAATTTCTGTGCTAAAGTGTCGCAGTACGTATTATATTGAACAACCTTTTTTATATTTTCCTGTCGCACGGTGCGGTGCGTATTACATTGACGATACTTTTTAAAAATATGTTCCCGATCGGTGCGCATTACATTAAACATGTTTTACGAGACATAACAAAAATTTTGGATTCTTGGATTATCTTGCGCTGCGTATTATAATGAACATTCTTTTAGTTATGTCTCGTATATAAAGTATTTATAGTCAAAAACTTTGTTTTTTAAGTTTTTTAAAATTATTACGACTTTGATATACTGTAAAGATATATCGACATTTTCTTTAAGAATTTTCAGACTTTTGTATATTAACATCCATTGACATAGCATGAAAACTGGTCGTAATACCATGACATAAAGTCAATTTATTCGTAAAAATGTGATGTTGTTTAAAAAAAAATGTTATAAATCCTACAAACACACTAACAAAATAATTGTTTAAAGCAGGGGAGGAGGGAGGGTTAAAACTCCCGATATTTGCACTGGACACTCTTTAAAATACAACCACGTTTGGTGCTAATATATTTTCTTTTGTATAATAGATTTTTTTAATACTATGGTAATTATTATATCGTTCCAAAGAGGTGGCGGAATAAATTATTCCTTTATTTAAGGTCGTGCAAATTTTTGTTTACGTGCATATTTAGTCTAATAATTAAAAACAGAAATAATATTCTAATAGTACATCTGGCATGGTTTAACGGGTGATCTGTACTGTCTGAAATGTAAAAATAAAGGAATTTGTTTTAAAAACTTGATGAAATATTTTGATATTGAAACTTTAAAATATTATATGTGTAAAAATTATTTATTTTACCGATAAATGTATTAGTCGAAGAGTCTTCATTTTTTAAAAATTGGCCAATTAAAAAAGCTAAATCTGTATTATCTTATTTAAAGAAGTCATTGTGTCTCCTTTAATTTGTTTAAGAACCCTTGATTGTTTTCTTCATTCACTAGAGCCGTACGATTACCCGTCCTGGTGCCTGATTCTATTGTGTAGCGTGCACGTGACTGGGGCCTCCATCTTTCTGTTCGAGTGGTTCAGCCCCTACGGCCTTGACCATGGTAGACGAATGTCATCAAGTAAGGGAACAGTTCAGAATGCACTAGAGTTTTGGCCCTGTTGTCTATAGTTCATTATAATATTAAGCCAGCTGACACAAGCTGAAGTATCCCATGCTTTGAATGCCGTACTTATTTCATACTTCAACACTGAATTAATTGAAATAACAAAATGTTATTTTAATTGTATTTAAAAGGTATTCGAATCGTCTGTTGCTTTCACAAAATACTAACGGTCTTTTATTTAATTAGTTTGTTAACTTTATTCTTATATGAACGAAAGGTCGTTTGAATGGATATATTTTGTAACATTAACAATTAAGTGTAACGTAGTAAAACTTTCTATCGTTTTAGACTACAAATTTTCCCTATTTCGGACATTCTGGCTCATGTGGGCTATGCTATTTGGGGCAGCCGTCACTACGGACACCCCCAGGGGCGTGTCCAGCAAGTTCATGTCCAACATATGGGCGCTCTTTGCGCTTGTCTTCAGTGCCTCATACACAGCCAACCTCGCAGCCTTCATGATAACTAAAGAGGAGTACTACGACCTCAGTGGCATGCAAGACTGGAGGGTAGGTCTCTGTGTGAGGAGGGCAGGTCTCTGTGTGTGGAGGGTAGGTCTCTGTGTGGGGAGGGCAGGTCTCTGTGTGTGGAGGGTAGGTCTCTGTGTGTGGAGGGTAGGTATCTGTGTGTGGAGGGTAGGTATCTGTGTGGGGAGGGTAGGTCTCTGTGTGGGGAGGGCAGGTCTCTGTGTGTGGAGGGTAGGTCTCTGTGTGTGGAGGGCAGGTCTCTGTGTGTGGAGGGTAGGTCTCTGTGTGTGGAGGGTAGGTTTCTGTGTGTGGAGGGTAGGTCTCTGTGTGTGGAGGGTAGGTCTCTGTGTGTGGAGGGTAGGTCTCTGTGTGTGGAGGGTAGGTCTCTATGTGTGGAGGGCAGGTCTCTGTGTGTGGAGGGTAGGTCTCTGTGTGTGGAGGGTAGGTCTATGTGTGTGGAGGGTTAATGTCAGTCGGCCTGAAAAGTTAAATGCTGATATTATAAATAAGAAAGTTGTACACTCAAACAAGAAACTTTACGGTCAATTTTTTTCTTCAAAGATATTATTTGAGATTCGCTGGTACATTTTAGTATCAATATATTGCCGTGAATACAAATCTAGATAGCAGTATTGAACTTTGTTATTTCAATTTCTAGTTACAAAAGCCCCACGCTATGAGCCCACCCTTCAGATTTGGTACCATCGCCAACGGCACGTCTGAGAACAACATTAAGAAGATCAACCCAAAGATGTATGAATACATGAAGAAATTCACGCAGGTCTCGGTGGAACAGGCCATGGAGGCTCTCAAGACACAGTAATCAGATTTTCACAGGATTATTTCTATTGTCTTTTACAGCTAAAAAATCCTAACATCTATCTTATCTTATCTTATCTATATTATCTTATCATAATTTTTCTTATCAGTTACAGAAGACTATTGCGTCCTACGCTTATCCATAGTTTATGTCTAGTCTTGCATTTTTGTTAGCGTTTTAAATGTCCATAGTGTTGGTTTTTCTTGTTTCATCACGCAACTTATTCCGTGTCCGAAAACCGAAGTATCATTTAAATAAAATTCATTTTTAATGAACATAAATGAATGATAATGTTTTGGACTTCAATATTCATTTTTTAAATTTCTTAAATTATATATTTTAAAAATAAAACTAATTTGTTTAGAAACTTTTGTAAAGTATCGTAATTCTATAAAAATCCCTGCCGAAATTGTCCCAGTGTTTAGTACATCTACGATAACACGTTAGATTTGATAACGCAATAATGTCTTCCGCTTCACAAGGAAAATTCACGCGTTCATCTATGACGCCAGCGTCCTTGAGTACCAGGAGGGCAAAGACAAAGATTGTCGGCTGATAACAGTGGGCAACTGGTACGCCACAACAGGATATGGGGTCGGCTTTCCCTTCCGTAGTCCCTGGCTTGACCGTGTCAACAACGTTATTTTAAATTTACAAAATGAAGGTGAGCTCATGCTTCTGAAATCCTCCATGCACCAAATGTCCGTCTTACTAACAGGTAATGCCCGTCTTACTACGAGAAAATCTCCGTCTTACAACAAACATATGTCCGTCCTACAACAAAGAAATGCCCGTCTTACAACAAGCAAATGTTCGTCTTACAACAAATAAATATCCGTCTTACAACAAGCAAATGTCCGTCTTACAACAAGCAAATGTCCGTCTTAAGACCCCCAAATGCCCATCCTATTACACCCTATGTTCATCTTACCACCAAATATCCTTCCTTATACAAACAAATATCCTTTTTTTGTTTGCAATAACACATGAAGCAAGCAGACACAACAAAAATGAAAGTTAATTAAAATATTATTAGTAAATAAAAGTAAAAAATTTACACTATTTTATAAAATTTAATTTATTGACTAAAATGAAATGGACCAAAAAATAAAAAAATGTCCCATTGCTTTGAGTATGAGCAAAAAAAACACCAAAAAAAGGGAAACAAACAAGAAAAGAAAATACTTATTTCGCAAAAATAAATGATCTACTGTGTAATAAAGGACAAAGAAAATAGGGGAATATAATAAAAAATGAAACAAAAATGAAAGAAAATTGCTTTGAATATTGTTCTCACAGAAACTTGAAAACTAATTACTGGCAAATATCCGAGAACATGACTGATGATACAAGATAATACAAGATAACATTTGATGAGATAAAATTCCTTTATACCTCAAAGCGAATGGACATATTTTTATTTTACCTTAAAGTTAAAACTTTTTTTTTCTCCGCACATTCATAAATACATGCGTAAATCAATTAGCACACATTTTGCAATTAAAATGACTGTCCTTCCTCCCTCACACTGCACACCACGGTGCGCTCACATTTGCTTATTCAATCGTCGTGCACTTGATCACGCACGCGACATAGACATAACAGAATATAAATCTAGCACGATGTCAGCTTACGGAAATATCCCATACTAAAATATCACAAATAATTTTCAATACTGCATGAAAACACGAAATGCACCCGACCTTACTAACTGCTTATATCATCACCATAACAATATTTAATGAAGGATGTTTGCAGCGCCATCTGGTTCATTATAAAATATTATCCCGTATTTTTTTTAATGGGCCAAATCTTCACGTGGTTCACAGCTAGGTTTGCTATAACTGGGGACATTGTTATCGATGACTTGAAATGTGTATCTTCTCTTTGCGGTTTAAGCTTCATGACTTCTTTTCTACCCCCCCCCCATTTCCAGGAGAGATGGAGCGTTTGAAGGAGTTCTGGCTTGCAGGGGCGTGTCACACCAAGAGGAAGAAAACCACCAACAACAGGGGCATAGGCAACGGCGTCTCCAGCTCAACTTTGGGCATCCTAAACTTCACATCCGCTTTCATTCTCCTGGCTGCTGGCACAGGGCTGGCGGTCTTGACCCTAGTCTTGGAGCAGTGCTATTTTAGGTTCGCCCGGAAGCGGCTCCGGTCGTGGGATAAGAAGGGTTGCTGCGCCCTCGTCAGCTTGGTAAGAGCTACCTCATCGATTTTCTCATAATTGGCATTTTTTTAGAGAAAAGACGTCACCACCAGGGGGGGGGGAGGGGCTCAGAGAGCACAGGTCAGGTTTATCATTAATGACCGCCCCACCCCACCCCGATCTTTGTGTCGCGCGTACTCTAGCAATTTTCTTTGGTTGAGGATATCTAATCTTATTAAAAGCTGATGTCAAATGTTTACTCAAAGCCGCCAATGGGACGCGTCTCAAAGACGGTATATTTTTTGTGGAGCTGCTCCATAACTCTACCGCGAAAACCAATCCAACATTTAAACCAAACATACACCATTCTGGAATGTTTCTAAGTTTAAAATCTTTCTTAAGTGAATTTAATTAGCAAGGTGAAATGTAGAGCTTATTTTTAGAACGGTGATGCTAAAACTATTCATTTTACATGGGCCCCTTTTCCATTCGTTTAAGGCCACGAACCATTTAAAAAATATTTTGAACGGCAGGTAATACATAAAAAACGAAATAAATTTGGGAACATTAAGTACAGTTTTATACTCCACATTTTCTAGAGCGTTTGTTAGTCAGCTAATGGGATAAGATAAGTCATGCAGATTTCTTTAAAAATCAAGTTAATTTATATTTTATTTATATGTGTTAATAACAAAAATGAGTACCTTGAAATGTTATAATGAACGAATTTTTGACTACGGCAATTAATTTTTTTACATCAAGGATTTCATGTGTTTGTTATCACACTGAATATTGAACGAACCTGGAATTACCTGCATTAGTATTTAGTTAGCCATTCTATGATTGGTGTCCCCAGAGTATGGACATCATGTCCATGAGTTTCCTTAGTCCTCTATTATTGTTATTTTTAGAGTATAGGCATGGCTCTAATTTTCCTTAGCCATTCTATGATTGGTAACCTCTGAATATGGGCATATTCCTGAGTTTGGCCATTCTATGATTGGTAACCTCTGAATATGGGCATATTCCTGAGTTTAGCCATTCTATGATTGGTAACCTCTGAATATGGGCATATTCCTGAGTTTAGCCATTCTATGATTGGTATCCTCTGAATATGGGCATATTCCTGAGTTTAGCCATTCTATGATTGGTATCCTCTGAATATGGGCATATTCCTGAGTTTAGCCATTCTATGATTGGTATCCTCTGAATATGGGCATATTCCTGAGTTTAGCCATTCTATGATTGGTATCCCCAGAGTATGGGCATGTCACTGAGTTTCCAGGCGTCCGTCAGAGAGGCGGTCGATGCCCACAAGAACTCCAAGCACAGATGCAAAAGCCCTCTGTGTGAGACCAAGTTATGGAAAGCAAAGTTCGAGTTGAGACAGGCCAGGAATGAAATAGATAGGTTACAGACGGAACTGGCGTAAGTGTAGGACTGGCGTAAGTGTAGATATGGCGTATGTGTGGTACTTGGGTAAGTGCTGTCGTAGCATACATGTATAACTAGAATACGTGTAGGACTGGTGTAGTGGTACAAAAGTATTTGTGGGTAAGACAGAGTTGGAATGCAAGTCCCTGTGAAGTATTTATCATTTCGGAATGTTCTATATGCTTATTTAAAAAGTTGTTTGAAGCATATATTTTATCTCCTAATGTTTTGTTGTGCAGCAGGAAAGAGTTTATGACTACAAATTAGGTAGCAATTTAGTTTAGCAGTTGAAATATGTTGAAATATAATATAAGTTTAAATGAAGAGTACAATATATTGTTCAGTGCAGTTATATTAAAAAATATGAAAGTGTAAGGTTACAAAGTAGATTACAATGTAAATTTACAAAATAGTTTTAAAGTTTAGCTTTGCAATGAAGGGCTACAACTGTAAACATTAGGTAGCATTAATGTTTGAGATAAACGTTTCACAATGAATTGCGATAGAGGATTACAATGGTGTATACATCTAAATAAATTAAACTAAATAAATAGATAAATATATTAGTATATCAAGAATTGAGATGTAGTCTTATAATAAAGGGTTTTTTATTATGATATCATTTTACAGACGTGCTACAGTGGACGGTAGCAACAACATCGTGTGGAAGTACGACCCAGGTAGCACTCTAACAGATGACGGTAGCCCGGATGACACCACATGGGGCTATGCAATGGATGACAGCAAAGAGGAGGAGGAGGCAGCACGAGTGACATTGTTATGAGGCATTAAGTTGTTTGTTGTTAGAGTAAGGTTGGTGTCATTAAATGAAGTAAGGCTGACGTCATAATGAAAAGTAAGTTTGTTGTCATATAAGAAGTAAGGTGAACGTCATTATAAATAGTAAGGTTGATGTTGTTATATGAAGTAAGGTTGTTGTAGTTATAACAAGTAAACTTGATGTTGTTACATGAAGTAAGGTTGTTGTAGTTATATGAAGTAAGGTTGTTGTAGTTATAACAAGTAAACTTGATGTTGTTATTTGAATTAAGGTTGATGTTGTTATATGAAGTAAGGTTGTTGTAGTTATAACAAGTAAACTTGATGTTGCTATATGAAGTAAGGTTGATTTTGTTATATGAAGTAAGTTTGATGTTGTTATATGAAGTAAGGTCTGACAGTGGATCTTTGTTTATGATAGGGAGTTTGATGTTGTAAGAAAATGAGGTTGGTATTGTAATAAGACAATGAGGTTGGTATTGTAATAAGACAATGAGGTTGGTAGTGTAATAAGACAATGAGGTTGGTAGTGTAATAAGACAATGAGGTTGGTAGTGTAATAAGACAAAGAGGTTGGTATTGTAATAAGACAAAGAGGTTGGTATTGTAATAAGACAATGAGGTTGGTATTGTAATAAGACAATGAGGTTGGTATTGTAATAAGACAATGAGGTTGGTATTGTAATAAGACAATGAGGTTGGTATTGTAATAAGACAAAGAGGTTGGTATTGTAATAAGACAATGAGGTTGGTATTGTAATAAGACAAAGAGGTTGGTATTGTAATAAGACAATGAGGTTGGTATTGTAATAAGACAATGAGGTTGGTATTGTAATAAGACAATGAGGTTGGTATTGTAATAAGACAATGAGGTTGGTAGTGTAATAAGACAATGAGGTTGGTATTGTAATAAGACAATGAGGTTGTTATTGTAATAAGACAATGAGGTTGGTATTGTAATAAGACAATGAGGTTGGTATTGTAATAAGACAATGAGGTTGGTATTGTAATAAGACAATGAGGTTGGTATTGTAATAAGACAATGAGGTTGGTATTGTAATAAGACAATGAGGTTGGTATTGTAATAAGACAATGAGGTTGGTATTGTAATAAGACAATGAGGTTGGTATTGTCATAAGACAAAGAGGTTGGTATTGTAATAAGACAATGAGGTTGGTATTGTAATAAGACAATGAGGTTGGTAGTGTAATAAGACAATGAGGTTGGTAGTGTAATAAGACAATGAGGTTGTTGTTTTCACGCCACATTAATGTTGAAATTATAACACAGTAAGGTGGACGTTATTTGACAGTAAGATTGATGTTCTGATAGCCTTAATTAATTGGTAATTTTTGTCTCCTTTTTATTTCTTCCAGCACACCATAGACATTGCTCCAAATATAAGCAGGCACAATCAATGTCACTGATATGGGAAAATGTTGCTACATTGATAATCATTGCTATAACCCTATATAGCTAGAGGTTACAGAGTGTGTTTTTCTTGTGTGTGTTTCTATTGTCTTATCTCAAGATGATACTTGTGTTTACCTTGTGATCTAATGACGACCGTAACAGATAATTCGCGTTTTTAAAGCAAACCTGTACCACTACATTTTACAAGAATTGCTCTATGATCTGTATGAAAGCGAGAAACACAAGTAATTTGATAATAAGTTATAATAATAAGTTAAAACAGTATTATGTGTCTCTATATTTATTATGTCATTTGTCTGTATGATTCACAATGTATCATTATGTCTCATTATACGATTTTATGTTATAAATATTTATGTTATTTATTTAATTTGTTTTTCAGTATTTAATTGTTCTTTGATATATTATTTTTTAAAAAATATGCTTCAATGAATATTTATATGCATTTTTTTCTTTTTTGGACAATGTATTTTAAAATTTTCTGTCTTCTTTTGTATATAAAGCATAAATTATTAATATATAATATATATGAATTGTGTCTGTAATGCACTATTTATAACATGTGTCCTTATTACGGCAATCAGACACACGTTGAAATGTGAGCCGTATAAAAATGAGTCCGTGTTTAAAAAAAACAAAAAACAGATTTTCCATTTTTCTCTAATGTTTACATCATGTCTTTTGTAGCGGGTGACTTATTTGGGAATACTCGCCCAAAGTCAAGCTCTAGTCAATGATCTATTTATTCAATATAATGTGTACTGTTATATAAATAAATCATCTGATTTAAAATTACGTTAATGGTATGAATGGCGCGCATGGTATTCATTTAAATGTAATAACAGATCTCTCGTCGAATGATAAAAGGAAATGGAACATTTTTTAAACATTCATTGCTTTCTTAAAGCCCTCTTACCATAAAACTGTTCATGTTATCATGGATTATTTCCCGCGTATCAGCCAAAGGGATTATTTGCTTTAGCTGAAAATTAAAGGACAAATTCAAATACACTGTTTCACACGAGCTTAGACATCATATGAGTAGGCCATAGACATCACTTAGGCAGTCCTTCGAATGTCCTGTTGTAGACGCCCCGTGTTACTGATCATTGTTCCTCTATTTGGGTGTCCGTAGTCCTGTTGTACACGCCCCGTGTTACTGATCATTGTTCCTCTATTTGGGTGTCCGTAGTCCTGTTGTACACGCCCCGTGTTACTGATCATTGTTCCTCTATTTGGGTGTCCGTAGTCCTGTTGTACACGCCCCGTGTTACTGATCATTGTTCCTCTATTTGGGTGTCCGTCTTGATTGGGTATGGTGACACCATCTTAAAATGGTCTCCGATAGCCTCTAAATGAAATGTTTCAACAACCAAACAAAGCTAACAACAGCAACAAGTGGATGAATATAGTCTTCTTTAATGTTATAAGCAGGATATTATCATCTTAACTCACTACCAAGAAACACAGGCTGTCTGTACATAGAAAAATGCATTCATAACATCGGCATAGAACGGAAACCTACAATCATTTTTATATAGATACATCCACTTCTACAGGGGATAGTGTAAATGGGATTTGGGTGAATGGGAGATAAGGGTATTGGGGTATAAGGGTTTTGGGGGTAGTGTTAATGGGATGGAGTTATGGCAGGGTAGAGGCACAAAAAGTAGGGTTATGGAGGAAATGGGATAAGGGCAGGGGTACGGTGGACAGCGTAAACGGGAAAAAGATTTTGTGGAGTGTAAGCATTAGATAAAACGTAATGCATAAAAACCTTCCAAGCATTCCTAGTACCGTATAAAAAACAACAGAAAACTGAATTGTTTATCTTATAGTAGATCTGTGCAGGCAACTTTTAGTTTGATGAGAATCAATACATTTAAAAAATTGATTCCTATAAATGGTAATGCATATTTATCCATATAAATTATATATATATATATATATATATATATATATATCTGTAGCCTATAAATTGAAATGATTTTTGTTTTTATTCGTAGTGATGGACAAGTGTTCAAGATTTCATTCTTATATTGCGTCTGTTTTGTATTGAACATAAGGGACCTTAGGTCACTTCAGAAAAATGTTAACCATTCATGTTTTACAATTATTTATAAAATAAATATTTATGTTATTACAGCAATATAAATACGATTCACATTTTACCCAGTTTTTCCAAGGATAAAAACTTTATGTTTATGGGTTTCCTTTGGAAAATAAAGTGTCAGCTTATCATAAGATTGTAATTAAGGTAAGGTAGATAGATCATTTATACACGCAAGTGTTCGAGCATTGGGGGATTTGCCATCTTTGATTTTTTTCTATTCTTTTTTCACTCAATGAATAAGACAAACACAACACGTACACAAGCAGAGTGCTGGAGCAATCTTTGAGCAATATCAACTTTTCTCTTTGTTTTGTGGAAAGCACTAGGATATTAGTTATACATGTAATTATAATTTGGGGGTTAATGCATTTGTGGATATTCCATAAAGCTTGGTAGAGAGCGCCAACAAGAGGCTCGAGTAACGGCTGCCAAGGGCGTCACTAGGGGGATGCGTTCGTGGACCGCACCGAGTGACACCATCACAAGGGGTTACACCAAAGGGTAAAATTCTGTATGTTCCCGTCAGGGCCGGTCTTAGCAATTGCGGGGCCCAATGCGGCTTAGTGTGCGAAACCAATTGCGCGGGACCTAGTTTGGGTGGGGATAAGGAATTAATAAGGATTATAAGTGAAAATTAAGATCGACGGGCCTATGAAAGTGCGAGGCTCACTGCGGCCGCATAGGTTGCAGTGGCCTGAGGCCGGCCCTGGTTCCCGTTATTTGATACTGGCAGACTCTGAAGAGTTCTATCGGGTAAGTTGTGGGAGGGGTACCACCATGACCTACAGCACTTGGTGACACCAACCCCAGTGACGCCTCTGCAAGCAGCTCCGGACCTTTCCCTATGAGGCTACTTTTAGAGACTAACATTTGTGGCTACCTTTGGTGATTAACTTTAATGTAAAACCTTTTTAATAACTGAATCCTTGAGATAACAGGGCTGACACAAGATTCAGTGCACTAAGCGTCATCGCAGTTTTGTGTGTGGTGGGGGTTGTCTGATCATTGGAGATCACAGCGTTTTATGTTTTAGAAGGAAAACGTAACACATATCCTAAATCATGACACATAGTAGAGCAAGCATATTATTCCGAAAGGAGAACTAAAAATTTAGCTCAAGAGCTATGCTACCGGTGATGAATTTCATGGATTTCAGAAATAGGTTACGTACTGGATTGCATGCTCAATGGGTTGTTATACTTATTTTTGTTCAAAAAATAAGCTTTGATAAAGGAGAATAATGATAATGGATGAGACATGGTAAAAAGTAACATTTGAATGGTAATTTCTGAGAAGTGGGTGAGTTCTTACAGTAAGATATGAAGATAGTTTTCAGAGCAAAGAGAAAACAATCATGTAAAGAAATATTGGTTAATTAAGGGTTGCTACGGGTTCCGGCGGCTGATGTTTCCGGGTGAAAAAATGACCATGAGATGGGACTGAATAAATACAAGGCACACAAGATGTCAACAGTTGAGAAATGCTGGAGTGTCCCAAAACACAGGGGAGTGCCAGGGGGTGTCCCAACACACAGGGGCGTGTCAGGGGGTGTCCCAACACACAGGGGCGTGTCAGGGGGTGTCCCAGAGCACAGTAGCGTATCAGGTGCTTTAAGAGTGGTTAGTCCTAAGAGTTGAAAACAACAATCTACTTGCAGTTACCTCATGGAAAAGAGGTTTTTTTTTAAATATATTCTTTGGTAAACTCTTCTGGTGTTTTCAATGAAAAAAGTATATCTTAAAAAATTGTTGTTAATGAGAAATAAGGCAAAATTGTTTAAATGAATAAAAAATTCTGAGATCCAAATAAAATATAGAAACCTTATGTGTATCTATGAGACCTAACAAAAATTAAAATCAATAATGACATACAATTTGTATGTTTAGAAACAAAATTCAAGTTCGTAATTAAATTTATTCTTTGTGTTAGGATACTCCCGAATGCTAATGACAAAATTATTATAAACATTAAAATATTAAACGGATCTACTTATTGTTGAGCAGGTTACGCCAATCAAAAACAAACATGGACAGGTTACGTCAATCACAGACAAACATGGACAGGTCACGTCACTCACAAACAAACATGGACAGGGCCAACCTTTGAAATATTATGTCAAGGCTGGTAATATTGACGAAAAAAATACTAACAAAATTCGAAAACTATTTCCTCAACGAATGACATAATTAAAAGTCAACACTTAATCTTTGTTTAGTTTACAAACATGTTATACATATTGATTGTTATTAACGAAATTAAATTACAATACTAGCTATTCCGTTTCGGGATTCAAGTTCTTGCTATCTATAATAAAAATCTTAGCATGGATAGATGAATCTCGAACAAACTTTCAACTGGCCAAATCGACTTTCCGGATATAATTATTATTGGTGGCTACTGAACTTATCGTACTCCTTGTGGTCGCGTCGGGAGGGGGGGGAGAGCATTTTTCAAATTATGGGTTTATAAATAGAACTTATTTTAGTTAGCTATAATTGCGTCTGATATAGAGCTTGACTTTGATTACTAGCCATACCTTTTGGAAATTTTTGCAGATTTCAAAGTTTAAAAGATTCCACTGCATTTTGGTTCATTCCATATTTTTCTATGAAATTAAATCATTAAAAAGACAAGATTTCCGTCATGACTCATCTGAAGCCTAAACAGCAAAAGTTTGTGCCCTGTCGTAGGTATACATTAAGGTGTCACCGACTGGGTGGATCAAACAATGGAACATGATCCCACTGACTGGGTGGATCAAACAAGGGAACATGATCCCATCGATTGGGTGGATCAAACAAGGGAACATGATCCCACCGATTGGGTGGATCAAACAAGGGAACATGATCCCACCGATTGGGTGGATCAAACAAGGGAACATGATCCCACCGATTGGGTGGATCAAACAAGGGAACATGATCCCACCGATTGGGTGGATCAAACAAGGGAACATGATCCCACCGATTGGGTGGATCAAACAAGGGAACATGATCCCACCGATTGGGTGGATCAAACAAGGGAACATGATCCCACCGATTGGGTGGATCAAACAAGGGAACATGATCCCACCGATTGGGTGGATCAAACAAGGGAACATGATCCCACCGATTGGGTGGATCAAACAAGAGAACATCCCACCGATTGGGTGGATCAAACAAGGGAACATCCCACTGATTGGGTGGATCAAACAAGGGAACATGATCCCACCGGTGAATGGGGAATTTATGGAGAATAAACTTTGGGGTAATGGTATTCTTTCAGGGGCCTCCCACATCATGCTCATTGTCAAATGGACATACTTTGAAATGTGTGATTTTTTTTCAAGCCAACTTCTAAACTCAAGTTAAGACTTTAGATTTACGTACTGAACTAGTCCAGATTTAGATTTACGTAATGAACTAGTCCAGCTTTAGATTTACGTACTGAACTAGTCCAGCTTTAGATTTACGTACTGCACTAGTCCAGCTTTCCTATAAAATGATATCGCCTAGCCCCAAAATATTTAAAACTCTTTTTAAAATTAAAAAAAAAGTATTTGAAATGACATTTTTGGTACCCTAGTGAAGTATTTAAAAATCCCCAAATTTTGATTTCGGCTAAAAGTCCGTAGAATTTTTATTCTTACCGAATACTTCCCCCCTCCTTTGAAATCTATTTAGTATTTCCCAATCATGGTTTTCTTTATTTAAATTGAATTAACTGACAGGTTTAAATTTAACGATACATTCACAAGGGATATTATCGTAATTCACAAAAAATCATTTCCTAAATCTACTGAATAAATTATTTGCTTATATTACGGAAAAAAAGATTTATATTTGAATCTATATATTTTACGATTTTGTTTAATTTACACATATATCTGGGCTATGAGCTGCCTGTAAGTAGTTTATGTCAATATCAAATTTTATCTCAGTCAACTATCGATACATAGCCTGCAAGTCAATATAAAATTTTATCTTTGTCAACTACCGATGCATTGAAGCTTAATAGATTGTGGTTTGCTATTTTTAAAAAAGAAATACATTTTACATACTTTTTTGGTGCTATTTTTGAATAATTTAATTCAAAGAAGTCAATGTTTTGTTTTAATACCTGTCAAAATATCTGGGAGTCACTTAACACAGAAAAAAAAACAAGACCTATTCATTCATGACAACTTTTTACTGAAGTCACCTGGATCTCTACTATCTTGACTACTATATTGACCACTATTTTGACCAGTATCTTGACTACGATCTTGACTACTATCTTGACTAGTATATTGACTACTATCTTGACCACTAACTTGACTAGTATCTTGACTACTATCTTGACTATTATCTTGACTACTATCTTGACAACTATCCTGACCACTATCTTGATCAGTATCTTGACTACTATCTTGACTATTAGCTTGACTACTATCTTTTCTACTATCTTACAAACATCGTTCACACCTCCTTAAAGCATTGGAATATATCTTGTAAAAGAATTCCGTGTGTGGCAAAGTTTGTTTATTGCTTTAAAATACATTTACGCTGACGTGATAGGACAATTGCTAGATTTCCTAGGTTAAGTGGGACCAGAGCAGCCTCTTGCGTTAGAAAAGAGCTCACGTAAGGGTTAAAAGGTTTAATTGATTGGTCAATTTAGTCAAACATTGACCTAGTTATACAAGACCAGAGTCAATATTAGCCCTAATTGAAACATTCTGTTAATCTAAATGGAACAACATAAATCGTAGCATACAATTTTTTTCAAAACTGTAGACCTGGATTTATGCAGAAATACACAGCTGCATTTATTGTAAGGTAAAACACCTTTTGAGTATTCAATGCAAATTAACATCAACATAAACACACTCATTACTACTAGTAACTCCCACCTCAAAGATGTATCATTCTACAACAGCATCAAACACGTGTATTGGCGATATATCAGTATCATACAGCGAAGTTTTCCTTTGTTCATGTGTCATCACATTAGCCCTACTGTCATAACAATAGTCATAGCGTCATAACAATAGTCATAGCGTCATAACAATAGTCATAGCGTCATAACAATAGTCATAGCGTCATAACAATAGTCATAGCGTCATAACAATAGTCATAGCGTCATAACAATAGTCATAGCGTCATAACAATAGTCATAGCGTCATAACAATAGTCATAGCGTCATAACAATAGTCATAGCGTCATAACAATAGTCATAGCGTCACATCATTTATCGCGTGCATTGATTAAAATGATGTTTCTTTACCAATAATATCATCTACATTCACATAGACATTGCCGTCATGGCTAGCCACTCTCCGCGTGTTCACGTCATTATCGTCCTCCTTGGACGACAGTTTGGGAATCCCTGGTTTAACGGCCACCTCCGGCCGCGGCGACGCCTCAACCGATTTGGAAGACTGGGAGACTTTCGGCTGAGAAGCAGTTTGAGAAGATGGGACCCCGCGGTACCCCACCACGGGGACGCCGCTACCTGCCAGAGGATGCCCGGTGTCTGGGCTGGACGTAAAGTTAGAATCCCTGCCGGGAGACACGGGCGTGGACCGGTCCTCGTCCGAAAGTTTTGAAAGGTCCCCAGGCGAGGGCGTGCGGTCTCTACCTGAGATGTCCGAGAAGGTGGACGAGGTGGGCGACTCCGGGCTGTCCAGGATGAAAGGCTCGTAGCGTTTGTCTTGAGAGGATGGCGGTGAACCGCTGGCGTCCTCCGTGACGGCCAGGGGAGACAACGGGGGCGGGGGAAGGGGTGGTGACGGTGACGGCACATCACCTTCGGGGGTCAAGGAATACCCCGACACGGCTTCATCAAAACTGGGCGGCGGCGGGTGAAACTCTAGATCCGCCACTGTCTTTTTGGAGTCTATAGGGTCTATCCCACCTTGTGGTGGAAAGTTCAAGTTCTTGTTTCTCGACCAGTCTGTCGCCTTGTCCTCCTCGTTGTTTACATTTCTTTTATCAGGATACGAGTATCTCATTTTCTGCAAGGGAATTTCGGTACCATTCTTGGGGGTATCAATTTTAGAACCAGGGAAAGACGCCCTTGTTGGGGGCGGCGGTGGCGCGACTTCTCGTTTAGGGGATCTCAAGATGGTGTCGTCATCATCGTCTGAGTCTCCTTTACCTTCCAGTGCCAAAAGTGGCCGAGCAGACAACTTATCGGGACCGGAAGTGCCGTGGTCGGCTGATTGTTGGCGACGTCTTCTTCTGGCGTTTCCGTTTTGTTGTGTCGGGTCACCGTGGTGCTGTTTGATTGGTGTGTCCTGACCCCTGGCAGCTTCTAATGACGCTGAGTGTCTGTAAGTGAAAAGAAAATAACAACGATAGAAATTTAAAACTACTAAAAGCAGCAAAACCCCCCACCAAAAAGTGAGTAAAAGAATAATCACAGAAGTAGGAAAATGACCTCTCCAGCTTTCAAATGATTGTTATTTATATACAAAATATTTGATAAAGAGAGAAATGTAAAAGTGATTCACAAAACAATTTTTTATTGGTGGAAAAAGTGGAGCAACTAAAATTAGAAATTAATGTATTGGTATTTGGCATACTAACCATGACTAACATATAATATTTTATGTTTTTATATGCAATTTTCAAAATCATGACTTTGTTCGTACGGCTCTGTTTTCATCTTTTAGACAAGACAGCAAACATTTCAGAACTCTCCAATTTAACCTGTAACTTCATTTCATGAACAATTAATTTTTGCCGCTCATCTGTTAGAAATAAATCTAGCAAAAATTTCTTCACGCAATCCATACTATTCAATTTACGAATCAGACTTTGCACAGGATTCTCTAGCTATTTAAATCTGGGTATGTAAAGATAGCGGATACTACTGAAGGTTTTAAAACAAAGAACTCATTTTCCTTGCGGACCAATCATCGTCGAACCGACTGACTGTAAAAAACCTCCGTGTCTTAACTTGTTAGCCCAATGAGCTATGAGGCTCGTTAGGTTCAGAGGACGAGTTACCAGCTGCGACAGACACAAAGAGAAAACTTGCCCTCGCGCCAGAAAACGTTGGTGTGAGACTCGTCTCTAGGGAGACTGGCATCTTCGATGAGACTGTCGGGACATCTTCGATGAGACTGTCGGGACATCTTCGATGAGACTGTCGGGACATCTTCGATGAGAGACTGTCGGGACATCTTCGATGAGACTGTCGGGACATCTTCGATGAGACTGTCGGGACATCTTCGATGAGACTGTCGGGACATCTTCGATGAGACTGTCGGGACATCTTCGATGAGACTGTCGGGACATCTTCGATGAGACTGTCGGGACATCTTCGATGAGACTGTCGGGACATCTTCGATGAGACTGTCGGGACATCTTCGATGAGGCTGATTGTGGATGGAACACTTCACCCCGACTCTATTTCAGTTTGCGTCTTTTCCTCCAAGTAATCGCTGTATCACCTGACCAACGTTAGCTCTGAGACAAAACATAACTAGCAGAACTGAACTCAGCTGAATTCGTTCAAATAACAAGGTCATAAGGTCCACCTCCACAGCCCTTGCACACACCCACAAATAATTTGTCCAGTAACACCATGTCAAAATATTTTTTTTTAAAATTTGTAGTGAGATGGTGTTTTGGGGATTCAAATCCCCTCTTCGAATTGTCTACTTCCTTTGATCTGTCGGTAAAAACTAATGATAAGTGGAACTCTTCGTCGCGCTTTATTGATTGCATAAGCTTTATTGTCTTTTGAACAAATTCATTTTCTGAGGCAATGGTGCCGTGGAAAAAAATTTGCGGCTACGGACCTGATGGAGGTAGGTTCGATTCTCAGCCGATGTGTACATTTATTAAAAGCTTTTCTCGCAGATATTTAGACTATGAGAGAACAAAACGAGGAGCAACTGTATTTGACTTTTATTCAAGACTTTCGAGTCTCTACTATTGCATTACAGAAATTTTTCCTGGTTTGTAATTCTCACCAATGTTGTAAAAAAGGAGTCTTGATGCTGTGACACAACAACTCATCATTTTCTATGTATTTTGTTTTGTTTTAATCATAAACTGTATTGGAATAAATTGGTTTAACAATTACGGCATTGCAAGAGTTTCTTATAAATATCTCATTTTTCTACTTTAAATATTCACATAGACTTAATGATTCCAACATGATGTTAATTATTTCCCATGGTCTCTGACCAGATCATTCATTAGATATTCCAAGCCTAAAATAAGAGTTGTTCTTTGTGCCCTGACAACGAGGCTCTGAGAGTTAACGTCTGCTGGTGTTGACTGTAACATATAAGATAAGATAAGATAAGATAAGATAAGATAAGACTCACGCAATTAGTCTTCTAAGTTGGGAGATTTTGAGTAAGGCGATGTCCAGTTCGTGCTTGACCTTCCAGAGCTGGGTCTCACACAGAGGGTCCTTGCACTTGTGATGTTTGTGGTAGTCTATGGCCTCTATAACAGATTGCTCAAATGTCAACGACTGACCCATGCTCTGTCATAGAATCATAGAAAATCAATAGCTCATAATTTCTGCATCATTTGCATGCTTTTCTCTATTATATTGAAACACACAATTTACAGATAAAAACACAAATTAAGTATAAAAAGTATAAAAACGAGATTTCTACTAATAATAAGTTTAATTAATCCATTTCATTAAAAACAAACTGGATTACAAAATGTATATTGAAGCAGAAAGCTGCCAGGCTATCAAGGCTAAATATAGAGTAGCCTTCAAATGTATTGAGCTTTCGCAGTTAACATTTTACTAGTGAGACAAATATGAAGAAATTTAAGATCAGAAAAACTTCATTCTTTTGTATAAAACAAGTATCTATAGCGCAGCTGCTAAAACTGAGGGTAAGGAAAATGTTCAGATAAATCAAGGCACAAAAACTGACTACCAAACTAACCAATGAGAGACAAGGACACAATTCAGTAACATAGTTCTACATATGATACAAATGACAGACACACGTGACTTACCAAACTAACCAATGAGCAGCATCCACACTTATCCCATCGTTTCAAAGACTTGCGACCAAACCGGAAGTAGATATGTTCTATTATCATGAGTAAAACTCCGAGTATGACACCTCCGCCCAGGAGTATAAACGCAGAGGTAAAGTTTAGTATTCCCAGGGTATGACTTGAAACCCCTCTTTCTTTTTTCTTGTGACACGCCCCTGCTAGCCAGAACTTCTGAAGACGTTCAATTTCACCTGTTGATTGAAGAAATAACAATGCAGCTCTCAGCTAGCGACAGGTGGGAGCAAAAATAATTAGTAGACCTCTTCTAAAATTTACCTGATGAATGCATTGTTTGTGAGCACATTCCAATGGATAAATGCGATAGAATGTATCCAAGATGGATGTCTACACAATTTACGTTGATTTCATTTGTGTGACAGCTTTCAATACAAGTTTAATTGAATTCTATGTTTTAAGAAAAAAAGTCGTAAGTTTAGAGTTGATTGATGCTGTAAAAAAAGGGATGTAACCTAATAAAACATTGAGTGTGAGTTTAAAATCCAAATATTTGAATGTTATTTCAATGATCTCTCAGAAGATCCTTTTTCAATTAGTTCCCATGGATACATTCTTGTGTAGGTTAATACTGGTGTGAATTGTGCTGCCATTACAGAAAATTTCATTTTAATGATTAAATATTTCATTTTCTGATATCATTGATGTTATCTCTCAGTATTGGTTTCACCAGAGAAAAACTTAGAAAAAAAACACCGAAATCATTGAAAGAACTTAATCTTCGTTAAAACTTGATTGTAAGATAACCTATAAGGCGAACTCACTCCATAACCTAGGGACCAGCTGTGACCCGGGGGGGGGATGGCAGGTACAAAGGCGCTGCTATAAACTGATGTAATTTGGGGGGGGTGGGTGGGTTAGCCCTGGGTGCAGTCATGGGGTGGGGGAGAGGAAGGTCCACTATCTTCTTAGCGGTGAGATTAGGAGGAATATAGAAATTTTAAAAATAACGAACTCATTTATACATATTGTAAGTATTTCTTATAACAGGTCTATTGAAATCCTTTGTACAACATCGACATATATCCGAAAGACGAATACATTGATTCTGTGACTTATAGATAAATAATACGACCTAGAAATACATCCCAAAGACGACACAACGCAAGTTGATCTTGTCCCTCATTACTTCTTGTGTCGTCTTCGTTATTTCTCTCTCACTCTCTGGATGGAAATGACGTATTAAAGATAAACAAGTTAAATAGCCACTCAATAACATTTATATCACTAGACTTCGCGTAACTACTGATGAAGGTGGTCAACTATAAGTCTTATACATTTTTAAAAATTGGTCACTTTACTCATGGACCTCGCCAGCAAGTTGTAAGCAGTACAACGGGACAAAAGATTTAACTTAAAATTAAAATATTTAAAAAATCTTTTTTTTTAAAAGGACACGATTTTAACATAATCACTACTTTTAGTTATGTCTCAAATATAAGGGATTTATAGTAAATAAACTTTGTTTTTTCAGCTATTTTTAAAACTTATAATAAAAACTCTTTAAAATTCACGTCTGAAGCCCACACATCTTTTTTAAATCCCTTATATTAACTTCACCGGCGTCTCTCTCTCTCTCTCTCTCTCTCTCTCTCTCTGTCTGTCTTGGGCGGGCGGAAAAACAGAAGTCAAAAATGACCCACTTCCCATGATCCGATCGAACTGAAATTTGGCACACGGACCCGTCTAACCTAACAATGCATCGTATCAAAATTTCAGATCGATCGAACGTACCGTAATTAAATTAATGCATTTTTAATTTATCCTTATATGAGGTATGTTATTTAAATTCACGGTTTGTTATTGTTTTTTTCCCACGTGAAATTTTGAGCTGACGCATTGAGGCAACCCAACGAAGCGACGGGGCGCTTTTGTTTACATTTTACGTGTCACTCTGAGCTCGGTCAAGCGAATCAGTGACCAGACTTTTCCCCTCTCCCCCCTCCCACCCACCCCTCCCCCCTAGGGTTATGAAGCAAACTTGAGTTAAGACAGATTCAGTCTGTAAATGTTTGAAAATAATCAATACTGTTAGTTATGTCTCATACATAAGGGATTTATAGTCAAAAACTTTGTTTTTACGGGTTTGTTTTATTTACCACTATTTTTTTTAAATACCAAACACCTCATAAGCGCCCGCCCAACGTTTTATACCACGGTGTTCAGTCCACGTGGTGAACTCATGGATGTCAACAAAGCAGACGGGTACCGATGCTTATATATAGACTATAGATAAACTAAAAATGCAATAATTTCAATACGATACATTCGATCGATCTGAAATTTTGATACAATGCATTGTTATCCAAGATCTATCTGTGGTAAAAATTTTAGATCTCTAGGACCATCCGAAGTGGTATAACTTTACGTTTCAAGTTTTGAAGGAAGGATGGATGGAAGGATGGATGGATACAACATACAAACATTGTGACTTAAATAAAAGCGTGTAATAAAAGCGTGTAATAAAAGCGTGTAAAAATACCACGCGCTTGAGTGTGTGTCGGTTGGTTAAAATGTTTTTCCACAAATTAGATTCATTTCCACAGCATCGTTTACCGTGGTGTAGTGGTGAAAGCAGAAGACAACAAATTATGGCTCAAGTTTAGTACAACTTTTAGGATTTATTACTCTAGATCAGGGGTGCGCAACTTGCGGCCGTACGGCCGCATGCGGCCGTGGTCACGAAAGTGTGCGGCCGTGGAAATCTGTTTAATTTATAATAACCTGCGGCCGTGGAAATCTGTTTAATTTATAATAACTTGCGGCCGTCAAATATTTGCCATTTGGCAATATATTATTTAAAGTTGTAAACGAAATATTGAATATTCAATAACACTATTAAACACTTTTTATTGCGAAACAAATTACGACTCCAGCTCTAGCATTAGCTGCAGTGTTTAGCGCTCATAGACATTGAAATATCGCAGCTACTCATATTCATTCGCTCCCTATCCCCAACATTTGAATTGTGCGAGGATCTGCTCTCCATGGAGACACTCATTACTTGAACTCGAGGAGAAGACATATTTTGGCAGTTTAAAAAGATTGCATCAACTCGCACGTTGATCTGAAGAACCTGCGAGGCATCTGTACATGGTTGGTAAGCAAAATGGCTTCTTGGCTAGATTTTTGGATTATGTGTTGAAGGATCACGGTAATGACCAGCTCAAAAATCTGCACTGCATTATTTACCAGGGTGTTCTGTGTTCTAAATCTGTTGATTTGGATAAAATTCTGAAGGAAGTGAATCGCATTATCCTTTTCATTCGCGTGAATGCTCTTCACCACCGCTAATTCATAAATATTCTTCACACAAATGATTCGTCGGCTGAAGATGTTCTGTACCACACCAGCGTTCGTTTGTTGTCTCAGGGAGAAACATCTCGCAGTGTTCTGCTGCTACGAAAAGAAATACTGGAATTTTATGCCACGAAAAACAAGGACTGCCCACTGCAGAACCAGGCCTTCTTAAAATCTTTATAGCCTTCCTGGTAGATTTGTTAATTTATATAAAAGGCCTCAAGGCAAAGGAACAACAGCGTGCCTCATGCACAGAAGAGTACAGGATTTCTGTGACAAATGTCGTCTGCTACAGTGCTGCCAGTGACAATTTTGGGAAAAACCTAGCCAACATGTCAAAATAAACCTAGATCCGAAAGAAAGAACCTAGACACGCTAAAAATAAACAAATATGACGTCACAAAGCTCCCCCCCCCCGCCAATGTTGTGTGTGTGTGTGTGTGTGTGTGAAATTGGCATTTCCTACTTAAAATTTAGCATGTTTCAAATAAATTCTATGCTATTTAAGTATGTATTTAGTGCACTACAGCATTCTAATATCGTAACTCGCGCGGAGCCATTTAAAAAGTTGTTTAATAAATTTATTATGAGCAATCAAATATTTAGGTGGAGCTTTCACTTAAAGTTGTGCATTTTTATGTGACGTCACAGTTCTTAAATACCTCCCTCCCCTTGTCACACATCTCACTAAAGTGTGGCCCCCGCCCTTTTAGATGCGTTTTGTCATTTATGGACGCCCCTAAGGTATGTTACACATAATTTTTTGTAAAATATACTTACATCTGCATTTATTCATCACTTATGTCATATTCCTTATAACTCTTATTGGCAATATTATCAGCATTCTTGGCATCATTCTTATTTTGTCTATTACAGACGCTCCTTTTATACAGACTATTATAGAGTATTGAGTCCTACTTTTATCAATTGTTTATGTCTAGTCTTGCATTTTTATGTAAGTTTTAAATGTGGATAGAGTTTTAGTTTTCCTCATTTGATTAGATAACCCATTCCACTTCCGAATCCCGGACGGAAAGAACGAGAATTTTTGTGTGTTTGTTATTGCATACGGAATAGGAAAAGTGTTTTTATAACTGCCGTTATGTCTATCTGAGGGTTGTTTTAGATTATCTTTGGTTTATATCATGAGAATATTCTCTCAACGCAGGCAGAAGAAAATGGTAGAGCTGTTAGGTTTATCATAAAGTCTAATAAAATTGAATATTTTGGCTCATTCAAGCTGTTTTATCGTGTACCAGATTTCTTTAAACAGATGGCAGCGCAACAGTGCCATCTTTCGAATATTCAGTGGTGTAGAGCTATATTTATCATAATATATGACAGAGCAGGTGAAAAGAAATGTTGCCATCTAATGCTTAATTTTATTTTTGAAAAATCGAATTTGTTTACCATAATAATTGCACAAATTTATTAATTTTTGTACTTAAATATCGTTTATTTATTTTTTCAAGAAAAACCTAGATTATGACTATTTTTGAAATAAAAAACCTAGAAACCTAGACAAGTTCGAAAAAACCTAGATCTAGGTTGAAAAACCTAGCGCTGGCAGCACTGGTCTGCTACAAATTTATATTCAACAGCTCAATCTCTATCATTTCCCACAACTCACTGCTCTAATCGAAAGCAATGAAATAAGAAAAAAATGAAATTCCGGCTACATCTTTTTCAGGCGTCCTCGAAGCGCTGTTGGAATTCGAATGTTTTCAGGATTTCAACAAAATTTCAGAAAATATGAAACTCGTTGCTTTTCCACATGTGGTTGAGACAGAGAGAGCGCCGTTGGATGTCCAAATGGAACTGATCGAACTAAAAAATAACGCGCAGCTTGTGAAGAAATTCGAGGACAAAAACGATCTATTGGAGACATGGAAAATAGCTGTGGAGTATCACGAAATAGCAAGAAACACTGTAGTGCTGTTTGGAAGCACTTACATGTGCGAAGCGTCATTTTCACGAATGAAATATCTCAAGAACAAATATCGAACCCGACAGGTTGACACCGATCTGGCGTTAAGAATACGACTGATGATCTCCAGCGAGGGCCCGGACTTTGCGCGACTCTCTGCAAACATCCAAGAGCAAGGCAGCCCCTAATGTCCAGAACTCTAGACTGCTAAGTTACATTGACAGTGTTAATGAAGCAGCGTCTTACTATTTCAATTATTGTGTTGTCAGTGTACTAATGCCACTTAAAAATATACTCATGCTGTACGTGTGTGACATGATGTTAGGTTTACATGATAATGTTAAATATAGTAAAAATATAAGAGAATATCAATGAAAATGTTTTTGTTTGTAATTAAGCACTGTGTTTGCCTACAATACATTATGATTATGTCATTATTATCTCGCGTTGACTATTACCAGAGGTACATTTTTGATAGTGACCGTTTCGTTTTTCAGTGAAAATGTTTTGGCGGCCGTCGCAAAAGTAATTTTTTTTAATGCGGCCGTGAATAGCCCAAAGGTTGCGCACCCCTGCTCTAGATATACCACAACATGTCTTCTTAGCTCAGGGAGCACTTAATATTTGGCGCTTCATTGCAAACAATGTATGGATTTTTAGTTTTGTTAATTTTTTATTATTAGTCATTCTAGTCACTGAAATTGGTTGGGAGACGGGGTGGAGACGGGGTGCACTGTCAGGGAACAGTACTGTCAGGGAACAGCACTGTCAGGGAACATCACTGTCAGGGAACATCACTGTCAGGGAACATCACTGTCAGGGAACATCACTGTCAGGGAACATCACTGTCAGGGAACAGCACTGTCAGGGAACAGCACTGTCAGGGAACAGCACTGTCAGGGAACAGCACTGTCAGGGAACATCACTGTCAGGGAACAGCACTGTCAGGGAACAGCACTGGCAGGGAACAGCACTGTCAGGGAACAGCACTGTCAGGGAACATCACTGTCAGGGAACAGCACTGTCAGGGAACATCACTGTCAGGGAACAGCCGTGGGCAGAGGTCTGAAACAAGCTCCTCAAATATAAAGTGTTTGGAATGTTGTTGCATATTTAAACATGTGACACATGACTATGTTGTTGCATATTTAAACATGTGACACATGACTATGTTGTTGCATATTTAAACATGTGACACATGACTATGTTGAAAATGACTTAATTACAAAAACTGAGTTATAAATGACCGAGTTATCAATAACTGTGTTATAAATGACTGAAATAAATCACTGTTATAAATTGCTTTGTTATAAATGACTTCGTTATCAATGACTGTGTTATAAATGACTGTTATAAATGACTGTGTTATAAATGACTATGTTATAGATGACTTAGTTATAAATGACTGTGTTACAAATGACTGAGTTTTAAATGACATTTACCATCTTCCTGCAGCCTAAGTATTGCCTCGTCCACTAGTCTGACCCATTGTGACCGGTGCGGGAAGGCCACTCCATACCCGGTCTCTGCTATACGTTTGCCAACTGTCTTCAAGCGGCAGCCTACGTCTTTCCCAAACTCGTACTCCAGTGTGGTAGAGTCGTAGATGAACGCTTGAATTTCTCTGACGAAAAGAAAACAAACAAACCATACAATTTGAGTGTTTTAACACTCGGAGAGGTCCACAAAGTTGAGGTTTAAAATTAAACAACCCCGTAAAAACAACGTTTTTGACTATAAATCCCTTATATATGAGACATAACTCAAATGATTGATATGTTTAATGCAATACTCAACACGCGACAAACATTTACAGACTGAACGTAACTGAACTCCCCTTGCTGTAAAACCGTGGGGGAGGTGTGGTCATCAATGGCTGGCTTGAACTCAAGCAAGGGACACGTGTTTGCAAACAACAAAAGACGCTACATTGAGTTATATAGAGATAAACTAAAAATGCATTAATTTAATTACAGTACATTGGATCGATCTGACATTTTGAAACAATGCTTGGTTAGGTGACACGAGTCCATGTGCAAAATTTCAGCTCGATCGCATTACGAGAAGTTGGTCATTTTTTACTTTTGTTTTTTCAGCCCGCCCGCGAAAGAACATAGAGGCAAGATTTCGAAGTTAATATTAGGGATTTAAAAACACGTTACTAAGTACAATGAGTTTTGATTGAGCTGGAGTATAAATACGTCAACTACTTCAGAATCAAATCAAAGATTTCTTTCTTTCAAATCACTAAATTTGATCTGGGTTCTGTGACATAGGAAAAAGCCGTCAATTCCAGCCATTATTTTCTTAAGACCCTGGAGTTGCATTTTTGTTCACCTAGAAGAGGAAGGGGGGCAGCAAAAAAACAACTCAACCCGCCCTGGGCAGCACTGACCACCACTGACCAGCACTGACCGTGTCTTCACAACTGGTTGGAACGTACACAAGTTTCATTTAAAGTTTGATTCTTTGATTTTACTGCTTTACCAAATTAGATGTACCAAAGTTATGAAAAAAGTTGTCCCAAATCATTAAGAGAGTGTAATAAAAATGTAATTGAATTTTTTTTAAACTTAAAAAACCAAGTTTTTTACTATAAATCCTTTATGAAAGAGACGTAACTAAAAGAATGTTCATTATAATACGCAGCGCAAGATCATCCAACAATACAAAATTGTAGTTGTGTCGTAAAACATGTTTAATACAATGCGCACCGATCAGGCATCTAATATATAAAGATGAAAGTTTGTGTGTTTGTTTGTTTGTGTGTTTGTTTGTTACCAATGGAAATCTACACCGTTGGACCCAGGATGCTGAAATTTTGCATGGGGCTCTCATTCGACCCTAGACAGGTCGTAGGCTATGTTTCAACCCCAGGTGACCACCCCTAGGGTAAGGGGGCCCATAATCAGAAAATGTAGAGCCAAATAAAGACAAAATAAATTCTCATTTCGATATTGAACAGCTTCATGCGGGCATTCAAAACGAGTTCATTTTGGTGCGTTATTTTTTACAATACTTTATTTTTAGCTGTGCGCTTTCAAAAATCTTTTATTGTCAAATTACGGTGCGCACCTTTTCGTGTACGCATCTAAAAGTGAGCAGTGTAATTTTATTATAATAACATTCATATTTGTTTTGGCCTTGCGGTACAAAACAGTGGCCTTTTATACAAATACTTTCTTGATATTATAGATCTGTTAACACTATTTCATTACATTTGTCACACGATGTATGGTATTTATTTTTAAATTAAGAGTTTTATTATGTTGTTTCTAATGACTCAAATTTTAATTTAAACAAATAAAAGAAATTGCCCAAGTCAAAAAAGCTTAATCGTAATTTAGAGGAACTATACGTTTGTTTTTCTTAAAATTTGATGCGTGTTCTATATTAATTTTTCTTGCTTATTTTACTTGCTCAATCCCTTAAATTTAATTATTAACGTAAATCATCAAGGAATATTACATGCATATAAAAGCCTACGACCAATGCTGTGTTTTTTTTATTACATACGCTCTATAAATTTACAATTTAAACCTTTCTACCGGACTTATAAACATAAGCATATTAAACTCAATACAAGTGAACCTATAAGCAATTAATTAAGTTGGGCGGCGAATTGAATATGCCATGGTCATTACGCTGTTGCGGAATAACAAAAGCCATTTTAAAAATAGATGTTTAGTCAAACATAGCATCTTTTTTTCCTATTTCGTAAATAATTTATTTATTTTGCAGAAACTAAATCTGTTGTTTGAAATATAATTTACAAACTATGATGTCCCATCGGGAAACATGGTCCAAAACATACTTGAATTCTTTTTTAAAATTATACCTATTACATAAAAGCCGTAAATTTAAATCGTATAACATAGAGACAAATATAAAAAAAAGCATTATATATCATTTCCATATTAAAACACTAATAAATAAAGACTATCAAAAAGTATACAATTTATTTTTGGAGCAGTACTGCATTATAAGACTTCATTTTAAGCGCCCGCCTTTAAATTAACTTTAATTGACTAAAAATTGACTATAATTTGTTCACTTTTGTCCCTTTCTACAAAACGGTCCATTTAGCGATGGATTCCAAAATCTTATATGTTGCTGTTTCACCAAGGGATACAATTCTTTTTTGATTCCCGTTTTGAGATAAGACATTATATTTTGTAAAAAAAAATTCCTGTTTTTGTTTCTGGAAATTAGATAAAGGGCGATTTTTACTAATTACTTTTAGTTCAGAGTTGAGTCGTGCTTAATTGTTTTTAGTATGATTCGTAAATTTTACAGACTTTTAGTCAAATGGGAAGTTGGACCATTAGTGAGAGGGGGCTTAGGCTTTTATTAGTATAGAAAAGGGGAGGGCACTAAATGAAGTTAATCAAGAGAAATACAAAAAAATAAGAAGAAAGTAAATCGTTGCATACACATACATACTTAACAAATAACTATTTGAATATTTTCAACAACATAATAAAACTTGCTCATTACTATAAACTTACTTATTAAAAATAAGAATCAATGATCTTGACATGCATATAAAGGCCTAGGACCTATGTTGTCATTTCATGTTTACATAATTTTATGTTTACATAAGCTAAACAAATTAACTATTTAAACTTTAGCTAACGAACTTATTAAGAAAGTCATTAAACTTAACACAAGTGAACCTAAAGATCACTAATTCCGTGTAGTTAGAAGCATAAAACTCTGGGTGGTTGTTAAGTACACTTCCGTGGTGGTAACGAGCAAAAAAAATATTTAAATATCAATTTTCATATAGCCCATATAATGAAAAAAACGTCTTTGTGCCCCCGGCCCCCATGACTGAATTGCAACTTTTTTACGCAAATGATCGTCGTGAGAGGCTACTCAACAACTTCCCAAAGTTTCATGCTTCTACCTACACGCGAAGTTGGAGAATTCAATTAGTGATGAGTCAGTTTTTTATATAAGAAAAAAACTACATAGCCTATGACCTGTCCCGGGTCAAATGAGGGTCCCATGCAAAATTTCAGCACCTAGGTCCAACGGTGTGGCATTCTATGAGTAACAAAACAAACAAAAGAAACAAACAAACAAACTTTCATCTTTATATATTAGATGGGGTTTTCCCGCTTTGGGAATGTCAATGTTTGACTGTTGCACAGTGCGCACTATTTTGACACATGCTTGGTGTGACGTAGTTTGGTGTGGGATGACGTCAATAGAGAGATATGCTAGAGGGACGATTTTGTAGCGGAGAGCACGCACAGTGTTGTTATTATTTTGCCTTGAAGGATTTCTTTGTTCAATTAAAATATTGATTCTTCTGATGGTGTTTTTACTTATTGAGTTGAAGCCTTGTGAGTCATAAAAATCATTAGAACTTGACATTCTTAAGAAGAACAAATGAAATTAATCTCTTTAGAATGTGTTTTTTAAGATTTTACTATAACTAACCCTACCTAACCAAACTTGAAGTAGTAAACAAGTTTATATATTAGCTTATCTAATACCTTTCAGCCATTTAGTGGTGCTAATAGAATAAATTAAATTCATCTGTTCATTGATGTTAAGAAGGATGAATTAAATACATATATTTATTGATCTTGTGAAGGTTAAATTAAATAAATCTCTTCTGAATATTTTTTTTTGGATCTTATAATCAATACAAAATATCACTAAACAAATTATATATCCAAAACTTAAATTAACACTTCACCTGTTTTACAAATGTCTAAACACAATTGATGTGTCCGAATTAAACAAATAGTCATGGGGTAGCAAAATTTAAACTAATTTAATAATTTACTTATAAGTTACTTATTTATCTAAGTTACTTATAAGTTTATTGATGCTAAAAGGGGGGGGGGAACCTTCAGTATGGTATTTAAGAAGAAAGTTTTAACAAAGGGAAATACTTAAAAGCAGTTGTACACTAAAACAATATATAAGCTATTATGTTCCAATCTTTCTTCAGAGAAATCATGCCCCCAAAAAGAAAAACTCAATTAGGTCGTGTTTCTAAAACGGCAAAGAAGCAAGCCTTACATAGAGAAAATGAAACGAATGAACAAACACAGGCAAGACTTGCTGTTGAGAGAGAAAGAGTTTCAATCAGAAGAGCTAATGAAACCAGTGAACAAACACAGGCAAGACTTGATGATGAGAGAGAAAGAGGTTCCATAAGAAGAGCTAATGAAACCAGTGAACAAACACAGACAAGACTTGATGATAAGAGAGAAAGAGTTTCAATCAGAAGAGCTAATGAAACCAGTGAACAAACACAGGCAAGACTTGATGATGAGAGAGAAGGAGTTTCAATCAGAAGAGCTAATGAAACCAGTGAACAAACACAGGCAAGACTTGATGATGAGAGAGAAAGAGTTTCAATCAGAAGAGCTAATGAAACCAGTGAACAAACACAGGCAAGACTTGATGATGAGAGAGAAAGAGTTTCAATCAGAAGAGCTAATGAAACCAATAAACAAACACAGGCAAGACTTGATGAAAAAAGAGTCAGATCTTCAATGAGAAGAGCAAATGAAACAAAAAAACAAACCCAAATAAGACTTGCAGACCAGAGAAATGGAAATTTAAACAGAAGAAGAAATGAAATGCAGCAAGACCTAAAAGGTGCTGCTCATCAATATGACCCAGATATTCCATACCATCAACATGCAAAGGTCAACATTGGTGAGATGAACTTGATCTGCAAGCATTGCAGTGCATTTAAATGGAAAGATGAGCACCCTGGAATGTGCTGTTCAAATGGCAAAGTTAAACTAGAGACTCTGCAACATCCACCTGAGCCACTTGATCATTTGCTTCAAGGTGTATCTCAAACGTCTAAACGCTTCCTAGCCAACATCAGAAAATACAACTCATGCTTTCAAATGACATCTTTTGGTGCCAGCAAAGAAATTCGTGAACAAGGATTCATGCCAACATTTAAAGTTCAAGGCCAAATTTATCACAGGGCTGGATCTCTGCTGCCAGCTGAAGGCGAACCACAGTTTCTGCAGATCTATTTCATGGGAGACCAAGCTAGAGAAGTCCAACAAAGATGTGCAAACTTTCCAGACTTGCAACAAAATGTTGTTTTGGAGTTGCAAGAACTCCTACATGCAAACAATGCCTACCTTCAAATTTTCAAGACAGCTCTAGAAAGAATGCCAACTGATGAATACAAAGTTGTGATACGAGCTGACAAAGCACCAAGACATGAACACCAAAGGCGGTTCAATGTACCAACATTTGATGAAGTGGCCATTGTCATGGTAGGAAATGAATTTGACAGACGTGACATTGTCCTTCAAAAGCGAAACAACCTTCTCCAAAGAGTTGCAGAAACTCATCGCTCTTATGATGCTCTGCAATATCCCCTAATGTTTTGGCAAGGTGAAGATGGGTACTCCTTTGGCATTCCTCAGACAAACCCAGACACGGGAAACAATGTTTTGGGTAAAAAGGTTACAGCAATGGACTTTTATGCATATCGAATCATGATTCGCAGTGGTGAAGATAACCATCTCTTGAAATTTAGACAGCTGTTCCATCAATTCATCGTAGATATGTACGCGAAAATTGAAAGTGAACGCTTGCTCTACATCCGTCTAAATCAAAAGAAGCTGAGAGTTGAAGACTACATTCACCTCAGAGATGCCATTGCAAATGATGCCAATCCAAATGATCTGGGGAAAATGGTTATCTTGCCAGCAACATTTACAGGAAGTCCAAGACACATGCATGAGTACACTCAAGATGCTATGACTTATGTCAGAAATTATGGAAGGCCAGATTTGTTTATCACCTTTACATGCAATCCACTATGGCAAGAAATTCAGGCTCATCTTTTACCTGGCCAATCAGCAGTGGATCGACATGATTTGGTTGCTAGAGTCTTCAAACGAAAACTATCAAAATTAATGGGAGTCATTACAAAAAGTCATGTCTATGGTGAAACGAGATGCTGGATGTACTCAATTGAATGGCAGAAGAGAGGCTTACCCCATGCACACATCCTAATCTGGCTGATGAAAAAATTACGACCTAATCAAATTGACAATGTAATCTCAGCAGAAATACCAAACTCTACACAAGATAATTTTTTGTTTGAAATTGTTGTGAAAAATATGCTGCATGGACCCTGTGGAAACTTGAACAGAAACTCTGCTTGCATGGTTGATGGGAAATGCTCAAAAAAATATCCAAGGAATTTGATACAAGAAACTAAAACTGGTGAAGATGGCTATCCTGTGTACAGACGCCGTAAACCAGGAGATGGTGGTTTTACTGCAAAAATCAAAATGAAGGTTGGTTCAACATATCAAGAAATAGAAATGGACAACAGATGGGTGGTTCCCTACACTCCAATTTTGACAAAAATGTTTCAAGCTCACATAAATGTCGAATCTTGCCAATCTGTCAAGGCCATCAAATACATCTGCAAGTACGTCAATAAAGGAAGTGACCAGGCCGTTTTTGGTCTTGAAGGAAACCAAGAGAATCCAGATGAGGTGCAAAAATTTCTAATGGGTCGTTACATCAGCAGTAATGAAGCAGTCTGGAGAATTTTGAATTTCCAAATTCATGAACGGTATCCAACAGTTGTTCACTTGAGTGTTCATCTTGAAAATGGGCAAAGAGTATACTTCAACCAAGAAAATATATATCATCAAATTCTGGAGCCACCAAGAACAACTTTGACAGCTTTTTTTCAACTGTGCCAACAAGACGACTTTGCAAAAACCATTCTCTATTGTGTTGTTCCAAGGTACTATACTTGGAATGCTTCTCAAAAATTATTTAAACGCCGAAAACAAGGAGCAGATGTTGAATATCATCCAGGGATAAAATCTTCAGATGCATTGGGACGTGTGTACACCGTTCACCCATCTAATGCAGAATGCTTCTTTTTGAGGATGCTACTTCATGTTGTTAGAGGACCAACATCCTACACTGACTTAAAAACTGTTGATGGTCATGTGTGTGCTACATTTAGGGAAGCTTGCCAAATGCAAGGGCTACTAGAAAACGATCACCATTGGGTCTTGACCATGGAGGAGGCGTGTACATCTCAATCACCTACCCGTTTGAGACATCTGTTTTCAATTTTGCTGACAACATGCTCTGTTTCTAATCCACTTGCTCTCTGGGATACATTTAAAACATATTTGAGTGAGGACATTATGTTGCAAACCAAGAGAGAGAATCAAACACTGCTAATTGAGTTCTCTAATGAGATTTACAAAAGGTGTCTTATGTTGTTGGAGGATTTGTGTGTATCAATGTCAGGAAGGAACCTTGACCAGTTTGGGTTACCAACGCCTCAAAGAAATGAAAACAATCTTCAGAATAGTGAAATTCTACGAGAACAAAATTATAACACAAATGAATTGATGGCCTATGTCTCAGAAAATCAACCACGTTTAGTTGAGGATCAAAGAGCTGCCTACATTCACATCTTAGAACTGGTTACCTCAAAAAAAGGTGGAATCATATTCCTTGATGCTCCAGGAGGTACAGGTAAAACATTTGTGATCAATTTGCTCTTGGCTACAATCAGACGAGACAAAGGTATTGCTCTAGCCGTTGCTTCTTCTGGCATAGCATCAACATTGCTTGCCGGGGGTAGAACAGCTCATTCTGCCTTCAAGTTACCTTTGAACATGAACCATTCTGAGAATGTAACCTGCAACATATCAAAAGGATCAGGAAAGGCCAAGGTACTAGAACAGTGTTCTCTCATTGTCTGGGATGAGTGTACAATGTCACACAAGCGAGCTCTTGAAGCCTTGAACAACACTCTTCAGGATTTAAAAGGAAACACAAAACTAATGGGAGGAACAGTTGTGGTATTAGCTGGAGATTTTAGACAAACTTTGCCTGTCATTCCAAGGTCAACACCAAGCGATGAGTTGAATGCCTTCCTCAAAGCTTCAACTCTGTGGAAACAGGTCAAGAAAATGACTCTGACCACCAACATGAGAGTCCATTTACATGGAGATAATGCAGCAGGCTACTTCTCACATCAATTGCTTCAACTTGGCGATGGAAAGTGGCAGGTAGACCCAGCATCAGGAACAGTTTCTTTCCCATCAAATTTTTGCACTGTAGCAAAGTCACTTGAAGAGTTGAAACTTGCCGTTTTTCCAAACATCCAAGACCAGTTTAAAAATCCTGAGTGGTTGTGCGAAAGGGCCATTCTTGCTCCAAAGAATTCAAGTGTCAACAGCATCAATTCTCAAATTCAAAATTTTCTACCAGGCATTTCAAACAACTACAAATCTATTGATACGGTTACAGATCCGGCCCAAGCTGTTTACTATCCAACAGAATTTTTGAATTCATTAGATCCTCCTGGCATGCCATCACATAACTTGGAACTTAAAATCGGAGCTCCTATCATAC
The DNA here is from genome assembly GCA_944989445.1 of Ampullaceana balthica. Classification (NCBI taxonomy): domain Eukaryota; kingdom Metazoa; phylum Mollusca; class Gastropoda; family Lymnaeidae; genus Ampullaceana; species Ampullaceana balthica. The sequence goes on from CALYLW010000201.1 coordinate 677,374, forward strand.
TTCTGAGAAATTTGGATCCCCCTAAACTATGCAATGGAACACGATTGAGCATCAAGCATCTCTTACCTCATGTAATAGAAGCCACAATTTTGACAGGCTGCGCCAAAGGAGAAGATGTCTTCATCCCAAGAATTCCACTCATACCAACAGATATGCCTTTTGATTTCAAGCGCCTCCAGTTTCCAATCAGGCTTGCATTTGCCATGTCTATCAACAAGGCACAGGGACAGTCTTTAAAAGTGGCAGGCATTGTACTTGAGGAAGCATGCTTTGCCCACGGACAGCTATATGTGGCATGTTCTAGAGTTGGGTCACCAACAAATCTTTTCATTTTTGCACCAGACGGAAAAACCAAAAATATAGTCTATCGACAAGCCTTAATATAAGCAATATATAAATTACATGTACTTATTTTTAATTACATTGCAATTTATTTTTTAAATTGTTTTTCAATGAATGAATTGAAATATTTTTTTTAAAAATCTGTTGACTATTATTTTAATCGTGCGACGCCGGGTAACCCGGCTAGTATGTTTATAAAAAGTGTTGTCAATAAAATACGCATCTTATTGCGCGACAGAAAGGTTGTTCAATATAATGCGCACTCTTACACTCTATCTGAAAAAATAACATGATACATAGGAATAAATAAAATAATCTAAAAATTCAATAATTTAATTACAGAAAATGCGATCGATCTGAAATTTTGATACATAGTTTTTATCATCGCCAGAAAACTGCCTGCTAAATTTCAGCTCGCTAGCTTACGAGGAAGTGTGTTAAAAATATTCGATCCATAGTTTTTGGCGACAAGCAAGCACGCAAGCAAGCAAGGGTTCAGACACCATGAGTTAATATAAAGGATTTAAAAATTGAAGATTTTTCTATTTATTTAAAAGAGTTTTTGAAGCTCAGAACAGGACGAGAATGGTTGACTAGCAAGGACAATTAACGCTATACAATCAAAGCGCAGTGGACATGGTGGACTAGCATGGACAATTAGCGCTTCAAACGGATGCCATCATCATACTCATCATAGCAATAATTTAAAAAAACAATACACGTTTTTGTGTTACTTTAAACAAAATTTAAAACATTTGTTTTTTTTTCCAAGTGTATCAATTGTAGATCCGAAAATGATACTTTAAAGTAAGCATTCAAATGTAGACGATGTAACAATTTTACTATCATATTTAAGCATTGGTAGGATCTAATTTAAAAAAAAAGATATTAAAATAAAAATAATTCCACTTCCATTTGGCTTGTACTTACAGATGTTTTAAGGTGGATTGTACTTACTGGTGTTTTAAGGTAGTTTGTAATTACTGGTGTTTTAAGGTGGCTTGTACTTACTGGTGTTTTAAGGTAGTTTGTACTTACTGGTGTTTTAAGGTGGATTGTACTTACTGGTGCTTCAAGGTGACTTCTACTTACTGGTGTTTTAAGGTGGTTTGTACTTACAGGTGTTTTAAGGTGGTTTGTACTTACAGATGTTTTAAGGTGGTTTGTACTTACAGATGTTTTAAGGTGGCTTGTACTTACTTGTGTTTTAAGGTGGTTTGTACTTACAGATGTTTTAAGGTGGTTTGTACTTACAGATGTTTTAAGGTGGTTTGTACTTACAGATGTTTTAAGGTGGCCTGTACTTACTGATGTTTTAAGATGACTTTTACTTACTGGTGTTTTAAGGTGGTTTGTACTTACTGGTGTTTTAAGGTGGTTTGTACTTACTGGTGTTTTAAGGTGGATTGTACTTACTGGTGCTTCAAGGTGACTTCTACTTACTGGTGTTTTAAGGTGGTTTGTACTTACAGGTGTTTTAAGGTGGTTTGTACTTACAGATGTTTTAAGGTGGTTTGTACTTACAGATGTTTTAAGGTGGCTTGTACTTACTTGTGTTTTAAGGTGGCTTGTACTTACTTGTGTTTTAAGGTGGTTTGTACTTACAGATGTTTTAAGGTGGCTTGTACTTACATATGTTTTAAGGTGACTTGTACTCACTGGTGTTTTAAGGCCTGGATAGCTGACTTGACATTGGTCTGGGCGTATTTACTCATGTAAGTATGGATCTGCTCGTAGTTTTTGGCAATATTCAAGTCTGTTGACGAGTTTCCGATGGTGGCGAACTTAAATGGTGGCTGACGATGGTGGGGATTTTTCAACTGTGAACGAAATTCCATAAAATTGAACATAATTGATTTTATTTCAATAACATTTAATCCAATGAAATGTAACTCAATTAAATTTAAATCAATCAAATTAAATTCAAGAAATATAACTTAATAAAATCTAAGTCAATGAAATTTAATTCAATAAAACCTTAATCAATGAAATTTTGAATCCGCAATCATTAATTTAATGGATATTGTTGATATTGTGTTTGAAAAAGTTTTTCAATGAGAATTCATAAATATCTGTTAGAAATGTAAACAGACAAAACAAAAATGCTGTGTATATTTAGAAACACTTAGAGTACAATGTCATTTTGTTAAGGTTTTGGTAATGTTTGTAAAGCACAGTGAGCCCAGCCATAGGTTGGTGTACTGCGTTGGTGTACTACGTTGGTGTACTGCGTTGGTGTACTACGTTGGTGTACTGCGTTGGTGTACTACGTTGGTGTACTGCGTTGGTGTACTACGTTGGTGTACTACGTTGGTGTACTACGTTGGTGTACTACGTTGGTGTACTGCGTTGGTGTACTACGTTGGTGTACTGCGTTGGTGTACTACGTTGGTGTACTACGTTGGTGTACTGCGTTGGTGTACTACGTTGGTGTACTACGGTGGTGTACTACGGTGGTGTACTACGGTGGTGTACTACGTTGGTGTACTACGTTGGTGTACCAAGCTATACAAGTGTACACATAAAGAAGTAAATGCTTGTTCAAACTCAGCCCAGAGACATCTTTTCATTTTCTAATCCTATAAACAAATACAGCGACTCAAACAAATGTCCCCATTTTTCAAGCATTACTTTTTGGTTTCAACTATTGATGAATTTCACTCTGAACACATTTCATTTCTCTAATTGAAACAATACATCAATATATCAATACATCAATACATCAATATCAGATTGAATCAGCAGAAACAGATTACATAATTTTTCCACAATGGGCTTTGATTTGCGTTCTGTAATATCCACAGTATCAAAAGTGACTTAAATTACAAATCATTCCCTCCGTTCCTAAAGTAGCTTAAATTATCAAACATTCCCTCCGTTCCTAAAGTGGATTAAATTATCAAACATCCCCTCCGTTCCTAAAGTGGATTAAATTATCAAACATTCCCTCCATTCCTAAAGTGGATTAAATTATCAAACATCCCCTCCGTTCCTAAAGTGGATTAAATTAATTCAAATACCTTTCAATATTAGTGTGTTTTAAAAAATGACTTACCCTCCAGTCCTGAATGCCACTCAGATCATAGTAGTCGTCCTTGGTGATCATAAAAGCTGCCAGGTTGGCTGTGTAGGACGCGCAGAAGACCACAGCAAAGAGAGCCCAAATGTTGGCCAAGAAACGGCTGGCACACCCTCTGGGTTGGTCAGTAGACACACTGGCCCCAAAGAGCATGGCCCAGATCAACCAGAACGAGCGGAACAACGAGAATTTATGAACTGGAGGAAAGAACGAAATGATACACAATGAAAATTTGAGATTTTTCTTCAATCTTAGGTTTAAAATCGTGATAGTAGACAATTAGAAACTTGTAATAAAATGTAAGCCATTTGACAGAAATGGTTGTAAATGTTTTATTTTAGGTTTAGAGCTAGTCTTCAGCTTTTCATAAATAATTATTTGCATCAAATATTAAAGACTTTATTATAACACTTGTTTCTGAATCCTGACTTACCACTAAGTGGAGTTTTGCCCTGGTCCAGGCCGTAGGGACTGAGCCATTCAAATATAAAGATAGAGGCCCCAGTGGCGTGGACACTGAAGACAAGTATAAGACTCCAGGAGGGGTAGTCGTAGGGTTCTGTTTAGGGGTCATGCAAAGGTCAAGTTATTGATATTTATCAGATTATAATAATCACATATGTATTGTATCTTTTCAATTTGATGGTTCCAAATTTTGAAATTAAACTCATTTTTTCCTAAAAGATATGAAATAAATGCTGAAAAAGCTTCATAAAAAATAAACTACAACCATAAAATCAACACACACAAAATTACTACCACATAATTTTGTTTCATATGAATGTTTTCACACGTATGAGGTAACTGAGTTAGCAGGTGACTGATAAACTTGAAAATTGTTTATTTATTTTCTTTGTTTTCGCTCATGTCACTTTCACAAGATTTGTTTGCTTTAAACTTGAAACTCTGACCTTTAACTACCATGATTTCAAGCTAGCATTTAAGGCTTAGAGAGATGATTGACAGGGGCGTACCCAAGAAGGCGGTTGGTGAGATGGCCCCCTCCCTGATGGCCACGATGATGGTGATCCCAGTCTGAAGGAAGGGTACCGAGAAGTCAACGACTTGGGAACGTTCTGGTGTGATGGCCAGTGCCCCCATGGCCATGTCAGCTTTGTGGTGGATCAACATTCCCAACATGCCGTTCCAGTCTGTCTCATTTTTCTACAGTGGGGAAACAAACATTTTATAACATTGGAAAATTTTCAATATTTGATTATAAAAGTTGTTGCCTAGCTTGTTATACATATATATGTTTGTCCGTCGGAATGCTCAAGGACCATTCTCATCATATTAGTCACGTGGGTGAGGTGGGAGCTGGCGTAATGTGTTGTTATGCCCAAGGAAAGAACAGAAAAGGTGGGTACACCCTATTGTTATTTTTATTTGAAATTCAAAATATTAATTTTTTGAATGTTTGTTTTGTGTCACAATTGAAGTTTTATAAAATTTCGTTTTATATGCTGACGATATCTCTAAAAACGGCCAAATTTCTAGCAAATATGGTAGCTCTAAACAGATAAAACACCTGCCATATTTCCAGAAACTATGGTAATCATGCAAGGTATGACAACTCTAACCTACGCGATAAGACAACTCTTACCTACGTGATAAGACAACTCTAACCTATGAGATAAGACAACTCTAACCTACAGGATAAGACAACTCTAACCTATGAGATAAGACAACTCTAACCTACGAGATAAGACAACTCTAACTTACGAGATAAGACAACCATTACCTATGAGATAAGAAAACTCTAACCTACGAGATAAGACAACTCTAACCTACGTGATAAGACAACTCTAACCTACGTGATAAGACAACTCTAACCTATGAGATAAGAAAACTCTAACCTACGAGATAAGACAACTCTAACCTATGAGATAAGACAACTCTAACCTACAGGATAAGACAACTCTAACCTTGGAGATAAGACAACTCTAACCTACGAGATAAGAAAACTCTAACCTACGTGATAAGACAACTCTAACCTACGTGATAAGACAACTCTAACCGACGAGATAAGACAACTCTAACCTACGTGATAAGACAACTCTAACCTACAGGATAAGACAACACTAACCTACGAGATAAGACAACTCTAGCCTACGTGATAAAACAACTCTAAACTACTTGATAAGACAATTCTAACCTACAGGATAAGACAACTCTAACCTACGAGATAAGACAACTCTAGCCTACGAGATAAGACAACTCTAACCTACGAGATAAGACAACTATAACCTACGAGATAAGACAACTCTAACCTACGAGATAAAACAACTCTAACCTACGTGATAAGACATTTCTAACCTACATGATAAGACAACTCTAACCTACGAGATAAGACAACTCTAACCTATGAGATAAGACAACTCTAACCTACGAGATAAGACAACTCTAACTTACGAGATAAGACAACTATAACCTACGAGATAAGACAACTCTAACCTACGAGATAAAACAACTCTAACCTACGTGATAAGACATTTCTAACCTACATGATAAGACAACTCTAACCTACGTGATAAGAAATTTCTAACCTACATGATAAGACAACTCTAACCTACGAGATAAGACAACTCTAACCTACGAGATAAGACAACTCTAACCTACGAGATAAGACAACACTAACCTATGAGATAAGACAACTCTAACCTACAGGATAAGACAACTCTAACCTACGAGATAAGACAACTCTAACCTACGCGATAAGACAACTCTAACCTACGTGATAAGACAACTCTAACCTACAGGATAACACAACTCTAACCTATGAGATAAGACAACTCTAACCTACGTGATAAGACAACTCTAACCTACGTGATAAGACAACTATAAACTACGTGATAAGACAACTCTAACCTATAGGATAAGACAACTCTAACCTACGAGATAAGGCAACTCCAAACTACGAGATAAGACAACTCTAACCTACGAGATAAGACAACTCTAGCCTACAGGAAAAGACAACTCTAACCTACGAGATAAGACAACTCTAACCTACGAGATAAGACAACTCTAACCTACAGGATAAGACAACTCTAACCTACGAGATAAGACAACTCTAGCCTACAGGATAATACAACTCTAACCTACGAGATAATACTTCTCTAACCTAAGAGATAAGACAACTCTAGCCTACAGGATAAGACAACTCTAACCTACAGGATAAGACAACTCTAACCTACGTGATAAGACAACTCTAACCTACGAGATAAGACAACTCTAACCTACGAGATAAGACAACTCTAACCTACGTGATAAGACAACTCTAACCTACGAGATAAGACAACTCTAACCTACGAGATAAGACAACCCTATTGAATACTCTCATTAATATGTTGGACAAATGTCTCTGCTGATAAGGCATTCCTCCCAATTTATTCGTTTTTACAAACGTAACTTCTCTATAATAGCAAATAGCTTTCAAAAAATTCGATTATCAATGTAAGTCAGCAAAGTGAATGCCACATTTTAAAACGGTTCATTCAGTGGTTAATGCTATTCACACTTATGTCATAATCGTCTTTCCATCACATGCACATAACAAACATACTCATTATTCATTTGTTTAAAAAACTAGATCAACAGATATCAGGTAAACAGCAATCCCGGATTTATTACATGCCGTCATAACACTCCAAGGGGCCCATAAACTAAATCAGACTGACACTCCAGGGGGGCCCAAAAACTAACTCAGACTTACTCTAAAAACCATTTCCTTCTAACCAGATCTTGAGCACCTGCAGTCTCGTTCTTATCCCCCTTACATCTCGTCACATCCATTAACACGTGAGGTCAGGTCGGACATTCCTTGAATTCAACCCTCAAGTCCTAACATATGTTATATTCAATAAACAAATGTCGGCTATTTTGCTAAGTTGTTTACCACAGTGCCTTCAAAATGGTATACGTTATTGAGACATCATTTCTTCAATAAGGTATACGTTATTGAGACATCATTTCTTCTATGAGCTTCTGGTGCAAAGTAGGAGTTTGATCAATGAAAGTGAAACCATACCATGACGAATATTGACAAGTATTTATTAAAGTACATCAACAGGTGCTTCACTAATAGGACTTTCATGGCAATGACTTTAAGAAATAGGACTTGAATTAATGAAAATATATATTAGAATGATATATTTATGGGAAGCACATTGTTAAGGCTTTAATTAATAAGACTTGCATCAGTAGGACTTAGCTGATAGGACTTTCATCCGTAGGACTTAAACTGATATGACGTCCCGTTAATAGGACTTAAACTGATAGGACTTCCATTAGTAGGACTTATACTGATAGGACTTCCATTAGTAGGACTAAAACTGATAGGACTTCCATTAGTAGGACTCTTACATTGATATGACTTTCTCTAGTGGAACTTAAATTGCTAGGACATTCATCAATAGAACTTTCATTGATGGCACATTCATCAGTAGGACTTACATTGATAGGACATTCATCAGTAGGACTTACATTGATATATGACATTCATCAGTAGGACTTTCATTGATAGGACATTCATCAGTAGGACTTTCATTGATAGGACATTCATCAATAGGCCTTACATTGATAGGACATTCATCAGTAGGACTTAAGTTGATAGGAAATTCATCAGTAGGACATACATTGATAGGACATTCATCAGAAGGACTTAATTTCATAGGACATTCATCAGTAGGACTTTCATTGATAGGACATTCATCAGTAGGACTTTCATTGATAGGACATTCTACAGTAGGACTTACATTGATAGGACATTCATCAGTAGGACTTACATTGATAGGACATTCATCAGTAGGACTTACATTGATAGATCATTCATCAGTAGGACTTTCATTGATAGGACATTCATCAGTAGGACTTTCATTGATGGGACATTCATTAGTAGGACTTACATTGCTATGAAATTCATCAGTAGGACTTACATTGATAGGACATTCATCAGTAGGACTTACATTGATAGGAAATTCATCAGTAGGACTTACATTGATAGGACATTCATCAGTTGGTCTTTCAGTGATAAGACATTCATCAGTAGGACTTATATTGATAGGACACTCATCAGTATGACTTTGATTGATAGGACATTCATCAGTAGGACTTACATTGATAGGACATTCATCAGTAGGACTTAAGTTGATAGGAAATTCATCAGTAGGACTTAAATTGATAGGACATTCATCAGTTGGACTTACATTGATAGGACATTCATCAGTAGTACTTACATTCATAGGACATTCATCAATAGGACTTACACTGATAGGACATTCATCAGTAGGACTTTCATTGATAGGACATTCATCAGTAGGACTTTCATTGATAGGACATTCATCAGTAGGACTTTGATTGATAGGACATTCATCAGTAGGACTTTCATTGATAGGACATTCATCAGTAGGACTTACATTGATAGGACATTCATCAGTAGGACTTACATTGATAGAACATTCATCAGTAGGACTTACATTGATAGAACATTCATCAGTAGGACTTACATTGATAGGACATTCATCAGAAGGACTTACATTCATAGGACATTCATCAGTAGGACTTACACTGATAGGACATTCATCAGTAGGACTTTCATTGATAGGACATTCATCAGTAGGACTTTCATTGATAGGACATTCATCAGTAGGACTTTGATTGATAGGACATTCATCAGTAGGACTTACATTGATAGGACATTCATCAGTAGGACTTACATTGATATGACATTCTTCAGTAGGACTTACATTGATAGAACATTCATCAGTAGGACTTACATTGATAGAACATTCATCAGTAGGACTTACATTGATAGAACATTCATCAGTAGGACTTACATTGATAGGACATTCATCAGTAGGACTTTCATTGATATTACATTAATCAGTAGGAATTTCATTGATATTACATTAATCAGTAGGACTTTCATTGATAGGACATTCATCAGTAGGACTTACATTGATAGGACATTCATCAGTAGGACTTACATTGATAGAACATTCATCAGTAGGACTTACATTGATAGAACATTCATCAGTAGGACTTACATTGATAGGACATTCATCAGAAGGACTTACATTCATAGGACATTCATCAGTAGGACTTACACTGATAGGACATTCATCAGTAGGACTTTCATTGATAGGACATTCATCAGTAGGACTTTCATTGATAGGACATTCATCAGTAGGACTTTGATTGATAGGACATTCATCAGTAGGACTTACATTGATAGGACATTCATCAGTAGGACTTACATTGATATGACATTCTTCAGTAGGACTTACATTGATAGAACATTCATCAGTAGGACTTACATTGATAGAACATTCATCAGTAGGACTTACATTGATAGGACATTCATCAGTAGGACTTTCATTGATATTACATTAATCAGTAGGAATTTCATTGATATTACATTAATCAGTAGGACTTACATTGATAGGACATTCATTAGTAGGACTTACATTGATAGGATATTCATCAGTAGGACTTTTATTGATAGGACATTCATCAGTAGGACTTTGATTGATAGGACATTCATCAGTAGGACTTACATTGATAGGACATTCATCAGTAGGACTTTGATTGATAGGACATTCATCAGTAGGACTTACATTGATAGGACATTCATCAGTAGGACTTACATTGATAGGACATTCATCAGTAGGACTTACATTGATAGAACATTTATCAGTAGGACTTACATTGATAGGACTTCCATAGCTCCCATCAGCCACCTCAAACAAGTCAACATCGAAGTTCAACTTCTCACTCAGTCGTTTGAGAAGATCAATGGACAGACCAGTGCAGCAGACGTCCTTCGTGGTGTTGCCCTGTCTGTTGGTGGACAGACACAAACATTCAAAATATTCTCTATGACGTCTCACTATCCGTCACATAGCCAAATGTGATAAATACTTATCTGATGTCGATGTAACTACGTGAATGGTCATGAACATTAAGCTAAAAAGACAAATAACACTCCTATATAATAAAAGGCAAAGTTCTGTCCGTTCTGTCCGGTCATCGATAGCGATTGGTCCCTCAAACACATATGACTTCCTTCTACAGCAAATGACTGGCGGAGAAAAACTAGGTATCATTTACATATAGAGCGACGTTCAAAACGAGTTATTTTGGTGCAGTTTTTTTCCCCAAGAGTTTATTTTGAGCGGTTCGCGTTGGGATTTGTAATAAAAAACTTTGTATTTACGGATTATTTATTGTAACTCTGAACAGACCATGGTGTGTGTGTGTGGGGGGGGGGTAGGGTCTCTGGAAAGACCACGGTGTTGGGGGAGGTAGGGTCTCTTGACAGACCACGATGTGGGGAAATAGGGTCTCTGGACAGACCACGGTGTTGGGAGATGGGGTCTCTGGACAGACCGGCGGTGTGTGTGGGGGGGGGGAGAGCTAGGGTCTCTGGACAGACGGGGGTTGGTTATGTTGTTATAACTATAATGTATAGTATTTTTGACGTAATACACATGCATGGCTGGTCGAGACGGCGGGTCTCTCGACAAACTGCGGTGGAGGGGATGTAGGGTATCGCGACAGACAGCTGTGTTGGGAGGGGGAGTTAGGCTCTCTTGACAGATCGCGCTGTGGGAAGGTGGAGGTAGGGTCTCTGGACAGACGGGGGTGGATAATGTAGTGATGTCCTTCCATGAACTTCACGGGTCACCCTACACTTATTCCCGTCCTTGGACGGGCTTTGTTGCTAGTATATCAATAAGCATTTAATTTCGACTTTTAAAAATCCTCACTTCCCTGAAGAAAAATTTAAAGCAAATTTGGTTTAAATTTTATGTCTTGGCGAGGGAAAGTTTCGGGAGGATGATGCTTATCTTATCTTATAACAGGTAAGATTGCAATGAATGATAAACCATTAGTCAACTGGATAGCGATTTAAAAGCCTTCACAATAAGGACAAAAAAATCTGTGACAACTATAAATGTGAATATTTTTCGTTGTACTGAACATACCAATAGAAACTCAAAGAAATTGATTTAAAACAGAATAGAGATTTATTTGATTCCTACAAATGTGTAGCACTTGTGCGGTCGACTAGATTAAAACCAAAGTATTAGACGTCTGAAGCCATTACAAACCTTTGGAGCTTGTCATCACGGTCGTAGATCCTGCAGGGCAGAGCGTTGGTTTCACACCCGTTCTCATGCGTCAGAGTTTCGTTCTTCAGATCTGAGTAGATAACGTGGGGGTCCTCAGCCCACGTGACAACTTTCAATACGTACTTCTCGGGTTTGCCTTTCGGTGGGTTCGATACCCCTCCCGGCCACACGATACCGGAAATGCTGAGATTGTGTCCGTTCCAATCAGCTATCTGATATATAGGATGAATGGAAACATGTGTGGCAAGTTTGGTGGCAAATACCATAATCGTAATCGAGTTATTTAAACCAGCCTAGCGAATTTTTAGGTTTATTTCAAAGCTAATAGAGTTGCTACCATATGATTCCTAAGCGTTGCATATACATCCCCTGACCCAATAAGAATCATTGTATTTTTATAGCACATAAAAAAAGGATTCCTTCACTACTAGTTCATTTTGTCTATGAAGATATGCCACCTTCTTCTTTTTTTATACATTTTAAAAGCATTGAGATAAAAGCCAGTGATTTCAAAGATATATTTGATAATGTCATTAGTCTTAAATCAAGATAAGAGATATGTTTGGAATATCTGCACTCGTTTACCTTTCTCAAAGTTTGCCTCGGTGACGATTGACGCCTTCTGCGGCGCTGAACCCTTTCCCCATAGGTCACGAAGGTCGCATTTTGCTCTAGAGTCTTGACCTGAACATCCTCACGGTCGCTGTCCGGCATCTCGTGCCTGTGACCCCGCCTTCTGGTCAGTTTGTCTCGGTCCAGATGTCTTATTCTGTCCACACCGAATAATCCAGTTCGCCGGGTGGCACTCGGTATTTCTGAAGGAAACACGCTTTGTCCGACTGAGCGTTCCATGTCACGGCTGGTTGGTGATGGTTGACCCGGCTCGCTCGTGTCTTCGTTTTTGTTATCAACGCTGTCTACAGAAGACGATGTAGGATGTGCCTGAAAAACGGATGATCCGGAAGTTCTATTGAAAACACGAGTTTGATTGGAGTCCGAATTGTCTCCGAATGAGCTCCGATAGGGGAACCTGTTGGGTGAAAAACCTCTTGAGAGGGGAGTCCTTGTGACACTTTCTCTTGAGAAGGGAGCCCTTGTGACACTTTCTCTTGTCAAACTTCCTGAATCCCGGGACTGTGACTGAGAAAAACCGCTATCTCGACCTCTTGAGAAAGGAGATTCTCTGTTTCCGGTTATTGAAGACTCTGGTGCGGACACATCTCTTTTTGGAGAAACTCTGAAGATAGATATTTCATGACTCTATCAACACACAACTCTAAAGATAGATATTTCATGACTCTATCAACACACAACTCTGAAGATAGATATTTCATGACTCTATCAACACACAACTCTGAAGATAGATATTTCATGACTCTATCAACACACAACTCTGAAGATAGATATTTCATGACTCTATCAACACACAACTCTGAAGATAGATATTTCATGACTCTATCAACACACAACTCTGAAGATAGATATTTCATGACTCTATCAACACACAAAAAAAAACTGCATTAAATGTAGTTATATAGACATTTTATTGTTACACCCAAATACATTAATTTGATAGTCGTTTATTTACATGCACGTCATTACAAGCCGCTTCTTTTTTAAAGTTTTGAAACAGCCATTTATATGGATGGTTGATATATTGTGGCCATACATTGATCGTATAATATCACATAGTGCCATATATGGATGGTTGTTATATTGTGGCCATACATTGATCGTATAATATCACATAGTGCCATATATGGATTGTTGTTATATTGTGGCCATACATTGATCGTATAATATCACATAGTGCCATATATGGATGGTTGTTATATTGTGGCCATACATTGATCGTATAATATCACATAGTGCCATATATGGATGGCTGATATATTGTGGCCATACATTGATCGTACAATATAACATAGTGCCATAGTTGTCCAAAGTGGTTTGATCAATTCATGACACATAATCCTGCTTGATTTGCTTTAGTTACATTTGTTGACAAATGAAGGGCGCCACAGGTATTTGATAAAACATGGCGAAGACAATGTATCATTCCTGAAAACTATGATTATGTTTGAAAATAAGAATGAAATTCCCATAACCTGACTTCTATACTGACGTCACATAAAATAAGGATGGATAATTTCTGACGTCTTTTAAAAATTCATGGATACTTACTCGTCTCTGCTGCCATCCAAGTACTGGACGTTCTTGATCCAGAACTTATTAGCCTTCAATATGCCGTACTCGTCGAATTCAAGGTCACCAGGAAGTTTTGCTTTTAACAAATACCTGATGTGGAGTACATGACGCAAAGTCGCCAATACTTTATTGCAGGGTGCTTGTTACAATAAGAAAAGTGTCAATGTTACAGTAAGAAAAGTGTCAAAGTTACAGTAAGAAAAGTGTCAATGTTACAGTAAGAAAAGTGTCAATGTCACAGTAATAAAAGTGTCAATGTTACTGTAAGAAAAGTGTCAATGTTACAGTAAGAAAAGTGTCAATGTTACAGTAAGAAAAGTGTCAATGTTACGGTAAGAAAAATGGCAATGTTACAGTAAGAAAAGTGGCAACGTTACAGTAAGAAAAGTGTCAATGTTACAGTAAGAAAAGTGTCAATGTTACAGTAAGAAAAGTGTCAATGTTACAGTACGAAAAGTATCAACGTTACAGTAAGAAAAGTTTCAATGTTACATTAAGAAAAGTGTCAATGTTACGGTAAGAAAAATGGCAATGTTACAGTAAGAAAAGTGGCAACGTTACAGTAAGAAAAGTGTCAATGTTACAGTAAGAAAAGTGTCAAAGTTACAGTAAGAAAAGTGTCAATGTTACAGTAAGAAAAGTGTCAATGTTACAGTAAGAAAAGTGTCAATGTTACAGTACGAAAAGTATCAACGTTACAGTAAGAAAAGTTTCAATGTTACATTAAGAAAAGTGTCAATGTTACGGTAAGAAAAATGGCAATGTTACAGTAAGAAAAGTGGCAACGTTACAGTAAGAAAAGTGTCAATGTTACAGTAAGAAAACTCACAATGTTACAGTAAGAAAAGTGTCAATTTCACAGTAAGAAAAGTGTCAATGTTACAGTAAGAAAAGTGGCAATGTTACTGTAAGAAAAGTGTCAATGTTACAGTAAGAAAAGTGTCAATGTTACAGTAAGAAAAGCGTCAATGTTACAGTAAGAAAGTGTCAATTTTACAGTAAGAAAAGTGTCAATGTTACAAAAATAAAAGTGTCAATGTTACTGTAAGAAAAGTGTCAATGTTACAGTAAGAAAAGTGTCAATGTTACAGTAAGAAAAGTGTCAATGTTACAGTAAGAAAGGTCTCAGTGTTACAGTAAGAAAAGTGTCAATGTTACAGTAAGAAAAGTGTCAATGTTACAGTAAGAAAAGTCTCAGTGTTACAGTAAGTAAAGTGTCAATGTTACAGTAAGAAAAGTGTCAATGTTACGGTAAGAAAAGTCTCAGTGTTACAGTAAGAAAAGTGTCAATGTTACAGTAAGAAAAGTGTCAATGTTACAGTAAGAAAAGTCTCAATGTTACAGTATGAAAGGTCTCAGTGTTACAGTAAGAAAAGTGTCAATGTTACAGTAAGAAAAGTGTCAATGTTACAGTAAGAAAAGTCTCAATGTTACAGTATGAAAGGTCTCAGTGTTACAGTAAGAAAGGTGTGTCAATGTTACAGTAAGAAAAGTGTCAATGTTACAGTAAGAAAAGTGTCAATGTTACAGTAAGTAAAGTTTCTGTATCACACTGAATATTCAGTATTTTTATTTTCAAATGTACATGTTAAATTTATTATACAGCTGAAAAATGCTCAAGTAGCAATTTCACATTGGGCTAGTGAGAATATACGTAAGTATGTATACAGAGCCTTAAATTGCATTAAGTAATGCAATATTTAAGTATACAGTGCCTGGAATAAAATTTTATTAGTAGGATCAAATGTATACTTCTTTTCTTTTTTTTACAATATAATCACCATTAACTTTATGATTATATCTTCTCCAAACTTGGTCAAATTTCACAATTTGATCTATTGTGAAAACCTGGTAAAGTTTGAACTCATTCCGGGTCAGGGACAATTATCCGGTTTTCCTTTTATTTGGTAAAGATCTTACATAATCCATACCATTCTAATGGATTGACTCTTAAATAGTAACTGAAATGTTTTTCTGATCAATAATTCTATCAGTGTTTCTATCTCAGTGACAACTGTATCGTCCCCTCATAGAAGGGGCCTCAACCTCATTTTAAATTTAATGGAAAACGTCTGGATAACGGTATTTGGTCTCCGATTTTTTGTTAGTTTTGTACTTAAAACATTGAAGACATTATAAAAACAGTTTTTTATAAGTAATTTTAATATTTAAAATATATTTAGGCCTATGTTGTTCCAATTAGATATAAAGATCTTGAATATGTAAATGAGATCCAAAAGTGAATGGAAGTTTTAGTTTCGTTTTATACATTATTATTGTACATCCGTAGAAGTTATAATATAATTATATATTTCCTAAGGAATCTATACTTTCTAGAACCTGTTAATTTGTTTAAAGATTTTCAAGTTTTAAAGCATTTTAAAAAAAAATTTCTTCTTTATGTCAAAGGTTTTCCCTCATAGCTAATAAAGCGATATTTACATATTTTATTGATGTTTCTCGAAAGTGCACTTTACATTAGCTAAGCCAATCACTGCAGTCTTGGGTTACAGTGAAAGCTTTTCATTAAATTGTTGGATCTTGGCCACGCCGGATAATTCCCTTCAAAATATTTTCGGAATTTCTGGCCAACAAATCCACATGAACATATGCAAGGGTTGTAATATTTTGATCAAAATAAATCTGTTTATCGTTAAGTTTTCTGAAAGCATTTTAATGAAAAATAAAGTTACTTATTTATCTGTAAATTCTTCCTGCTCTTAGAATTCAAGATTAATTTATTTGTGCTCTAAAACCCTATAGAATTCTGCTTACGATTTTAGTTTGATAAAACAACAGTGACCTGAGTTTCATCTGAACAATTTAAGTCTTGAATGAAATCTAAGTGACAACTGAAATGGGTGTTTTTGGAAATTTGGATATAATTTTACTGTGATTGATAAACAGCCATAGCTTAGACATGTTACTGTTACAACGTGTATAATATACCGTTACAACTTGTATCATGAAAAGTTGCATCGTGTATCATCTACAGTTACAACGTGTATCATCTACAGTTACAACGTGTATCATATACAGTTACAACGTGTATCATATACAGTTACAACGTGTATCATCCACCGTTACATCGCTACATAACACAAGTAAACGTGTTAATCAGCTGTTGTTGGACTCACTTGTAAAGCTTCTCTCCGTGCTGCCAGAAGAGCGGCGACCCGGTGCCGTTGAGGGCCAGGCTCGGGTCGTCCTTGCCTCTGTCACATGTCAGGTGGCTCTCAAAGTCGATGTCACTGAACTCGGGGGCCTGAGCCACTGAGTTGAGGGCGTCCAGCCAGAGGTCAGAGGCAGTCTTGATGACACCTTTCATGTCTTCATACGAGGCGTCATACCCAATCACTGGACAGTTCGGGTTTAGAAATTAATACAGTGAGTAGTTAGATCAAAAATCGATTAATTTCGAATTAAATTTCATTTTATTGATGTCAATGGAATTGATATGAATAGTAAAATATAAATATTTGAATACTCAATAACAATAATTTAAAACATGAACTTAAGACCAAACAATTTAGCGGAAGTTCTAGACTGGTTTTAAATTCTGGTTTAGATTTGGATGTGTAATGTTCGGATATCTTATAAGGAAAACAAGTGTGTGATGGAAAAAATGAGCAGCTCAGAAGTGATAGCCGCTACCGTTCAGACATAAGACAATAATGTTAATATGAATTTATGGATGTTAAGTTTATTTCTCAATCAGATCCTGCCAATGGTATCACGTTTATGAAACATTTTTTGAGACCTCTGGGCAAATGACACACGGCACATTTATTTTGTTAAGGTATTTAATATAACAACCCCATGTTTGACTGCCGACACGGGCCTACAGAGAAGAGATATTTCCTTGTTTGACCTACCGAAAGATCCAATGGGGTAGCTGTCTGACACGCGTGTCGTGGGCGTGCCAGCCGAACTCATGGCGGTCAAGGTGAAGATCCACACATAATCTGTGTACGTCATCCCCATGTCACGTGCCACGTCCATGATGTTCATCACTTCTGCACTGGAACATACAACAGCTTTATTTATTGTCTAGAACATCATATCACAGCTTTATTTATTGTCTGGGACATCATATCACAGCTTTATTTATTGTCTAGAACATCATATCACAGCTTTATTTATTGTCTGGGACATCATATCACAGCTTTATTTATTGTGTAGAACATCATACAGCAGCTTTATTTATTGTCTAAAACATCATATCACAGCTTCATTTACTGTCTGGAGCATCATACAACAGCTTTATTTATTGTCTGGAACATCAGACACAACTTCATTTATTGTCTGGAACATCAGACACAACTTTATTTATTGTCTGGAACATCAGACACAACTTCATTATTGTATTCAACATCAATAAATAGTTTCCTTTTTAGGCTTTCAACACCAGCTTTATTTATCGCATTTCCTCATTCTTAGGGTGACCTCGATAAAATGTTATTCTTAGTAGAGGTCAAACCAAGAGGTCCACAAACATATCTTGTCTTCACCCTGTACACGACCCAACAGATGGATCAGTTTGGCATTGCAATAGCCAGGGCTTTCAGAGCGTCCGGTCAGACAATAAGTTACGACTTTCTTTATAAAAATCATCAGCCTACAAACTAATGGACTCTTGATCAAATCAATGTTTTCAAAATGCAACAGGCTTATGAAATAATGCGCAACTGAGAGGTAACAACTGCCATGTGACTTGCGAGTTCACATTATCCAACCACAAAAGTGTATCATTTTGTAACGTCTTGGACCTGATGTTTGCAGGTGGTTTGCATCAAACTTTGGGTAGTGTGAATAAAGGTTGGATCATTTATGAATTCTTCTTTCAATAATTTAAAACAACAACGAACAACATGAACATATAAAGAATTGGCCAGAGTGAATAAACCAAACTAAAATAATTAACATGGAAACTTTGCAGTAACAAATTATTTTACCTTGTTCCGTGGACAAGGATAATGCGAGTATCTTTGTCCATTTCGTATCTCAGCTTGTCTCGTATTTCTTCGTTTGAGATTCCCTGGCTGAAGTTCACATAGGACAGGAGGCGGTAGCTGTCAACATCATTCAAAACTTTAAAACATATTTTACACACATCACTTGTAATTTTAATTTAGTTTCCATTCTTGAATATCAATAGGTTTTAAATCTAACATTTCGTTTTTCCGGCCCAGTTTTTATAATACAATCGAATACCAATCTAACAATGCAATAAATTGGATAATGACATACGGATTTTTTATGACCAAGTTTAGCAAGATGGACATACAATTTTATAACGGACTTTGAGCTTTCATCACATGACAAAACCAAAAAGGTAAACTTACGAGAATATATCCACACCGTACACAGTGACATTTGGCTTCCGGTTCGAGTCGTCCACTTTGAGTCTTATGGACGCAATCTCATCCTCACACCCCACGGACAGTGTGCACAGGAACGAGAAGTCCGTCCAGTTGAACTTACGGAGGAAGGCGAAGAGGACGTCTATCATTTGACCCATGGTCGGCGCCAGCTGGACTGACAGGGACGGCTGTTGGATGTGGAGAGACAAGTGTCACAAGAGGAGATTTCATTGACCTAACAATTCCCACCCACAAACAAGATTTTATACTCTTGAACCCGGATGAAATATTGTCAAGTCAAAGCACTTAACGATTTCTGGCTTCATAACTCGCACAATCTGTAATGATTATCCCAGAAAGTCGTAGATTGTCACGTGATAATCGCGGGATGGAGAACAGAGAAAAAGATCACGTGAGAGGTGCGTGTCAGAAGGTTAGAAAAAAGAGAGAGAGAGAGAGAGAGAGACAAGATGGCTGAGAGGCGTTAGTATATGTATCCAAAATTTGAATCCTCAAGTTTATTGTTGTACATAGTGATTTGTGTATCCATCAGATATTTCAGTATTAAAGTGCATTTTCTTAATATCAATTGTTTCAAGGAATTATAGTCCGAGAGATGATATTATTTGATAACGCCTACAAACACACATGAAAAGAGATGTGTGAAAAAATAAGATTTTAGTTTTGTAAAAGTATTTGTTATCATTGATTTGTTTTTTGCCTTGCTGTGGTTGTTAATTTAAAAAGAATTAAATTAATTTTGATGCAATACACAATCTGTCAGCCAAATTTTAATGCTACTAATCATTGCGTTCTGTTCATGTATTTTAGTGCTACTAATCGTTGCGTTCTGTTCATGTATTTTAATGCTACTAATCATTGCGTTCTGTTCATGTAAGTGAAAACCTGAAAGTTTCATTATGCTGGTAAATATTCATGAGTCAAAATCTGCCGACAAGACATTCGTACGCATTGCTTGATGTACATTCATTTCGTTGAATTATTTGAAACGCCAATTGACGTCACAACCAGGGGTCATCCCAGTTAATTTACACCAATAGCATGAGTTGCCCTTGTTAAATTACAGCATGGCCGACAGCCGTCTTAGTTAATTTGCATTATAACCTAAGACACTCTAATTGAAACATATCATGGCACATATTCTTTCTAATAACTGGGATATGGACCCATTATTATCGACAGATGCGTCACTATGGTTGGTGTGTACCCATTGCGGGGGCTCATGGTGTCACCCCCTTATGACTTACCCCCTAGAACTCCTCCGAGTCTGCCAGTACCAAATACCGGAAACGCATATAATTTTTCATTTTGGTGTAACCTTTTGTGATGGTGTCACCTAGTGCGGTCCGCACCCCCTTCAGGCCCTTCATCCCCCAGTGACGCCTCTGCCTGTTGACATAGACTTCCACCTCATGTCACTCTAAAGGTGTTGTAGGGCATTGAACTGAGGCGTCTCTCTGTTGATAGTTTCGCCACCTTGTGTTGTAGGGCATTGAACTGAGGCGTCTCTCTGTTGATAGTTTCGCCACCTTATGTTGTAGGGCATTGAACTGAGGCGTCTCTCTGTTGATAGTTTCACCACATTATGTTGTACTGAGGTGCGCCGTTTCCACGACAAAAAAGAAACAACAACACGGCGGTGTATATAAGCGGCAGACAACCCACCAAATAGGTAGATCGCCTGCAGACAAGCCTGCGTCTGTATCAACAAAGTGCCTTGATCATGTTATTCTTGGAGAGGGAATCTTAATTATAATTGAATACTCGGCTAAATCTGGCTCTACTGTGTGGGGGGGGGGCGGGGCGGGAGGGAGGGGGGGGCAAGCAACACAAAATCAGGTGGAGGGTAGAAACATGTTGTAGTTTTTTTTACAAATAAAAGCAAGTTGAATGTGATGGAGATCTGTGAAAGGTTTTTGCTAACATGAGATGTCGAGAACAAGTCATCTAAACTACTGAAAAAAAACGGTACGACTTTTCATTTGTCCATCAATTGTTTACCTCTTTAATTATCAGCCGATGTAGTGTGTCACAGACTGCAGTCAACCATAGGACCAATACATTAACCCATTCTAAACCGAAACTTCGGGTCTCAAATATCAAAGCCGTAGGAAACCATGGCTTTCAAAGTAGTGGGTCAGTTAGAGAACCGGAAATAACATTGAATAATGCGTAAACAGGGTATTTTTGAGCCTGAAAAGACGTCACAAAACAACGAACCTTTCGGCAAATAGACATAAACAAATGAAACTAATAAAAAAGAAATTAAAACTTGGCTGCGGTGAAATCTAGAGCCAAAGAGATTGAGAGAGAGAGAGAGAGAGAGAGAGAGAGAGAGAGAGAGAGAGAGAGAGAGAGAGAGAGAGAGAGAGAGAGAGAGAGAGAGAGAGAGAAAGCGAGGAGGGATCATGCCAGGGACTCGAACTGCCGTCATTGCAGCCTAACCTCTGAAGCAGTATTACACCTGTTAATTTCGTGTCCCGCGCTAGACATAGCCGGGGAGGTTATGGAGACAAAAGAGTCCAACGTGAAGACAATGTTATATGACACTGCTGAGCAGATGAAGCAGGTTGCCTAGATATTAGCCAAGGCCTTATGAGACTAAGTCTCAGGCCAAAAGAAAATGTAGAAGAACTAATTTTACATTGAGATTTTATCTTTTTGAGTCTTTTTAAAGAAATTCTTGTATACTTTCCAGCCATAAAGACGTATTAACACAAGTTGAGCCTCTGCAATCCATTATTTTAAGATCATCATTTATTGAAAATCATTTGAGTTTTATAGATTCACTTTTGCTTCAATGAAATCTTTAAAAGATACTACAACCTCTACTTTTGTTATTTCCAATCTTTACATATCACTTGCACTCACTTGTACTTGTTTGATCCTTATCAGATATGTCGTATGTAGATACACTTTTGCTTCAATGAAATCCTTGAAAGATTCTAAAACGTCTACTTTTTTATTTTCAATCTTTACATTTCTTCATATATATCTCCTAAAATTGCCTTGAGCTCAGTTTGATTTGAAATGACAAGTTTTTACCCCTTTTCACATGACATTCTCGGAGTGCTCGATAGTACTTTTCAAGCAAAGGCATTGGTTCCAGAATATTACATTTAAAAACAGTATTGTCCCTCTCAGTGGACTAAAAAAAAACACATTCATTTTTTCCCCAGAATCGAATGTCAAACGTTCTAAAAGTATTTCTTACCAACTTGTTTTGTTTTCTTTTGCAGAGAGTTATTGTTTTTTTATAAATAGTCTACTTTTGAAATCCGATTTATGATTCATTCCAATTATTATTGCAAACATCTTTGGTAATGTTGAGCACTTGTTCATGAATGGCTACTTTTGGATATGTGTGCCAAGTTTTAATTCCATTAGATAAGCAATTTTGTTCATTATTTTTGTCTATGCCATAAAACAAAAGACATTCAAATTAAGAAAATAATGCTTTGGAAGAATAAACCCTTTAAGGACGCCAGCAAATTTGTTTCCAGTAGTTTACTGACGTTAAAATCAAACTTGAATCAATTACATGTACCAGCACATTGGTGTCATGTGAGTACGCTACTTCAGCCCCTGTGCATTTTCCAGCTCAGTAGCATTGGATTAAGAAGACTTTAGATTCCTTATGGAGATTGAAGTTTTGGTAATAGAAACGTTCACGTATTTTATTATAGTTTCTTCATTTATAATTTTTTTATCTTGGCTTTTCTTTTATTTTATTACAATCTATTTTAAAGTCTTTCAATTTTAGAAGCGAGGAATTTGCCGCCCTCCACATAGTGCCGCTCAGAGCATTCGGTTGGCTTATGTTTCAAATTGATAGGGTACAGTAATGTTTGCTTTTACAACAGTAGCGGCTGTCAAATTTGAAGAATCAGCTAAGTTCCAACCGCATCACTGTCACGTTTTCATACTGTTTAAGCCTCTGTTTTAAATACAGTAGCATTAGCATCCGAAGAGTTTGTAGCCCATAAGGAGTTAGGAGTTTTGGCAGAAGAAACGTTAAAATACTTTAGGATAGTTCCTTTGTTTAGTTTATTAATTTCGTATATGGCTTTTCTTTTATTTCGATTAAATGCTCCACTTTCTTATACAATTTTCCTTGTTATAAATTAATTAATGCCTAGGAATTAGCCACCCCTAGCAAAGTGCCACCCGGGGTATTCCCCCCCTGCCCACTCACTACGCCACTGACATATATATATATATATATATATATATATATATATATATATATATACTAGCATACACCCGTCAAAAGTGACGGAAGTTTTCAACTGAAATCTATTTATTTTATTAAAAAATGCACTTTTTAGGGCGCCTAAGTCGCCGAACTTTTTTAAAAGCCCAACTAACTTGTCCTTGTTTGATAAATACGAAATATTAAACTTTCTGAAATGTACACAAAGTATTTTATAATATGGGTTGCAGGATGCCTACGGCGCACCCTTTGTTTTTTTATTTTATAATTAACCATCATCAAATTCTCTTTTTACATTGTTCCCTTTTCCAAAATTTCTATATGAATTAAATCAATGACCTTAGGCTTTATAAAAAGGAACTTTAACAAATGTAATAGAGATATAAAACTAAAATGCTACCTCACTTTGGTGAGACCTGTACTAGAATATGCATCTTCTGTATGGGACCCATCCACCAAAGAAAACATTGATAAACTAGAACAAATTCAAAAAAGAGCTGCCAGATTCATTACTGGAGAATATTCGAAAATGACAAGAATAACACCATTAGTTAAATCATTAAACCTTGAAACACTAGAGGATAGAAGAACCAAGAGCAAAGTAGTAATCAAACATAAAGCAATTAATTCTAATTTAGAAATACAACACAAAGATAACTTAATACAACCCTCAGATAGACATAAGGATAAAAACACCTTTCTTATTCCGTATGCAAGAACAAACACATACAAGTTTTCCTTCTTCCCGTCCGGAATTCGGGCGTGGAATGGGTTGCCTGAAGAATCCAGGAAAACCAACACTTTATCAACATTTAAATCTCTAATAAAAATGCAGGACTAAACACATACCATAGATAAGCGTAGGACGCAATAATCTTCAGTATAGAAGGAGCGTCTGTAAACAGATAAGATAAGATAAGATAATGACGTCATATAATATTTTTTACAGCGCATCTTTAATTGCACACCTTTTGGTGCATTGGTGCAGTAATTTGGTTTTCCCTGCTTTCTAAAATTAGTAGCGTCAGGACAGACTAACTGACTTGCGTGACAATTGCAAATTATATAGTTTTATATATATATCGTTGTTGTTTTAAAAATAATATTAATACCCCTTCGGTGTGGCGCTAATTCAATTATTCCTTGACACTGACAGCCTTTTACTTCAAACTGATCTGTCAAACTGTATTCTTAAATCTAGCAGAAATGATCGGATCGCTATATCGTCTGCTTTGTTATTGCACAGCTGTCTTGAAAAAAGTCCGCGATGCTTTATCCCCACGAAAGCCAATTTCCTTCCTTGTAATAATTTAGAATTTTATCTCGACACTTGTGGAGTGACCTCTCCCTTGGAAGTCAAGCTTAGATTTTGTTTTTAGGAATATTCAAATGACCTTGTCTAGACGAATGTAAGTTCTCAAATGTAACCTAAAAGCAGTGATTGTAAGGTTCCCATCGTAAGTAAATCCTCTGGAACTAAATTTTACAAAAAATTATCTTTTTTTTATTGTACTCATAAACGAGCCGCTATGTGAAATCTGATTTACAGGATTGGACAAAACAACGGCTACAGTTACAAAGGAAAGAGAATTCAATTAGGGATTCATTTAAAACTTATAACGCCCGTTGAGCCTCTTCCAGACCGACACATAATTCCTATCCTCTAAACCCCATCCCAGGGTGTGTTTCAAAGAGATCTCGCGGGGAGAGGGGACGAGGAGCTTGTTATGGATTAGGAATAAATCTCTTTAGGTCGCTACAAAGCCTGGCGTTGCTAACACCACGTGACTTGGCTTATATGGGCGACGTTGTGTGTGTCGTGTCTATTTTCTCAGTCAAAAAGTGGCGGCGCCTCCCCAGAGAGAGAGGGAGGGAGAGAGGGGGAGTTGTAACTTTTCATCTGAGCTGACATCAATCCTCGTGTTTTACCAGTAGACATCAACTCTCGTGTTTTACCAGTAGACATCAATCCTCGTGTTTTACCAGTAGACATCAACACTCGTGTTTTACCAGTAGACATCAACACTCGTGTTTTACCAGTAGACATCAATCCTCGTGTTTTACCAGTAGACATCAACACTCGTGTTTTACCAGTAGACATCAACACTCGTGTTTTACCAGTAGACATCAACACTCGTGTTTTACCAGTAGACATCAACACTCGTGTTTTACCAGTAGACATCAACACTCGTGTTTTACCAGTAGACACCAACACTCGTGTTTTACCAGTAGACATCAACACTCGTGTTTTACCAGTAGACATCAACTCTCGTGTTTTACCAGTAGACATCAACACTCGTGTTTTACCAGTAGACATCAACACTCGTGTTTTACCAGTAGACATCAACTCTCGTGTTTTACCAGTAGACATCAACACTCGTGTTTTACCAGTAGACATCAACACTCGTGTTTTACCAGTAGACATCAACACTCGTGTTTTACCAGTAGACATCAACACTCGTGTTTTACCAGTAGACATCAACACTCGTGTTTTACCAGTAGACATCAACACTCGTGTTTTACCAGGTAGATTTCTCATGTGAATTTTCTCTTTAAATTACTTACCGCTCATCGCATTGAACATGATATTCTTCTGTGACGTAATTTAGCTCCAAAACATCGCGTTTTATTATCTTTCAACACTTTTAATGAGCGCTATTTTAAACAGTGGTGACATTCTCTGACTTTTAATAAAAGCGTTTGAATCCTGGGCATTTGCGTAGCGAGAGGGGGGCAAGAATTCCCCGGGCGTCACTTATTTAGGGGCGGCAAATTCCCCGTCATTAATTAGCTTCAAAAATGATTTTTAAAAAAAATTGGGAGTTTTTATCAAAATAAAATAAATACCTAATAAGAAATTGATAAAAGAAATAAATTATAAACAAAGATCCTAAAATATGTAAACGTTTCTACATTATTGGACATCAATTATTCTGATACTTATAATACTGAAATGAAAATCTAAGAGGCTTAAGTAGTTTGAGAACGTGAAAATGATCTGCTGGCAACTTAATTGATTCTTCAAATTTGACAACCGCTCCTGTTGTAAAAATGAAAATTACTGTAACCTAACAGATTCAAACATGAGCGGGTCGAACAGCCGGGGCATCAAGTTGTTGGGGTGGCGTATTACTCATTGTTAATTAGCTTATGGAAACGAAAAACGCTAAAATAAAATTAAAAGTTAAATAAAATAAAAGTAAATATAAGGCAAACTATAATTTTAAAAATGAATAAACTATATTAAAATACGTGAACATTTCGAATCCCAAAATTTAAAACCCCATAATGGTAACTTCTGATACTATTGCTACTGGACTGAAAAACCAAGAGGCTTGAGTAGTATAAGAACATGACAGTGATGTGCTGGTACCTATAACTGATTCAAGTTTGTCAGCCGCTAATCTTGTAGAAGCGAAAATTGACCAATACAATTTCAACAACATACATGGACGTAACTGATATAAATTAATTACCCGTACATACAGATTTGCAATTACTAATCGGCTGGGAGATTGAGAGTGTCCAACATGTTAACATCAACTTCTCCAAATTAGACTCTGACCTCAAACCAAAAAAAAGATGAGACGGGTACCGTGAGAATAACTAACGTTAATGGGAAAAAAAAATTGCGTATTTAAATGGATTATTCTACTAAATCATTAAAAAAAAACAATGAACAAAATCGCTTCGGTAATAAAATTAACAACTGGAATAAAATAAATCCACAAAATAAATGTACTTATGAAAAGTGCTCAGCATTACCAACATTGCAATAAGAAGAAATGATATATCTCATTTAAAAGAACACATTATTTAAAAAGAACAATAAAACGTTGATGTAAAAGAAAACAAAACAAAGGGGCAAATAGTTCTTGTTATAATGTTTGACATTATTATCAACAATAATTGTCTTTCTCGTTTCGTGAGGCAGACGAAAAGTAAAACGCACGGACAGACGCAGGAAGTTTGGTAGCCACAATGAAATATTTTTCTTTTCTTTTTTTCTTTTCTTAATTAAAAAAATTTTTTTTTGTTTGTTTGACATTTGAAAATATTGACAATCTGGAAACATGTTCTTTATAAAGTCAATTATGCCCGAAAGTATGTACACATTATAGTGCTAAAAATGCTTTGCAGATGCAACTCACAGAGAATATAAATGGCATACTTAAAGGATGCATTGGTATTTGCTAAAATTATATGTGAAAACCCTAAGATTTTAATCAAACTTTCCAGTCAAAGAACGAGAAAGTGAATTTTTGGTGATCAGAGCGGATTGTTCGCAAAGTTATGTAGAAAAAGTTGTAGGTGAGGTTACTGTAGAAATTCATGTGACGTTTTGGCAGTTACAGAATTCGGAAGACAGATTTGATTTTCGTACACCAACTAATCAACTGGACTTTGAAATTTGGCCTTCAAGTTAGAGTATTAAAATTCAAAGTATATTATATAATAACATTATTTCGAATATTCCTTAAAGCTGCGAGAGATGCTTATCTAAAATTAAGTTAATGTAAAATTAATTTAAACCAATAATGAATACACCGAGAGTTACCCTTCTTTACCTATTTATGAAAACAAGTACGGTATGGCTTACTACATGTATACAATAAAGATTGTGCCATGAGGAAATGCAGAAAACTTAAATCATTTTCAAGACATGAAAGCTTTTCTACGTGTATTTATTTCTAATATAAACATGTATAGTAACCTTATTACTCATTTCTTTAGAATACAAATTTGTTTTTTCTTTATAGCATCAACATATTTTTCCGGAGGTGGGGAGTTGCAGGGGGCGGCAAACCTGGGTTCTGCCCCTGGCAGCATATAGCCACGCTACGCCGCTGATCCTGGGTTGAATGATATGCCCTGTAAGTCTTTATGATTTTCCCAATTGTAGAATAAATAAAACCAATTTCTGATGAGATTTTTTTGCCTATAATAATTTTACTCTGTCATCAATTCCCTGATAATAATTTTACTTCAACAGATGTACATAAGATTCGTAAAATTTATTTATTTCGCATGTTCCAAAATTTTACCCCATGCAACACAATTTCAAACATAACAGGCTTATTTTTGTGGTGATAATTTCCTAAACAGGGCAGTCAAGCATTTTGTTTGTTTTAAACTAGAGCTATCAAATAAACTTGGGGTCACTTTGACATTACTGGGTCACGCAATAGAGTTAAGGAATTCGTTCTTATCATGTCCTACTGTTACACTAGGCACAGTGTCAAGGCCAAGGCCGGGCCATGAGTGAACGTCGAAACGTGATCTCTGGTGTACTTGGGGCAAATGAGCAGTTGGTGTTGGCTGGTGGTTGGTGTGGGTTGGTGGTTGGTGTGGGTTGGTGGTTGGTGTGGGTTGGTGGTTGGTGTGGGTTGGTGGTTGGTGTGGGTTGGTGGTTGGTGTGGGCTGGTGGTTGGTGTGGGTTGGTGGTTGGCGTGGGTTGGTGGTTGGCGTGGGTTGGTGGTTGGTGTGGGTAGGTGTTTGGTGTGGGTTGGTGGTTGGTGTGAGCTGGTGGTTGGTGTGGGCTGGTGGTTGGTGAGGGCTGGTGGTTGGTGTGGGCTGGTGGTTGGCGTGGGCTGGTGGTTGGCGTGGGCTGGTGGTTGGCGTGGGTTGGTGGTTGGTGTGGGTTGGTGGTTGGTGTGGGCTGGTGGTTGGTGTGGGCTGGTGGTTGGTGTGGGCTGGTGGTTGGTGTGGGTTGGTGGTTGGTGTGGGCTGGTGGTTGGTGTGGGCTGGTGGTTGGTGGGCGTAAAGAATGGTTGGTGTGGGCTGGTGGTTGGTGGGCGTAAAGAATGGTTGGTGTGGGATGGTGGTTGGTGGGCGTAAAGAATGGTTGGTGTGGGCTGGTGGTTGGTGGGCGTAAAGAATGGTTGGTGACGGCTGGTGGTTGGTGTGGGCTGGTGGTTGGTGTGGGCTGGTGGTTGGTGGGCGTAAAGAATGGTTGGTGCTAGTTGGTGAATAATGGCTGGTAGGCCGAAATAATGGTTTGTGCTGGCTGTTTGCGGTGGGTCTAATGAACGGTAAGTGGGGCTGGCGGTGGTGGTCTTACTGAATGTTCAAGATGGATTGCTGATGTGCCAAACGCTTTAGTGTAAATAATTGTTGAAACCATTTATTAAACTAATTTTGTTGCATAATACATTTCAGAAATTAAAAATACCATCTCAGTGTCTGTAAAGATTAGTTTGACAGTAGAAAAAGACACTTTGCTAAGCTGCAGATGTAATGGTTGAAGACATTGAAGTATGGAAAACAATTCAATGTCACGCCAGTATTTTTATAAGTGAGTCCAAGCATACCTAACAAGGTGCAGTAATAAATAAATCCTTCAAAACATGTCCATCAATTTATATTCCTGATATATTTGTGAGGTGACAAGAAAAAAATCTATAATGTTTGTACCAGATAGTCGAAAATGGATGGATGAATGAAGCTTGACTCTAGATTGTAAACATAGTTTTTTAATTTCATCAGCTACTCGGAAATACTAACCAGGTGTGAATTTTAAAAACAAAATGTTCATAGATCTTTGAGGTGACAACAAAATTGTGTGATGGGAGCAGGGATCAAATTTCAATTCGTGTTTTATTAGCTTTGTAAAGACAAACTTTGTAAAGACAAACTTTGTAAAGACAAGCTTTGTAAAGACAAGCTTTGTAAAGACAAACTTTGTAAAGACAAACTTTGTAAAGACTTTGTAAAGACAAACTTTGTAATCAAAATATTTTTAAAATCTTTATATGGGCTTAGAAACATAGATTTTTTATAACAGTTTGTATCAAGGACACGCATATTATTTTCCTTAAAATTACAAAATATGTGACATCGTCCAACCGACCGTAATGCGAACACTTTCTATGATAAAATTAAACTTTAGCGTATGAATTATTCAGGGTTAATATCTTAGTGTAAACTAAAACTTGATCTTATTGTATTATGGGCGGTCATAAATTTCTGATTCTTGGCCGAACGAAGACAAAATGCCTTTCATTAATCATTTTAAAATATTGATAAAACCAAAACAAATTATGTTAATGTAAACTATATTTATTAACGGTGAAGGTCCGAGACGGGTTTGTATAGATTTTATATATTATCAAATTATTTATTATAGGAATTCTCAAACAAATGTCAGGATAAAAAGCAAGTTTGTTTATTATCCTATAATACTCAGTGCCTTATGGATTAAAGTTAAAGTGTTAAAAAATAATAATTTTATAGGCCTAGTTGTTTTGTACGATAATATTCAAAATTCAATTGTCCAATCACATGCATCAATCACGAGGTAAAAAATGAAAGTGTCGCTTATAATGCATTACAAAAATTCCATATGAATACACACCTGAAGGAATGGGTAAATGTACTAGTATAAAACATATGAGTAGTACATGTAAATACTAAGGAATATATTGTAGAACACCTAGGAACTCACCCTCGTATTTAATGAAAACTGTGTATCATATGAAATTGTTGGCAAACCAAGAGACTCAATAATCCGTCGTAGATAATGGACTAAAGGAATAAAAAAATTAAAAAATCACTCTTACAACAAATATTTTCAATTTTTAGTAGCTTTAAGCTTCAATTAAAAAAAAATTCGAAATGACTTTTACCAAATTTACATTTGACAGACACGAGTATTTTGATATTAACAACGAAATAATTTGACATGGTATCCATAGTTTACAACTGACATTTAACCACAACAATGTTAGCAAATGTTTTAGACCTACTTGCAGCCGGAAAATAACTTTATAATAGAGTCTCAGCAGAGTTTTTATTTCCTTACTTGCGGGTTGGTGGTACTTCTGCATTCTGTTG
This sequence comes from Ampullaceana balthica, assembly GCA_944989445.1. NCBI lineage: Eukaryota > Metazoa > Mollusca > Gastropoda > Lymnaeidae > Ampullaceana > Ampullaceana balthica. Next base: position 708,565 of record CALYLW010000201.1, read on the forward strand.
TGGTTGTTGAGGAAAAGAATGGAGATGGTGTTCTTGGGAAACACGTCCTTGCACAACATGTCCAGTATGTCCCTCGGACTGTACTCGGACCGCGTGGATCCTGTCTTTATGTCAAACGCTGAGGCTATAGCCCTGGAGAATAGTAACATGAGAACAACATTTTTTTTTCACAACACGTGGAAAAATACAGCTCTACTTAAATACAGTGCTTCTCAAAGTTGTGGTCCGCGGACTGGTGCCGGTCTGTGGGCCATCCGCCGCCGGTCCGCAGAAGTTATCCAAAAAAAAGGACAGAAGAAATTGTCAGTGAAGGGAAAATAGTGCACCGGTCCCTGTTGTAACTGTTACTTGTTATACAGAATTTTGATTTAAATTTGTATACATAATAATTATTGTAAAACACAGTTGGTAAACAGAAATGTTATTCAGAAATGTATAAAATTATGTAAAGAAAAAAATGTACATTATCGTTATACACTAATAGCTTTCATTAACAACACCATCGCGTTTACTTCTGTGTGTTCTTAGACTGTTTAAATTAAACAAGAATATTTTGTCACTCTACGCTGACTTCTCTAACTTACTAACAGTTACAGACGACGATGGATTCTTGTTTCGTTGAAACACAGCGTTTGTGTGTTATGTGTCTTTGTATTCATTTGAAATATAAGTAAATAACACACATCTTTTGACAAAATGTTTGATATCTGCTTTCTTTAGATTTTTATCCAGTCTAATTGCGGGGCATGCTTTAATGAATTCTTTTCATCTCCGTGTCAAATGGCTGATCTTGGTAGTTTGGGTCTAGGGCACCTAATGGATGGCTGTGTTTTGTACCTATTTCCTTCATTAATACCAGTAATTAAACTATAATTAAAAATAATTCTCTATATAAAAAGAAGAATTAAAATATTATCTTCACCTCTGTTGCCACACTGTCAAACTGGATTTGTAACACAGCCATGGGTAAGTTAAAAAGCAATACGGATAATATGTACAAACATAAGTTACTTTAAAAAACAGAACACATACTCATAAGACAGAGGAGGGTTATTTTTTATAAGACACGAAATGTTTACTTTACACGGCCGACAGAAGTTACTTTGATGTGTAACTTACGGAAATCTTTTCTGTAGTTGAAATCTCGCCATCCCAGGTGCAAACGTCTGATCGAGTGTGGTCACTAGATCTGTCCTCGGAATGTTGGGTAGAATGGCATATAGGCCAACACTGACCGGCCTGGGGTCTGGCTGAACAAGGCTGATGTACATACCGCTTAGCAGAAGTAGAGCCTGGAGAAGAGAGTTGATGGTAGGATTATAGGGAGGCTGGAGTAGAGAGTTGATGGTGGGATTATAGGGAGGATGGAGTAGAGAGTTGATGGTGGGATTATAGGGAGGATGGAGTAGAGAGTTGACGGTGGGATTATAGGGAGGATGGAGTAGAGAGTTGATGGTGGGATTATAGGGAGGCTGGAGTAGAGAGTTAATGGTGGGATTATAGGGAGGATGGAGTAGAGAGTTGATGGTGGGATTATAGGGAGGATGGAGTAGAGAGTTGATGGTGGGATTATAGGGAGGCTGGAGTAGAGAGTTAATGGTGGGATTATAGGGAGGATGGAGTAGAGAGTTGATGTTGGGATTATAGGGAGGATGGAGTAGAGTTGATGGTGGGATCATAGGGAGGATGGAGTAGAGAGCTGATGGTTGGATTATAGGGAGGATTGAGTAGAGTGTTGAGGGTGGGATTATAGGGAGAATTGAGTAGAGAGTTGATGGTTGGATTATAGGGAGGATGGAGTAGAGAGTTGATGGTGGGATGGATTATATGGAGGATTGAGTAGAGAGTTGATGGTGGGATTATAGGGAGGATGGAGTAGAGAGTTTTTGGTGGGATTATAGGGAGGCTGGAGTAGAGAGTTAATGGTGGGATTATAGGGAGGCCGGAGTAGAGAGTTGATGGTGGGATTATAGGGAGGCCGGAGTAGAGAGATAATGGTGGGATTATAAGTAGGATAGAGTAGATAGTTGATGGTGGGATTATAGGGAGGCTGCCGTAGAGAGCTGATGGTGGGATTATAAGTAGGATAGAGTAGAGAGTTGGTTGCTAGGTTACAGGCAGGCTCATTTTTTGAAACTACTGAACATTTATAAAGATGAGAAGAGAATTATTTAAAGATTGTGTGTCAGAAATGTGTCAAATTAAGGCAGAAATTGATTTTTTTAATTAAAAAACATGGATTTTTTAGTAGAGCTTGTCTAGTTTTTAATTGCATTCAAATTAGCCAAACAGAAAAGGAAATGAAACGAAAATCAAAGTTCACTAAAGTACAAATATTTTCGATGTTACAAATAAAATTGAAAGCTCACTACGCCAGAGTCCACTTTTTCATGATGGATGTATCTAAAATTTTATTTTGCTGTGCATTTGACTGAATGAGATTCAATTTTTTTTAAAAGTTTCCATTTTTCTTAATAACAATTTTAATTTAGTACGGAAATTATTTTTTTTTAAAGTCATTAAAATTTATTAGGGCTGGTGCTGCCTTTTTAAAAAAAATTCGATTAATCGGAAAAAATTTAATCGATTGAGCGATTAATTTCGATTAATTATATTTGTATAACGCACATATAGATCCAGAGGCGTAACTAGGTTTTTGGCGCCCTTGGCAAATTTATTCTCGGCGCCCTTGATAAATTGACTAGTTTCAGCTTTGCGATTTTTTCATTTGTTAGAAAAAATAATTGAATTTCTCTATTTTATTTATGACGATTATTACGTAGTCTTACAGTGACAGTCATACAACGTGAATTTAAAAAAATGCATAAGACAGGAACAATACTAATTTTCAGTTTGTTATTTACTAAATAATACCAAATAAATTGGTGGATAAAACGGTATATTGTTGTGTTAATAAAGAATACAGCAAAACTTGAATTAACAAGTATTATAAATAAAAACATTAGTGTCAATGTGTCATACTCATTATCTCATACATGACGATAGAAACTCACAATTAAAAGTAAATTTAAATAACACTCCCCTGACAACAGCTCAGCACTTCTGTTAGCTGGCGTATTGGCTTGTTGTTAATACAGTCGGACCTCTCTAAGTCGAACTCAAGGGGGGGAAAAATTCCACTTAGGAGTTTTCGAGTTAAGGAAACTGGCGTAATAGGCGCAGATTAATCAAGGACAATGTTGATATTGAGAGGGGGGAGAGAAACAGCTATAGCGGCATAGAAGGCTTGACAGGATCATAGGAAAGAGGGGCGGTGATGTTTCATATGAAAGAAGCCAACTTGCTTTGACATACCGACACCTTCCCTCCTCTCCTCCACTTTACTCCCTCGACAGTGGAATGAGGATACTAAGATTTTTCTTTTTAAAAGAAAGACTGTAAAATCATATTGACATTTGTATGAAAAGAAGCCCCGCAAAAGCCACAAACATAATAAAAAATATTATAATGTTTTAAATGAAATATATTTAAATATAATTAATTATTCACTTTTTTTTTATCAAGGATAAAAGTGAAATACAGTTGGACCTCGCTAAGTCGAACTTCCCTAAGTGGAAAACCTCCGTATATCAATTAATTGTTAGGTCCCGTCCAAACTCCATAAGACTAATGTATTTTAGATCTACTTAACTCTAAGATGTTTGGCTTTCAACCTCTCTTAGTCGAATTTTCCAAGGCGTTTTGGGTTATTATTCTGGAGTGACATTTCAGAACACGTGTTCCGTAAAGCCACGTAAATGGACGTAAAATCTTATCTTAGTGCATTCCACGAGGGATTAAGCGACCCTTGCAAGTACAAAAAATGACAAAGACAAGAATAAGGAGTGGTAAGTGGTAACTAATTCGCGTCCTTTTGCTGCATGCTGTGACTCTTTTTAAAAAGAAAAATCTTACTCCCCCATCCCACTGTTGAGTGAGTAAAGTGGGGAAGGGGAGGGAAGGTGTCTCCTCTCACGGGCTTGTGTCGGCATGTCAAAGCAAGTTGGCTTGCTTTCATATGAAACATAGATACCGCCTCTCTTTCCTGAAAAGCCTACTAGCCGGTTTGGCTGTTCACCTCTCAATATCTACATTGTCCTGGATTAATCGGCGCCTATTACGCCATTTTCCCTAACTCAAAAACTCAGTAAGTCAATTTATTTATCGTGTCCTTTTGAGTTCGACTTAGAGAGGTCAGACTTTATTTATTTAAATACAAATGTAAAAATTAGTGATTTAGGGGCGCCCTTTTGAGCCGGCGCCCTTGGCAACAGCCCCGATGCCAACCCGTTGCTACGCCACTGTATAGATCCCGTTAAGTTGTCAATAATTATTTCGCGAAATCCGGTAAGTCGCAGTAATCCCAAACTTTGTGACGTAACACAGCTAATTCGTTCTGCTATGCAAGAAATAAGGAAGAAAAAACCGTTATGTTTATGTATACACGTCTAAATAAATAATAATAATAAGAGGGAAAAGTATGTAGATAACAAAAAAATATAAATAATTAATAAATTGGAAAAAAAAAGAATTAATTTCTTAAACTTTACTGGAATTTTAATTTTTTAACGATTAATCTATTAATTAATCGTTACTTTCCACAGCCCTAAAATTGATAGAAGTGCTCGTGTCTTTATTAACAATATTCACAACTTCAGTCTTTAACCTGATCCAAATAGACGGAAGGTCGTAAAATATAATTTATTGTGTTTAAATTAGGGCTACGGAAATTAACGATTAATTTCTCGATTAATCGTTAAATTTTTTTATCGTTTAAAATTATTTTAATCGATAAAAATTCGATTAAAATTAAAGAAAATATTTATAATATTTTTAAAAAATTTTTATTAATAAATAATTATTTATTAATAATTAATAATAATTTATATTTTTTTTTACGTACAAACTTCTCCCGCGTAATATTATTATTTATTTTATTAGTGTATGTGGACCGGCAGACGTCAACTAAAAAATGGCTGACAGCATCAGCGCAGTTAAATTTAAGCATATAACTAGAAAGTTGAGCAAACATTTTGTTTTTAATCTAACTGCGGATGGCAAAGTCGAAGATGGTTAAAAAGTTTACTGTGTTCACTGCCATAAACAATTCTCTTTTAAAGGATCAAATACATCGCTGACGTAGCATCTTCAGCACAAACATCCGATCTAGTATCAACACATTGTCATAAAATTTAGTTCAAAATATTCTTAATTTTCAATTACCGTGAGAAATGTTCAGTTTAATGACGTCATAAATTTCTATTTTTGGCTTTAATCGAAATTATCGATTAATTAATCGATAATTTTTCAAAAGTTAACGATTAAAATTAAATTAATTGATAATAGCCCTAGTTTAAATATTAATCTTTTTAATCAGTTATAATTTTCTATTTCTGAATTATTTCTAAAGCTCCTTGATTGAATTTTGTACTAAAGGAAAACAAACATTTCTTCATATTTTAACAACATTCAACAGTATTGCGTTCAAGGCCTTGAAATTTTGTTTCGGGAAATGAAAACCATGATATATTTATTTATAAACATAAGATTTTTGTATGTCTAAGTTATTAGGTTTCTAGAATTTTTCAATTACTTACCGAAATTCGGCCATACTTACACTTAACCTCGCACATTGACTGTATATTTTGAGTCTTTGTAAAATATGAATTTTTAACAAAATTGTGTATCACTACCAACTCCTAGTTCCCGCTACACTGAATTTGGGAGTGGTGTTATACACTAGCAACATTCAAAACTTTAATGAAGAACACGACTAGACACAAACCATGAATAAACGTAGTAATGCTGTCCCTTAATTATAGCAACAGATATTTGTGAAATCAATTTCAAAAAACTATATATTCCGACATTTATGTTCCAAACATAATGCACACCAGTTTGCACGCGGTCTGGTGCACGTTATGGAATTTTGATGGCGCGTTACACATCAGCGGTGGGTCGTTATTAATTTAACTGGAGACGTGTAGCTCCCTAGGGAGCAAGTATGAACGCACACACTCATGCAAACACGGACACACACATGCACGGACACATTCACGCACCCACACACAACAGACACACAAACACACACACGATGATAAACAATTGCGAGAATTTCGCAACTACAAAGGTTATTTATCAAACAATTACGTTTATGTAAAGCATAGTATAGTAATACCCAAGAGTGATGTCTCATCCCCTCAAGGTATGTCAACGTTAAGTTTTTCACGCCCCTGAATCAATTTATATTTTAATGTACCCAACCCGCACATTTATTACATCAGTAATTAAATTTGCTGAAACATATTTAAATATTACATGCAACAAGCGTGTCTATGTTAATTTAATTTAAGAAAATAAAAACAAAATTGTTGTCGGGACTTTAATGTAGGTTTCTTCTAGAATGTTTGTGTTATCAATATTATATTACACGACACGCGCGCATGGTTTTATTGTTCCACAATCAGCCAATCAGAGATGACGGCAGATCTGTAATAGCTGACTACAATTTGTAGTGCTTTTTAAATTTAGACAGTTATTTTAGTGCTCAACATTTCTCAGTTATAAAGCACATTGATCCTTATTTGGACATATATTTTAGTTATAGTGAAATATTTGAACTTTTAAAGGTAGTAAAATGTAATATTAATTCACAAACTACTTACAAATAAACAAAGCCAAACAATCAGCAACAAACAAACACACACACACACAAACCAGGATAAGTGAAGGCAAATAATAGGCAGATTATCTGAAATAAATGTGATTAGTTGTAGCAAAGAAATGTTTAAATCCCATTCAGACTTTCATTTGAAACCCCAAACGAAACTGTTGGATTATAATAAACTAGACGCCCCGCGGCGTAGCATACGCCTCAGACTTGCTCATGGAGAGTTCTTTTACCCCTTTAATGCAATTTTTTTAGGGCGCCTACGGCGCCGACCTTTTTCAAAAGCCCAACTAACTTGTCCTTGTTTGATCAATACGACATATTAAACTTTCTGAAATGCACACAAAGTATTTTATAATAGGGGTTCCCTTTTCCAAAATTAAAATATAAGCGAAAACAATGACGTTAAATAATTTTTTTTTACAGCGCATATTTAATTTGCACACCTTTTGATGCATTGGTGCAGCAATTTGGTGCGCTGCTTTCTAAAATTAGTATCTGTTGCACATGCAGATTCTTGTTGCCTCGCAGGGTCCGACCACGAAGAGAATTATATATATAGACTAGCAGACCCGTCGTGCGTTGCAACGATCTCAGTAAAAAGGAATACATATAGATAAAAAAGAAATTACTTTAAGGGTCACCGGGCCCATCAGTTTAACATATGACGTTCGAAAATCTGTTCATTTTCATTACAAATATATACATATATTTATCTATTTTGCTCAATATCGTGTAAACTTGAATGAGGAATACAATACATGTATACTAAAAGTTTAGTAAAAAACAAATTTAGGACCCCAGTCCCGAGGAAATGGACATTAGGAGTTCAGTGCCCTATTGCAATTTAATATAGATCTTAAGTTTTTATATACCATGTTTGGTCAAAATCCAGTTATTTTCTCATTATCTAACAATTAAACTAATTTTTATTTAGCTAATATAAGAAAAAAATACATTAAGGGGCCCTCGGGCCCATTCCGTTCAAGATTTACATTTGGAAAATCTGTTCATTTAAATTCAGTTTCATCATCGATATATCTCTCAAGATCGTTAAAAATGAATGAGAAATAATATCTCAAACATATACGAAAAATAGACATTTGGGACCCCCGGCCCAATCGATGTAAGATGTAAATTTCAACATGCTGTTCATTTTAAATCAGTTTCATCATGGATATATTTCTCAAGATCGTTAAAAATAGAATGGCAAATAATATCTCAAACATATTCGAAAAAAAAAGACATTGGTGCCCCAGTCCTGAACAATTGGATATTAGACGTGCAATGCCCTTTTTTATTTTAATATGGGCTACCAAGTTTTTATATACAAAGTTTGGTTAAGATCCATTCATTTACTCAGTAGCTATCACATAAACTAATTTTTATATAGCTCATATCAGCAAAAAACGACATTAAGGGCCCCAGGGCCCAAATAGTGCAAGATGTCAAGTTCAAAACACCTGTTTCTTTCAATTAATTTCATAGCGCATATATTTATCTGGATCTTTAATAATGGAATGGGGAATAAAATCTTACATGTTTATGAAAAAAGACATTTTGGGCCCCCAGCCCCCAAACAAATGAACATTATGAAATTAGTGCGCTATAGTATTTCAATATTGGCTACCAAGTTTTTATATACAAAGTTTGGTTAAGATCCATCAATTTACCTAATTATTTTTATATAGCTCATATAAGAAAAAATACTATTATGGGCCCCCACGCCCCATGAGGGTTAAATTTTGCAAAATAAGTTGCATATTATCATCCCAGGAGCGTACTCAAAAGACTCCCAAAGTTTCATGACGATCGGATGAATTGCTTAGTCAGCTATAAAGGACATACATACACACATACACACTTTGATTTATATATATTGTTGAGATCTTACGCGCAGTTAGTAGCATTCAAAGAGACATCTGGTCCTTTGAAGTTGCACGTGGCCACCGGAGGTTGACCAGAAGACCCTTAAATGGTATTCTGGTGTTAACTGGCCCGGTCAGTAGATTCGGCGATGAAAGGAGTTGCCGAGCGAGGTGACCGGAGGTGTTAAATCTGGCCAGGGGTAGATAGGATGACCAGACGCGCAGGGGCTCTGGAGGGGGGTAGGTAAGGGGTGGGGTCTCACCAGAGACGGTTATGTCAAACCGGCCCCACCCCCGCACAAGTCAATCTATGGGGGGTGGTACGAGATGATGGACAGATATGATGAACCTATAACAATTAGAAACTGACGGAAGACTGGACACAAATGGACTGACGTGAGTTGTTTCGATGCGTGACCTCAGGACTGAGAGTTGGTTATAGGACGGGACTAACTAGGAACGGAGGACATATAGGAGAAATGACTCTGGGAGAGGGACCGATAGGGAAAGTGTAGACTTGTAGACAGGTGGACAGAGAGATTAGTGTTAAGTGAGAAGTAGCAAGAATTGAAGAAGTGAAGCAATAAACAGAATTATTAAGTGTTCCAGTCGTCTTAGAGTCTTAGAGTCTTTGTAGTGTGAAGTGAGTGAAAGCAGAGAGAGTTTAGTCACACGAGTACCCAGGTTTCCCACAATATATATATATATAAGATTAGCAAAAACAACATTAAGGGCACCCGGGCCCAATCGGTGCAAGAAATTAACTTTAAAATACCCATTCATTTCAATATGGATCATGATAGATATATTAGTCAATGCTTTTCAAGATCGTGTAAATCATAACGGGAATAAAGTATTTGACCCCCTTTCCAGTCCATGGCGGACTATGGGGCAAGTGATGTAGCGTTCCACAAGTTTTTAGCCACCACTAACGAGCAGGGGAATGTGTGGCTAGCACAATGCCCCGGGGGCCTTGCCAGTACCTGGGCAAGAACCCGCGACTCGGGATCTGCCTCGGATCGATAGTCCAGTGCGCTACCACTTAGACCATCGCGCCCCAATAAAGTATTTAACGCTTACAAAAAAAAAGATTTTGGGCTCCCGGCCCCGAAGGAACGGACATTAGGAGTTCAATGCCATATGGTACTTTAATATAGGCTATCAAGTTGTTATGTACCAAGTTTGGTCAAGATCCATTCATTTTCCAAGCAGCTAAGCCCTAAACTAATTTTTATATAGCTCATATAAGAAACAATTCTCATTATGGGCCCCCGGCGCCCCATGAGTGTTACATTTTGAAAAAAGTAGCCTTTTTCCATCCCGGGAGCGTACTCAAAAGTCTCCAAAAGTTTCATGGCGATGGGATGAATGGTTTAGTCAGCTATAACAGACACGCATACATACATACATACATACATTGATTTTTATATATATAGATAATGATCATTTCTTTTCTAGTGCATTCTTTCAGTGCTTTGCCAGCATGTGGAAAATTGCGCTGCTGCTCTTCAGACAGAAAAGTCTGTAGATGTTTCTTTCTTTGCCACTATATTCCACACACACGCGCGCACGCACACACACACACACACGTACGCACGCACACACACACAAAGAGACTGAGGACATTTACATATAACTTAATTACAATCAATTCAATGAAGGGACTCAAAAAGTTCGTTTTTTCATCCCCGCAACAAATAATAATATTTAAGCTTTTCGGGTGACTACCATTAATTTACACGGTCTATTTAACACAAAATTGAACATTTGACTCAAGATTGTTCTACGCTGACATAAAGGGAGAACATCACTATGGGTAAGATTGAATTTCTGAAATTTCCTATGTGAAATAACAGAGAGGTAAAAATAAATAGCAATCCCACTCTTTATTAACAGTGAATCTCAGTCAACTCAGTGCGGTTTCTGGGCTGGTCGGTCAACCATAGACATGGTGTTTGTCCAAACGGCAGCTCCAGGAAAAATGCAGAGAGCAGCAGATGCCACTATACATTGCCTTTGTGGATCTTATGAAATCTTTTGATTTAGTCAATCGCAGCGGACTATTTTAACACCAGGAAAAAATGGGCTGTCCCCCACACCTACTTGCCATCATCAGACAGTTCCATGAAAATATGCTGGGCACAGTGCAGTTCGATGGAGCTACGTCAGAAGCCTTTCCAGTCAGCAGCGGAGTTAAACAAGGTTGTGTACTCGCACCAACACTGTTCGCAATATTCTTCTCTGTATTGCTTCGATACGCATTCAAGGATAGCAGTGGTGGAATCTGGTAACACCAGAGCTGATGGAGGACTGTTCAACACTGTCCGCCTCCGAGCCAAAACCAAAACGGCAGATGTCCTAATTCGCGAACTACTGTTTGCGGAGGATGCCGCACTGATATCACACAGAGTAACTTGTTTGGAACAACTCGCGTCAAGCTTCTCAAACGCATGTAAGGAATTTGGTCTGCAGATCAGCTTGAAAAAGACAAACATCATGGCCCAAGACACATATTCTCCTCCTACCATCAATATAGGAAATGAAAACTTGGAGGTTGTAGACAGCTTCACCTACTTGGGGTCCAAGGTTTCCAACTCACTGTCCATTGAGGACGAAATAAACGGTAGAATTGGCAAAGCAGCTGCCACAATAACTAAATTAAATAAACGGGTTTGGCAAAACATCAAGCTAACGTTGAAAACCAAACTGTGTATCTAATTTATCTATCGAGCCTGCATCATCAGTACGCTGCTATGCGGAAGCGAGACATGGACCACTTATTCATCCCATGAACGCAAGCTTAATAGCTTCCCCTTGAGGTGCCTGCGTCGCATCCTTGGTATTAAATGGCAGGACAAAATGTCAAATAGTGAGGTCCTGATGCGTGCTAATATCCAAAGCATGTTCTCCATACTTAGTGAAAGACGCCTAAGATGGCTAGGACATATAGAAAGAATGAGCCAGGGTCGTATCCCCAAGAACCTCATATATGGAGAACTGGCATCGGGAAAGAGGAAGACAGTTCGCCCACGTCTCAGATTTAAAGATGTCTGCCAAAGAGACATAAAAGCAGCCAGAATAAACACAAGTGACTGGTAATGCAAAGCAGAAGACAGATCTACGTGGCGCACAGTTGTCAAAGAGGGCGTCATAGTAGCCGAGGAACGAAGGATGGAGGAGGCTACAGACAGAAGAGCTAGGAGAAAGGACAAAACATTGGGAAGCACAGAACTCGTGTGCAAAAGCTGTGGAAAAGACTGTCACTCAAGGAAAGCACAGCCACACGAGGAAATGCAACCCAACCAACGGTGATGCACCATCGTCCCTCGAGACGGCAGGATGCCGATGAAGGTTGTGTTGGAGCTTAGTTATCATCTACTATGTTAAATGACATTGTCACTCACACCTATCTAGTATGTAAAATGACACTGTCACTCACCTCTATGTATCCTATGTAAAATGACACTGTCAATCACCCTTGTCTACTATGTAAAACGACAATGTCACTCAACTTTATGTATCCTATGTAAAACGACAATGTCACTCATCTTTATGTATCCTATGTAAAATGACACTGTCAATCACCCCTGTCTACTATGTAAAATGACACTGTCACTCATCTCTATGTATCCTATGTAAAATGACAATGTCACTCACCCTTATCTACTATGTAAAACGACAAAGTCACTCACCTATATCTATATACAGTGTAAAATGGCTTTGCTACTCACCTCTGTCAAGCTGTTGGCACTCATGTTGTAATGCTGATTGAAGTTAATCAAGGTAGGAGAGTAAGGTGCACCCAGCTGGGCCAGGGGCGGCTCCATCGAATGGGCGGGCATGTACGTGGGTATCGCCATGTTCCTTGAATGTGTCCTCCCCCCTCTCTGATATCAGATGATTTAGGCGCCCCTGAGAACAGTCACAAAATGAAAGAACATAAATCAACCAATTGGAAATGAAAAGCGTGTCTGGAAGAGTCTGGTTTAAACATTGGGACTTTCAAACGCTATGGCTAGAGATGGGGTCACGTGTTTTGGTCAACATAAAACATTGGAAAAATTTTTTAAAGCCAAGAAAGAAAGAGGGGAAGGTGAGAATCTTAAATGATCTTTCTTTCGTTTAAAAATAAATTAGTTTAATTTTTATTTTTATCATAGCCTGAAAGAGTGATGTTTCTGTTACTGTAAGTGATGTTCAAAGGAGTCATTTTTAAACCAAAGATTCAAAACTTGTCTCAAAGAATTGCAAGCAGGAGAAAATATACAAATCATTTGATAGTGTTTTATGTACAATTATCTCAAAAAATGCAAATATAAACAAAACCAGGGAAGAAACAATGAACGGAAAATAAAAACCTTATACCAAGAAAAATGTTTTGAATTTATTTGAAGCAACCAAAAAGTTAAAAGCGTTGAAAAGCAGAAGTGGGGAAATAAACATTGACTGCCTTCTGCCTCATCTGTCAGCATTCAGTCAAGTGCATCCTCCCTTTGTGTTCATTACCTCCTGCCTTTGTGTTCATTAACTCAATGGAGTCCAGCAGACGGTAGGACAAAAGCTACAGAGCCAAAGGGAGACTCTTGCCACAGTTTAAACAAAACGGGTAGGGAGGGGTTAAGTGAAATGTAAGTATTCTCTTTTCTGGAGCTGTTTCCGGTCTGCGCCAAATCAAAGACGTAGGCTCGTTCGTGTGTCGGTTGTAATGTTGCATGGATGTCTTTAGTCGAGTGTTGATATTTTGTGTTAAACTCTCGAATGTTGATATTTTGTGTTAAACTCTCGAATTTTGATAGTTTGTGTTTAACTCTCGAGTGTTGATATTTTGTGATAAACGCTGGCCATTGTGAAGTTCTGCTATTGAGGAAAGAACTTTTAGAAATTAGCCATGGCAATATTCGCCCACATTGAGAAGTTTATATTTAAAAAATCGAAAGAGAAACTTAAAGCAACTGCATTTACATTGCATGTCAGATTAGTCTTTTATATAAACACTTAACGTGCCGTTCACCACCCTCCATTTTGCTAGTTTTTATATTAACTTGCTTTGTAAGTTTAGTCAGTCGGTCGATCGGACTGTTTTTAATATCCCAATTTTGAACCCTTTCCCGTTATCCTATCATTCTGAAAATTTGCACACATGTTCAGTTTCGGTGATAATATTTTTTCGAATTTTTGCGGACTTTTTCCATGGCTAGATTTAATGTAATTATATATTTTCGATTTACGTCTGCTAAAGTTTAACCTCAGTAGTCCGCCTTAGTGACTAGGGTGCTCAGTTTAAACTTAGCGAATAGCTTTGCCTAACTTGATGCACCCTACTCTTATAGTCATGGCGAACAACGAGATAATCGATTTCACCTACGCATGGGCGTAGGGAAGGGGGGGGCATTTGCCCCCCCTACATTTGAGGAAAAAAAATTAATTTATTAAATGCATTAATAAATGTTGTATTTTAACTATTACAGCACTAATTTGTAAGTCTTATTAATTTCTAAGGCTTTTTTCAACCCTTATTTTATACTGAACTTGAATTTAATTGAAAATTGTACCTGTATGGCATTGCCAGTTAAAATATAAAAAAGTGGGATTTCTGGAATTTTTTTGCCCCCCCCCTGGAAAAATTCCTAGCGACGCCCATGCTACGATTTAACGATCCTGTCTCATTTTAAACTTTTATTTTCTACTTTTTAGTGCATTTCTAATATAAGACTAGTTTTTAAAAAATATTTTTTCTATATATTTTTATTTTAATCACTCTCCACCCTTAAAAAACCCGCCCCCCCCTCAAACCTTGATGAGGTTTCTAGTATAACAGATCAAAGCGACAGGAAACAGTTATCATTAGCCAAGATATCAACGAATATGGACATGACCCATGGTCTTAGAACTGCATATAAAAAATCCCTTTTATTATTTTTTGTTGGGGTTTGTTCTTGTATAATGCATGCTGGCGTGATCCGGTTGATATTTTTATGAGGCAGGTGTCGAAAAATAATATATCCCCGAGAGATGATAATTACAGTCGGACCTCTCTAAGTCGAAATCAAAGTGACCCGAAAAATATCGACTTAAGGAGTTTTCGATTTAGGGAAAATGGCGTAATAGGCGCAGATTAATCAAGGACAATGTTGATATTGAGAGGGGTGGGACAGCCATACCAGCGAGAAGGCTTGACAAGAACAAAAGGGGCGGTGTCTGATGCTTCATATGAAAGGAAGCCGACTTAGCTTTGAAATATCGACACCACTGAAAAAGCATCTCCCCTTACACTTGACTCCGTCCACAGTGGGATGCGGGGATTAAGATTTTTGCTTTTACTACTTTTACCCAAACGCCATGGAAAATTCGACTAAGAGAGGTTAGAAGCCAAAAATCTTCGAGTAAAGGAGATCTAAAATACATTAGTCTTATGGAATTTGGCCGGGACCTAACAATTAATTCGATTTTGGGAGGTTTTCGAAATAGGGAAGTTCGACTTAGCGAGGTCCGACGGTATATCTTTTAAGTCCCTTAGTATTTAAAATAATAATTTTACAGATCGGCTACAATCGCTGATAATTTCAAGGTGACCTTTGTGACGTCAGTTTTGCTGACTATTTTGACCCCACCATTAGAAGCAGGCTGTGGAACTACACAGGCCCACATAATAAAAGAACTTGGAATTCATCGGCCCATCATGAGAAGCAGGTTGATTTACTATTCAGGCCCACACAATATAAGAAGTGAAAATGTTTTTGGGGCTATCCGGCTGAGGTTAAAGGTCACGACGATACCTGCCACGCTGAGGTGAAAGGGTGAAAGGTCATGACGATACCTGCCCAGCGGGAGTGAAATCCAAACACCTCTGGAAGCTGAACGTAAATCAAAAGATCGTGTTTTTTGTGAGGCATATTTCTCGGCATGGTATGGCGATAGCAGACGCGGCAGAAAAACAAGCATCATGCTCCGAACTAATATAATCAATGGTGTGCTGCTTTCTAAAACTGGTGAAGACCGACCCGGGGGGGGTTGTTTGGGGAGAGGGAGTCACAAACAGATGTAATGGTTGATATTACAAGCAGGAAATGCATGCAGCTATTTTTGAATGTCGTTTCTTAGCTTGATTCCCACAGCAGTCATTGAAGATACCCATATGAATGTGATAGGAATTACGGGAAAACTGGGTCAGTCGATTGAAGAGATTAGTCACTTTACTTCTCGTACATAAAGGATTTATAGTCAAAAACTTGGTTTTTTACGGGTTTTTTGTATTACATCATTAATTTTTCCAAAATTAAAATATAAGCTCAAACAATGACGTCATTTAATATTTTACGGCGAGAAACACCACACTTTTTTAACTGCCGTGGACTGTTGTTCTATGTCACTCAGCGTTACGGAGACAGTGAGTGACTTGGGCTTTTAATATTGTTTATTGTATGTTGTCATTACCCCAAAGGAGCAGATTTTGGTGGATTATATAGGCTCCAACGGAGTCTGCATTACACGCAGGAGTTCCCGTGTTACCCCAAATGGGGTATTTTACCCTTGTTCGCTGACCCCTGCATTTTAGCTATAGAAGAAAGCAATTATTCAATCGTTATGCTAATATTAATATAGCATGTGTGGTATTAGAGCTATAGAAGAAAGTAAATATCTATAAACTATGCTCCTATAGCATGGGTTGTATTAGAGCTATAGAAGTAAGCATTCATTCATTTGTTATGGCACTTTAAATGACACATAATACATTGTAGTTTAATGAATATCTTAAGTTCAGAATAAAACACCTAAGAATAAGATCTTAAATGAATTTAAACCAACATTTGAATAATAATTGATTCAATCCATAGTCAATCGCTATGCTAAACACACCTCGGGATTCAGATATGGATGTAATTGACACACAAGGGGAGACAACAAACAAATCTTAACAGTTTCCTCTTGACGACAACGACCGTCACGAACAAGATAAATAACGTCACCGACTTTAAAAATATCTGCATCATAGTTTTGATTCACGAAGTACATATAATAGGGCAGGCTTTCAAAGTCTCGACCTAGCATCAGATATAGTTGTTATTTGTCAGGCCAAACGATACCGTAAAATATAATAATAAATAAACAACCCCGTAAAAACACCTTTTTTTGCTATAAATCCCTTATATATTAGCCATAACTAACAGTATTGATTATGCCCAATAGAATACGCACCGCACGACAAACATTTACAGACTGAACGTGACTGAACTCGCCTTGCTATAAAACACGAGGATGTGGTCATCAATGGCTGGAGTGAAGTCCAGTGACCCGTGGAGGTCAACTATGGCAGACGGCTACATAGAGATACACAGAGATAAACTAAAAATTCATTAATTTAATTACGGTACTTTCGATCAATCTGACATTTTGATCCAATGCATTGTTAGGTGACACAAGGCTACGTGCAAAATTTCAGCTCGATAGGATCACGGGAAGTGGGTAATTTTTTTACTTTTCTTTTTTTCCGCCCGACCAACCACGAGAAGACGGTGAAGTTAATATAAGGGATTTATTTAATTTAAAAAATTATCCTTCAAATAATTTATTTTTCTAGAAAAAACTTTCAAAAGACATACGTTATTTAAACAAGGTATATATAGACCTAAGAAGCCAAAACGTTCTTTGTATTGTGAAGTCATGTCGGGCCTTTATATGCCATGTTTACATAACATTATTATTGTATGTGTTAAATGTCTGATTGCAGTCTCACTCACATTTTATCATTATTTTTTCTAAAATGTATTTTTGTTTTGTTTCTAAGCCAGCCCAAGTATTAAACTTATAAATAATAAACATAATGTTTGTTAGCGCTAAAATGTTACAACAGAGACGGTCGAATGTTCAAGGGTTAGAGATTATTACTGGATGTCGCGTGTTTGAAAGGTGAATTTAGAACTTTAAACAAAATAATAATAAAGTAAAAATTGTGTTTGAAAAACAAAGGGACATCACTATATCCTCTTGAAGAAAGAAACTCTGACATTAAACACGCCAACCGTAGATGTTATAAGATGATCTGAACGATGATTGCTGTGTGCTGTAACAAGGATTCTCGTAATTACAACACCGGCATCTAAGAATGGTGGTTGCAAGAATGGAAATTGGTCAGTTTTTAAATACTTTACTTTATTTGTTAAATGGTATTATTAATTCTTTCGCTGTCAATCGCCGATGCATGAGCGAATTTAGTCTTTAGGTTTGTTTCGTTTCCTGTCGTGTCCTAAAGGTTTTTTTCAAGTTTTCAAATGAGAGTTATCTCTATTCTATTTTCTTTATGTCAAGATATAACATTTGTTTACATTCAGTATTGTAAAATTAGCAACTAGTTTCGATTTTTCAAAACAAAGATATGGCCACGCATGCTCAAGGAACATTATGATTTATTAAATTATTTATTGCAAGCAGAAACGTAACTGGGTTTTCCGCGCCCTTGGCTAATTCATTTTTGGCGCCCTTGAGAAATAGGGAAAATACAAAAAATTATAAAGAAAACATTGATTATTGAAGGATAAGCCCTCGGCAACTGCCCCTATGCCAATTCGTTGTTACGCCTCTGATTGCAAGCTCAATAACTTGAATTTTTTATTTAGAAACATTGTAAAGAATAATATAAGATTATCTTATACATTTATTTAAGATTTTCATCCTTACAATATGCCATTAGTAATTAGATAGAAATAGCGCGGTGTTAACATAGAGGTTCTATGTAATCAAATAAAGGGGGGGGGGAGTTTTCTACAATTGACATTAGAAATTTAAAAAATCGGCATAACCTCGAAACTAAATGGAATATTTTCAAAATTTAATTTTAACCAGAAAGCCAAAAAAGTTGGAAAATGATTTTTTTTTAAATAGACATTTGTTCCACGTGGTAAAATAAACATGGTATATCTTAAAACAAATATAAATAAAATAGCAACTTGTATTCTGATATTATTGTTCTAAATAAACAACGAATTTGAAAAAAAAATTAAATTCTCCCTGGGATCGAACCCATGCCAGTAGCCCTAAAACCTACTTCGAGGCCACGATTAACGGCAAAAGTTTTTACCAAAACTTTATGAAATTATTTTACAGAGCTCTGCAAATAGGAAACCTCCTATGGCGCTAACTAAAAATCACGACGTTTATCTCATTAAAATCTACAATAAAAATGCGGTGTCAAATTTCCATTGATCTTAACATTGTGAGGACGGAAAGAACAGACAGTTCAAAGGTCAATGGCTTCGATGTATGCCTAGTTAGATGCAGCAGTTCAAAGGTCAATGGCTTCGATGTATGCCTAGTTAGATGCAGCGGTTCAAAGGTCAATGGCTTCGATGTATGCCTAGTTAGATGCAGCAGTTCAAAGGTCAATGGCTTCGATGTATGACTAGTTAGATGAAGCCGTTTAATTTTAAAGAGCTGAACATTTCCATGGCAACTGAAATATTTTGGGAACCTTTGAGTCAGAACAAAGGTAGCTCATCAGCGGTAAAAAGATCTGACAAAAAATAAAAGACAAAATACCAGACAAAAGGCATTTGGCAGCAATATAGTGTATGTGTGCATGGTCGTGCGTGTATTATATGTATGTACGTGCGCGAGTTGTGCACGTGTATGGTGTTTGTCAGTGTATTGCAATACGTTTTAAGAGCTGGAACACTGTCATCTTTCATGAATAACTTTGTTAACAGAATGGTCTGGTCCTGATGTCTAGGAGAACACAACAAAAAGCTGCATTCTCTAACGATGACTTCACATAATACATGTAATACGTTCAAACACAGCCCAGCTTACAGACAGTAGTAGTATTGTAAGATTCTAGCTTGTGTGTCTGCGTGGTATGAAAGCATTCCCAAGGGGCTCAGGAGAATTTTCAGCGCTAAAAATCTAAAGAACATATTCACTGTTTGAAGCCACCACGTAACATGCATGCAGCTTGTTGATGACAACTTTTACTTGGTCACATATAGCAGAAAACTTTTGATTAAAATCTATATATATATATATATATATATAATTCACCAAAGCGAGTATGTGCAAACAATCGTGTCGAATGACCCTCGCTGGGGTCGACCAATCAAGCGAAGTGGGTTAAAAAAAGAAGGGTGGGTCTCGAGACCAACAATACTTCTTGAGTTCACTTGCGTTATTACTACTTAGAATCACACGTGATTCGTAGTGTAGTGGTTATCACGTCCGCCTTACAAACGGAAGGTCCTGGGTTAAAGCCTCAGAGAAAACATAATATTTTAATTTTTTTAAATGTGTGTTTGTGCCCGTTCTTTTACCCCGTCTTTGCGAACATGGCCGACCCTCGCTAGGTTCGGCCAATCCCATTTTATGATTGGCAAGCTATGGTGGTGAAGGGTGGTGGGCAGGTAGCAACAAAGCGTCGGTGGGTCCCCCCCCCACCAACCGACGTTCACTCGCGTTGTTTTGATTTCTTGGTGCTGTAGTTTGTGTCTGTTCTTTCCCCATTTCTTTGCACTATCCATGAGCAAGTCTACGACGTCTGCTACGCCGCGGTGCGTATCTAGTAAGAATAAATCTCAAAGGAAGTATTTACAAAAGTAAAGTTCGTGTAAACTTCCACTTTCAACGAAACAATTTGTCAAGTTAAATACAAGTAAATCTTGAATCTATGAATAGAAACGGAATGTTGTTCTTTTTTTCAGTAGCCAACAAGAAACGAATGAAACAGAAAGCAGTTGACATTTTGAATGTTGGAAAGAAGTTGGTGTTTTTGTCTTGTTGACACTGAGTTTTTCCCCAGAAGATCAGATGACAAAAAGAAATACGAAACACGTTTAAAAAGAATTTCTCCTGTTATACATCATTCACCTTGCAACCCTCGCACTCGGACCCCCCCCCGCACCCTCTAACGATACAATTCTAATCCTAAGCCATTTAAAATTACATGTATTTATTTTCCCCAATAACACGGAAACAAAGCCGCTTTTGTATTAACACTAATTTTGTGTTGTCGGCTTAAAGGATTTCTACATTCGTATCAGGCTTCAGTCTAGTGCACTTCTGTTAAGCATTGGTCTAGTGCACGGCACTAAAGCTTTGGTCTAGTGCACTTCTGTTAAGCATTGGTCTAGTGCACGGCACTAAAGCTTTGGTCTAGTGCACTTCTGTTAAGCATTGGTCTAGTGCACGGCACTAAAGCTTTGGTCTAGTGCACTTCACTAAAGCTTTGGTCTAGTGCACTTCACTAAAGCTTTGGTCTAGTACACTTCACTAAAGCTTTGGCCTAGTGCACTTCTCTAAGGCTTTGGTCTAGTGCACTTCACTAAAGCTTTGGTCTAGTGCACTTTACTAAAGCTTTGACCTAGTGCACTTCACTAAAGCTTTGGCCTAGTGCACTTCTGTTATGCTGTGGTCTAGTGCACTTCCTAAAAGTAGTCTATTTTGTCTCTTATTTTACTCACCAAGCACGACATTCTTTTCTATTCAAACAACAAACAACAAACAACACTACATAAACAAACTAATAGTTTAAACAGATGAAAACATTTGAAGAGCTCAAGGGACGAAATAGCTTTGTCATGCTTTTGAGATATTCAAATTTAAAATTTCAAAATTTTCAGTTTTCTTATAAATTAACTAAATAGATTTGAATTTTAATAGGGTCAGAATTTTTTCTCTCCATAAAACCTCTTTCAGAGTTTTCTATTTTTGATCATCTCTAAGATACAAGGGATAACTAAAAAAACTTAAAAATTCACATTGCCTTTTCTTCCCTTGAGGTCTTCATTTGCTTATGATTCCTATTAACTTGTGGTAAGTTTGATTCATTAGGATTATTCAACATACATTTCTAAAATTTTGTATTTATGCTTACAACTTAACTAACACATAATTAACATGTTCTACGGTGCGACAAATTCAAGACCAATAATTATAGTAAATGTTCATTTGGGGATTGACAATATGGCACCAGACAACGATTGTGTATATCAAGGAAGACACAAAGTTATACCAAACCTTAGATTTAGTATAAGTAGCATATACGCTCTTAAGACATTTCATTGCCACCGCACCCTTTAACCCCATGCAGAAAAATAATCATATTTTATTACAGTATTTTGTTGTTGTTAACATTAGACTCATAGATATTGAAAGTAAACTGGCTGAACTGTTGAGACTGCCATCCAACACCATATACTCGGTTTATAGATCTGTTGATGGAGCTAAAGGTGATGTCCACGGAGTTAATGGAGATACCAACAGAGCTAAAGGTGATGTCCACGGAGTTAATAGTGATGTCCACAGAGCTAAAGGTGATGTCCACGGAAATAATAGTGATGCCCACAGAGCTAAAGGTGATGTCCACGGAGTTAATAGTGATGCCCACTGAGCTAAAGGTGATGTCCACGGAGTTAATAGTGATGCCCACTGAGCTAAAGGTGATGTCCACGGAGTTAATAGTGATGCCCACTGAGCTAAAGGTGATGTCCACGGAGTTAATAGTGATGCCCACCGAGCTAAAGGTGATGCTTACTGGGCTAAAGGTGATGCTTACAGGGCTACTGGTGGTGCCCACGGAGCAAAAGGTAATGTCCACGGAGTTAATGGAGATGTCCACGAAGCTAAATGTGATGTTAACAGGGCTACTGGTGATGTCCACGGAGCTAATGTTGATAACCACAGAGCTAAATGTGATGCTTAAAGGGCTACTGGTGATGCCCACGGAGCTAAAGATGATGTCCACGGAGCTAAAGATGGTGCCTATGAAGTTTGATGTTACTGAGTTAATGGGCATTTTCAAAAGTAATCCCAAATCTAAGTTACTTTGGTTTTAAAATCAAAGTTGTGAAGTCAAAATTGGGCTCAAATATCGCGTGGTCTGATATTCCGTGCATGACCATAATATATTTCTGGCTATGACAAGCCATATCTGACCCTATAATATGTTCTTTATCATTTTAATCCATACCTCAGCATTATAATCCGTGCCTGACTATTATACGACATGTAATCAATACGTGACCATTTTAATCCATACCTCAGCATTATAATCCGTGCCTGACTATTATACGACATGTAATCAATACGTGACCATTTTAATCCATACCTCAGCATTATAATCCGTGCCTGACTATTATACGACATGTAATCAATACGTGACCATTTTAATCCATACCTCAGCATTATAATCCGTGCCTGACTATTATACGACATGTAATCAATACGTGACCATTTTAATCCATACCTCAGCATTATAATCCGTGCCTGACTATTATACGACATGTAATCAATACGTGACCATTTTAATCCATACCTCAGCATTATAATCCGTGCCTGACTATTATACGACATGTAATCAATACGTGACCATTTTAATCCATACCTCAGCATTATAATCCGTGCCTGACTATTATACGACATGTAATCAATACGTGACCATTTTAATCCATACCTCAGCATTATAATCCGTGCCTGACTATTATACGACATGTAATCAATACGTGACCATTTTAATCCATACCTCAGCATTATAATCCGTGCCTGACTATTATACGACATGTAATCAATACGTGACCATTTTAATCCATACCTCAGCATTATAATCCGTGCCTGACTATTATACGACATGTAATCAATACGTGACCATTTTAATCCATACCTCAGCATTATAATCCGTGCCTGACTATTATACGACATGTAATCAATACGTGACCATTTTAATCCATACCTCAGCATTATAATCCGTGCCTGACTATTATACGACATGTAATCAATACGTGACCATTTTAATCCATACCTCAGCATTATAATCCGTGCCTGACTATTATACGACATGTAATCAATACGTGACCATTTTAATCCATACCTCAGCATTATAATCCGTGCCTGACTATTATACGACATGTAATCAATACGTGACCATTTGAATACATACCTCAGCATTATAATCCGTGCCTGACTATTATACGACATGTAATCAATACGTGACCATTTTAATCCATACCTCAGCATTATAATCCGTGCCTGACTATTATACGACATGTAATCAATACGTGACCATTTTAATCCATACCTCAGCATTATAATCCGTGCCTGACTATTATACGACATGTAATCAATACGTGACCATTTTAATCCACACCTCAGCATTATAATCCGTGCCTGACTATTATACGACATGTAATCAATACGTGACCATTTTAATCCATACCTCAGCATTATAATCCGTGCCTGACTATTATACGACATGTAATCAATACGTGACCATTTTAATCCATACCTCAGCATTATAATCCGTGCCTGACTATTATACGACATGTAATCAATACGTGACCATTTTAATCCATACCTCAGCATTATAATCCGTGCCTGACTATTATACGACATGTAATCAATACGTGACCATTTTAATCCATACCTCAGCATTATAATCCGTGCCTGACTATTATACGACATGTAATCAATACGTGACCATTTTAATCCATACCTCAGCATTATAATCCGTGCCTGACTATTATACGACATGTAATCAATACGTGACCATTTTAATCCATACCTCAGCATTATAATCCGTGCCTGACTATTATACGACATGTAATCAATACGTGACCATTTTAATCCATACCTCAGCATTATAATCCGTGCCTGACTATTATACGACATGTAATCAATACGTGACCATTTTAATCCATACCTCAGCATTATAATCCGTGCCTGACTATTATACGACATGTAATCAATACGTGACCATTTTAATCCACACCTCAGCATTATAATCAGTGCCTGACTATTATACATGTAATCAATACGTGACCATTTTAATCCATACCTCAGCATTATAATCCGTGCCTGACTATTATACGACATGTAATCAATACGTGAACATTTTAATCCATACCTCAGCATTATAATCAGTGCCTGACTATTATACATGTAATCAATACGTGAACATTTTAATCCATACCTCAGCATTATAATCCGTGCCTGACTATTATACATGTAATCAATACGTGACCATTTTAATCCATACCTCAGCATTATAATCCGTGCCTGACTATTATACGACATGTAATCAATACGTGAACATTTTAATCCACACCTCAGCATTATAATCAGTGCCTGACTATTATACATGTAATCAATACGTGACCATTTTAATCCATACCTCAGCATTATAATCCGTGCCTGACTATTATACGACATGTAATCAATACGTGAACATTTTAATCCATACCTCAGCATTATAATCAGTGCCTGACTATTATACATGTAATCAATACGTGAACATTTTAATCCACACCTCAGCATTATAATCAGTGCCTGACTATTATACATGTAATCAATACGTGACCATTTTAATCCATACCTCAGCATTATAATCAGTGCCTGACTATTATACGACATGTAATCAATACGTGACCATTTTAATCCATACCTCAGCATTATAATCAGTGCCTGACTATTATACGACATGTAATCAATACGTGACCATTTTAATCCATACCTCAGCATTATAATCCGTGCCTGACTATTATACGACATGTAATCAATACGTGACCATTTTAATCCATACCTCAGCATTATAATCCGTGCCTGACTATTATACGACATGTAATCAATACGTGAACATTTTAATCCATACCTGGTCTTTGTAACCAGTACTGACTCCTTAAAACCAGAGCTTTCACGGCCCAAGTCAACGTAAGAGTCATTCAAATGGACGTGACTGGAGGATTGGTTTAAAAGCTGACTAATTTGCACAAAGAGAGTGAGGGGTGAGTAGGATCGCGTGTAAGTCTTTTGATATGAACATAGCGTGTATTCCTCTCAGGCCTATATGATGTCCCCACTGTATGAATGAACATAGCGTGTATTCCTCTCAGGCCTATATGATGTCCCCACTGTATGAATGAACATATCGTGTATTCCTCTCAGGCCTATATGATGTCCCAACTGTATGAAATCCTCGTTTTGTCTATGGCTCATCTAATGGCCTACTGCGTTTATTCTTCGATGGTTCAATTAAAGAAGCCAAAATAAGATATTACAGTCTTTCCTGACTAGCCACGTACACATGTCACTTTCTCCGGGACAGGCAGAGATAAAGAAGTGCACCATGCAGTCTCTGGGACATGCGCATAGAGTATCCTCTCTGGCGCAGCTGTTAATGAAATAATAAAGCAGAAAACTAGATTTGAAAAATAAAAACACGAAAGCTCGTTATTAAGAGATCGAGAAGCAGAGATAAGGTTCAAAGGGAGGTAATTGAAATTTTCTTCATTCATATTCTTCATGATTTGAATTTATTTTCAAAATGTTTGAGTTTTAAGTTCTTATTATTAAAGCTTGCATCTTTGAAATAGAAATGGCAATTTGTCACAGTCTATTTTGTTAAAAATAAAGAATTTCCGGCAGTTACAATCATTAGCATATAGCTTGAAACTACTCTTTAATTTATTTTATGAAAAACATTAACTGTTTCCAACGTATCTGTGAGCGTTTGTTGGTGTTTAAAGATGCTTACAGCGGTACAATGTCTTACAGCGGTACAATGTCTTACAGCGGTACAATGTCTTACAGCGGTACAACGTCTTACAGCGGTACAACGTCTTACAGCGGTACAACGTCTTACAGCGGTACAACGTCTTACAGCGGTACAATGTCTTACAGCGGTACAATGTCTTACAGCGGTACAACGTCTTACAGCGGTACAACGTCTTACAGCGGTACAATGTCTTACAGCGGTACAATGTCTTACAGCGGTACAACGTCTTACAGCGGTACAACGTCTTACAGCGGTACAACGTCTTACAGCGGTACAATGTCTTACAGCGGTACAATGTCTTACAGCGGTACATTGTCTTACAGCGGTACAATGTCTTACAGCGGTACAATGTCTTACAGCGGTACAATGTCTTACAGCGGTACAATGTCTTACAGCGGTACAATGTCTTACAGCGGTACAATGTCTTACAGCGGTACAATGTCTTACAGCGGTACAACGTCTTACAGCGGTACAACGTCTTACAGCGGTACAACGTCTTACAGCGGTACAACGTCTTACAGCGGTACAACGTCTTACAGCGGTACAACGTCTTACAGCGGTACAACGTCTTACAGCGGTACAATGTCTTACAGCGGTACAATGTCTTACAGCGGTACAATGTCTTACAGCGGTACAATGTCTTACAGCGGTACAATGTCTTACAGCGGTACAATGTCTTACAGCGGTACAATGTCTTACAGCGGTACAATGTCTTACAGCGGTACAATGTCTTACAGCGTTACAATGTCTTACAGCGGTACAATGTCTTACAGCGGTACAATGTCTTACAGCGGTACAATGTCTTACAGCGTTACAATGTCTTACAGCGGTACAATGTCTTACAGCGGTACAATGTCTTACAGCGGTACAATGTCTTACAGCGGTACAATGTCTTACAGCGGTACAATGTCTTACAGCGGTACAATGTCTTACAGCGGTACAATGTCTTACAGCGGTACAATGTCTTACAGCGGTACAATGTCTTACAGCGGTACAATGTCTTACAGCGGTACAATGTCTTACAGCGGTACAATGTCTTACAGCGTTACAATGTCTTACAGCGGTATAATGTCTGTCCTATGGTAAAATTTTTGTAAGTTGCTCATATTTATCGGAATTACTGTCAGTTTGTTTCCCAAGCTTGACAACTGCTCTACATTCGCTCATTCGTATGCACTTTATTCTTCATTATTGTGACGCATTCTGGCAGCTGTGAGGGAGAATTAATGAACAACGTATTTTGAGGCGTGGAAATAAGCCAACAGGATCTCTGGGCTATGGGAAAGTCTCACGGGTAAATTCTCACAATGAGATCATGTGTCTTATTATTTTAGGAAAGCTTTGATACGTCCGTGATTTTAACTTTTGTAAAATTCATTTTTTAGGCCCAGATGTCGGGGGATTTAATACTGTATAAAAAAATACGGGTATATCGGATTTCGGCTTCGGCTCGGGCAAATCCTGAATCCTGCCATTTTTAAAAATCCGGTACAGCCCTATTAAAAAAGGAATTGCTTCTTAAACCAAATCATGCTGATGTGAAAGATATATATTTAGATTAGGGGAAAGCCGAATATCCGGAATGCCGTATATTCGGACCGGTTATCGGTATTTTCGCAACTATCCGGATTCGGAAAATACTTATGGCAGATCCGGATAGTATCCGGATATCAATGTAGTAAGGAATTTTTAAAATCAAATTAATTTAATATTAATAAGTTTATAAACAATTATATAAAAAGTAAAAAACAATAACCAGAAATCAGTACATTTAACAAGAATGGATAGTGAGAGAGCATTCAGCACAGCGGGTAAGATAAATGATGGTAAGCGCTCTCGCTTGTCGCCGAACAAACTTGGGATGTTATTGTTCATGAAAAAGAAGTTGGGTATGAAGAACACTTAATTTTTCGAAACTTGAAAATTGAAAAAACAAACTACAAACTTAAAGGTAACAAGTACTGCTTTACCATTGTACCATGTTACTACTTACTAGTAACATGTAACTACTAAGTAGTAACTATTTTATTTACTCATGTCATTAAATTATTTTCATTGTTATAGCTGATATATTAATTGTATGTTAAAAATAATAATTTTTTTTACTAATTGTAAGTTTAATTTGTAATTATTAGTTTATACTATAAATTATAAACTATAAACTTTATAGCTAAACAGGAGCCTTGGACCTTGGAAACTGGCACAGGCTGAGAGCTAACTTTCGTTTTTAACTTCTTTGTCATTGACTAGTACGTTGACAGTAGTCAATTATTCACTACTTTCAATTCAGTATTTACATTTAAACATTTTAATTATATGATATAAGTTATATCATTGTAATAATTGTATATTCGTTGTTGTTTTTTTCCGTTAAAACTTTAAATGGCAGTTGCAATTTTGATTTGATTTTTAAACTTACAAATAAAAATGTTGCTTGTCTTTATAACACGTGTTATATCTTATTCGGTCTTATAATTTTAAAACTCTAGTCTATTGTGAATATTATAATTATACAAAATAAGTTAAGTAACAAATTAAGTTATACATTAAATTATTAATTATTAATATATAACAAATTAAACAAATTAACAACCGTTGATGATGAAATCATTCAAATCCATGCAAAATATCTAGTAAAAGAATCAATTTCAATACGGGAAAAATATGTTAAGTTAAAAAGTTACAAGTATAGATATTACTTTACTACATAAGATAATAAACTATGTTAAATAACAGCATATTAAACTTAAATCGTCAGAATAAAAGAACAGTTTAATTATAGCTCTAGGACACGACACTACGCACACAGTACAACACTGTTCGCTTGGTACACACTACACAGTTCGTTGAATTTCGTTCAAGTTCGTACATTCAATTCATTGTGAAATGTTCATAGTTCACGTTGATAATGTCACAAAGTGGAAAACAGATACTCTCCATTTGTAGGATAATAAATATTTTAATAAATAGTAATTATTAAATACTAGATATAAAGTAGTAAAGTACACCCTATTAGCTCTTACACTTAAATGTGGAGATTTCCGGATCCGGAATCCGGATTCGGCAAATATTAGGGCCAAACTATCCGGATTCGGCAAATAATTAAAAAAAACATATCCGGCTCATCCCCAATTTAGATTAAGTTCTAAATTATAAAATAAAAACTTAATTTAGATCACATCCTCTAGCCTCTAACTAGCAAGCCAACGAAAAGCATAACATGCTATTGTCAGTTCCCTGTTCCGAATGCGATAAGATCGGGTATTTGAGAACGTGATGTGTTCGGACATAACCTGTGCACATACAACTAATTGACAAAAACAAGTGCACACACAAACTTATTGCCTCAAGCAGTGCACACACAACTCATTGACACAACGAATGCACACACAACTTATTGCCTCAAGCAGTGCACACACAACTCATTGACACAACCAGTGCACACACAACTTATTGGCACAACCAGTACACACACAACTTATTGCCTCAAGCAGTGCACACACACAACTCATTGACATAACCAGTGCACACACAACTCATTGACACAACCAGTGCAGACACAACTCATTGCTATAACCAGTGCACACACAACTTATTGGCACAACCAGTGCACACACAACTTATTGCCTCAAGCAGTGCACACACACAACTCATTGACATAACCAGTGCACACACAACTCATTGACACAACCAGTGCAGACACAACTCATTGACACAACCAGTGCATACACAACTCATTGACACAACCAGTGCAGACACAACTCATTGACACAACCAGTGCATACACAACTCATTGACACAACCAGTGCACACACAACTTATTGGGGCCCTTCATGAATATTCATGTTCCATGTAATAGAGAATCAACATAAAATATTGGCGAAGGGCAGACAATAACAAGACAAGACATTGTTAAATGGCGCTGCTTTTAAAGAAGTCGATAAATCCATATGTAAACATGTACACCAATTCTTGTCATTTTTCTGCCTATCTCATCACGATCGTCATTGGATTAGGTTTGAGACTGCGCTGATGCATGTGTTTAGCATGTTCGGTGGCCACACAATTTATTATGGGATGCAATTTCGAAATAGAATCATTTTATAGTTTTAGATGGCCTTTATAATTATCATCATTTGACCTTTATAAAAGTGTCATTTATTTTATGTCATTCTACATGTAAACTGATATTTATTAGTTGAAAAATTCCTCTTTCAATTATTAGGTATTCAACGAAGTTACCAGAAATTCTTAATACATTGGTATAATAGACGTGAACCAAAAAATAAGTGCTGATAATTAAAGATCCGCGAAAAACAATGTTTTTGACTATAAATCCCTTATATATGAGACATAACTAAAAGTATTGATCATGTTCAAACGCGACAAAACATTTAACGACTAAAACTGCCTTAACTCCCCATTGTTGTAAAACTGGGGGAGGGGGGGTGATATTCGATGGCTGGCGTGAACTCAAGCAAGGGAAACGTGATTTCAAACAACAAACGCTACATTGAATTATATAGAGATAAATTAAAAATGCATTAATTTAATTACGTTACTTTCGATCGATCTGAAATGTTGATACAATGCATTGTAAGGTGACACGAGTCTATGTGCACAATTTAAGCTCGATAGCATCACAGGGAGTGTATCATTTTTTAATTTGGTTTCTCCGCCCGCCTGCGAACGACAGACAGAGAGAGATGACGACAGACAAGACGAAGTTAATATAAGCGATTTAAAAATCGCTCTAAAACTGCCAACTTCCCCCCTGTGAGAGGAAATGTTTAAAAAAATCCAAAGCATTGCGGATTGTGATTTTGAAACTAAACTATAAAATATGACCAGTTGAGATTGCATCAGGGAATTAACATGGGATTATCTGTAAGATATCATCATAAACTTAATTAGAATCAGATCTCCCCTTTTTTAATCCTCCAAGTTAAGAAGCCTTATCATGCAGTCTCACTCGTGTTGGGGATGATATCGTGAGACATGGCGCTAGTAAGATTTCTCTTCATGTGGCATCAAGACACGCAGAGCCTTCTACGAGGACGACCTTTGAACTCCAGGATTATCATGCCATGATAACATCGCGATAACCTCTAATCCTTGACGTAAAAACTGTTCCTTGTTATAAATACATTATTAGGTACTTGTTTTTGTGCTAAAGGAAAACGTATTCGATGTGAATCTTAACGAGGACCCCCGCTATTTGCTCAACACATCAATTATCTCGTTTAAGTTTCCAATAATTGAAGATGTCAAGATTCGTTTCAACTGTTCAGTGCCGGAATCAAAGTTTGATTACAAATACAACAGTTAAGTTATAATCTAGACTCATGTTTTTGTAATGCATCCAATGTTCAACAAATGTGCTGGTCGGTGCTGCGATTCCTTCAGTGTTTACGTAGTCAACCTTTTAAAATCCTGGAGTTGTTTAAGAAAGAAATGTTTTTTTAAACATAAACAGACACTATAAAAACTACTCGTCTGACACTTCATCTCGTGGCGGCGTGGCGGACTGAGTTATCTGCTCATGAAAAAGCTGCCTAAGGTCAGGGTGAGCTCCGGTGGCTAATTAGAAACACGCTTGTTTAGATCCTGCTTGAGGTCAAAGGGTACGAGGGTTCACAGACAACCGCATGGAAATTTCTCTCTATTATGTGCAAATGCACAATCCGAATGATTTTTTTTTCTTTTAGAGTTCCGAGGCTTGTGATGACGTTGCAGAATAAGAGTCTTACACAGTTGGCGTCAGCTCATCGTAGAGAATACTAGAAATTCAAGTTCAGTGGTTCTCAAATATTGAACATAAAATCTGCTACATATAACTTATAAGCCAGTGTCTGTCTCTCCATTTCCGTTAGTTCATAGCGCTTATAACTAGAGATGGCTTGACCTTGTTGGCCGTGTGTTGATTGATTTGAAACGGTTGCACAACGATTGTTAGTGTTCGTCGGTGCAGCATGGTGCGGCGTGTAGCATTATTTGTTACTAGATACACCCCGTGGCGTAGCATACGCAGCAGGCTTGATTATGGATAGTGCAAAGAAAGGGGGTAAAGAGCGGACACAAACTACAGCACCAAGAAATCAAAACAACGCGAATGAACGCCAGTGGGGTGGGGGTACCACTGACGCATTGTTGGTCTCGGGACATTCGCACTGCGGTTATCTACCTGCCCACCACCCTTCACCACTCTAGCTTGACAACCATAAACTGTGATTGGCCACCCTAGCGAGGGTCAGCCATGTTCGTAAAAAATGGGTAAAAGAACGGGCACAAACACACATTTAAAAATTTTAAAAATTAAACAAAATGTTTTTGCTGGGGCTTGAACTCAGGACCTTCCACGTGTAAGGCAGGCGTGATAACCACTACACTACGAATCACATGTTATTCTGTGAAGGACCAACGCAAGTGAACGCATGAACCATTGTTGGTCTCGAGACCATAAACTGATTGGTCGACCCCAGCGAGGGTCATTCGTCATGCTTGTTTGCACATACTCGCTTTCGTGAATTACCGTATATATATAGATGAACGCTTTTGGCGCTAATAAGCTTTGTCATTTCTAAAACAGTATAAAGTCATAGTTCAATGAGTAATTTTATATTTTTAGATTACATTTTAACGGAACAATCTTTTGAAGCATAAATACAGTCGAATCACTATGTTCTGAAAATTGTTAGCATAGTAAAATTACGAAACAGTTTTTTCTCTTTTCAAGTCCAATAAGCTGTCTTAAATTAACGAAGAATTAATAAATAGTTGATAAGATAATTTCTTTTCAATATACTTACATTCTCAATATACTTACATTCTCAATATACTTACATTCTCAATATACTTACATTCTCAATATACTTACATTCTCAATATACTTACATTCTCAATATACTTACATTCTCAATATACTTACATTCTCAATATACTTACATTCTCAATATATCTACATTTTCATATTTACTCGTATTTGTTTTAATTACATTTTTATGAAATGTGTCCTTAAAAAGATATCAATATACATAATTTGCAATCCCTGTCACGTCTGTCATGTCTGTCTGTCCCTGACATTACTAATTTTAGTAAGCAGCACAGCAAATTACTGCACCAAAAATAACACTTTTTGAACGTTCCGCATAGAATTATTCAATAAATGAATCAAATAAAAATAAATAATTATTCTATATAATATTATTTATTATTCTGATGTGTATTTTTTCAAAATTAATAGATTTCAACTGAAATGTATTTATTTTTAAAACTTCCGTCATTTTTGACGGGTAATACACTAGTATATAAATATAGTCCCAAAATGACAGTCAATAAATAGACACCTTGAAGACAAAGCCTATAGTATTATTTACCATTCAGTCTATGATACAATGTTGTTGTGTTTAATGTTTGCATTTTGATGATTGTTTAATCAAGTGAGCCTAGAATTGAGATTACCGTAAAGGAAGTTCTGTTTTGCTTCTACTCCGGTAAGTGAACACAAATAGGTCTTAATAAATAGATGTAAATACATAGTTTTTGACTATAAATCAATTATATATTAGACATATCTAAAAGTAGTGATTATGTTTAAATGCGATATTTACAGACTGAAACGGAATTATCTCCCCTGGTTTTAAAACCGGGCGCAGGGACGGTAGTGGGTGTGAACATCGACGGTTGGCGTCAACGCGTGAACTGAACTGGCACGTGAAAGAATTATAAACAAATGTTCGGATAGTCCGATCGCTTAAACTTACAAAGCAAGTTAATATAAGGGATTTAAATAGGTCTTAAATAGGTCTTAAATAGGTCTTAAATAGGTCTTAATTAGGTCTTAAATAGGTTTTAAATAGGTCTTAAATAGGTCTTCTAGGTTGACTGTGCACGTGGTTTACTGGTTTTTAGAACTCGTTTTATGTCCCGACGAAAGCAAGTTTGTTTAGAAATCTTGAGCCATCGAAATCTCTGACGTATGGATATGTGAATGTGTCATGAACTTGATGAGTTAAAGACAAGACTCTTGGTTAATTTGATGAGTTCAGGACAAGACTCTTTGTTAATTTGATGAGTTCAGGACAAGACACTTGGTTAATTTGATGAGTTCAGGACAAGACACTTGGTTAATTTGATGAGTTCAGGACAAGACACTTGGTTAATTTGATGAGTTAAAGATAAGACTCTTGGTTAATTTGATGAGTTCAGGACAAGACTCTTTGTTAATTTGATGAGTTCAGGACAAGACACTTGGTTAATTTGATGAGTTCAGGACAAGACACTTGGTTAATTTGATGAGTTCAGGACAAGACACTTGGTTAATTTGATGAGTTAAAGACAAGACTCTTGGTTAATTTGATGAGTTCAGGACAAGACTCTTTGTTAATTTGATGAGTTCCGGACAAGACACTTGGTTAATTTGATGAGTTCAGGACAAGACACTTGGTTAATTTGATGAGTTCAGGACAAGACACTTGGTTAATTTGATGAGTTCAGGACAAGACACTTGGTTAATTTGATGAGTTCAGGACAAGACACTTGGTTAATTTGATGAGTTCAGGACAAGACACTTGGTTAATTTGATGAGTTCAGGACAAGACAATGCGATTATTTGATGAGTTCAGGACAAGACAATGTGATTATTTGATGAGTTCAGGACAAGACAATGTGATTATTTGATGAGTTCAGGACAAGACAATGCGATTATTTGATGAGTTCAGGACAAGACAATGCGATTATTTGATGAGTTCAGGACAAGACAATGTGATTATTTGATGAGTTCAGGACAAGACAATGCGATTATTTGATGAGTTCAGGACAAGACAATGTGATTATTTGATGAGTTCAGGACAAGACAATGTGATTATTTGATGAGTTCAGGACAAGACAATGTGATTATTTGATGAGTTCAGGACAAGACAATTCGATTATTTGAGATCTAAAGATATAAAACCCACTCCAGGATTGGAGCAATATATATTATATATAATCTCTAATATAATCTTTATATAAGACCGACCGATTACAGCGTGGGACGTTCTTTATACAGACACAAAATGTGTTTTAAAGGGAGAGAATCTATTACCTTAAACCTTTAGATTATTCTTCAGGAACAAAACTTATTTTTAAAATGAAAATTCACTTTGTTTAGTGAGAGAGTCTCAGTAACGTAGGTTACATTTATTCTATCTTCCATTTCTTTTTGGTACGTTTTAAATGGTAACTTAGATAATAAATTACAAAAATTTGATGGAATATTTTTGGTT
Source organism: Ampullaceana balthica (assembly GCA_944989445.1). Classification (NCBI taxonomy): domain Eukaryota; kingdom Metazoa; phylum Mollusca; class Gastropoda; family Lymnaeidae; genus Ampullaceana; species Ampullaceana balthica. The sequence goes on from CALYLW010000201.1 coordinate 743,896, forward strand.
ATTCGTACTAATGAAAACTATTTGCCGCAATTTGAACTGAGTTATTATTAAGGCTAGAAATTTGTTGATAAAGAGTAGCGTATGTACATTTAATAGCTTACTGCTAGTGATGTGCCAAGAGAAGCATCATAATAAAACAAATATCAAATCTAAGGGCTGAGACTCTCGTGGTCCAGGAGGCGAGAGTTATGTAACTTTTCTCATTGTTTGAATAAGTTGTCATGACGCCTTGCAGCAAAATAAAACAACCTCAAAAGAAACATATAATTTAAGTTTAAGGGGAAAAAATGCAAAAGAAACGGAAGCAACCGTCTTGTATTTTTATATAAAATAATGTTTAAAGATTTTTTTTAAAAAATTATAACAATATTCTGTATAGAACGAGCGTCTGTAACTGACAAGATCAGGTAAGATATATAACAATCCATTATAGAAATTAAAAATTCTTTACTATTTTACAGAAAACTATTAATTTATCATTTGCTAAACGCAATACTTTGCAGTTAGTTGATCATTAAATCGGAAAATTTCAATTTCACAACATATATGCGGTTAACTATCATCAATATGTTTTAACTATTGAGTAGACAACTTCGTCATTAAACATTTTATTGAATCTACTCCAGAATTCATTTACACGTGAAATAGTTTTATTCGAGAACCGTCAACATTTCTTGCTACTCTCACTGCCACGAGCTAATTGCTACATTCTCTCACTGCCACGAGCTAATTGCTACATTCTCTCACTGCCACGAGCTAATTGCTACATTCTCTCACTGCCACGAGCTAATTGCTACATTCTCTCACTGCCACGAGCTAATTGCTACATTCTCTCAATGCCACGAGCTAATTGCTACATTCTCTCACTGCCACGAGCTAATTGCTACATTCTCTCACTGCCACGAGCTAATTGCTACATTCTCTCACCTACTTTCTCATTTAGCATCAACCACTTGTGGCCGTGCGGCGCTTTTAATTGAGGACGTCCCGTAGAGACGCTTTGTTTGATGATCAATAACTGTGGGCAGGAGGAGGTAACAAACACGGGTGATATCAAAGGGCTGCAACCTGTTGAACCAGAGCTTGAAAGCGGGGGCATCTGACCCCAAGGACCTGTTTCATTTGGGAGCGTTATGTGTCAACAAACGACAGAGAGCGTCCAGACATCTTATACTTGGGAAGGAGAAGAGCGGTGCTCCTTGATCCATAGTTCGCAACAGACGTCACCAATCACATCACAGATTATTGGTTAATCCCTTTTCCTATCTCTTTTCCCCGCCAGCGCCGTGTCAAGGGGATTGGAAAGTCTAGGACCTCCGGTGAATGGAAATTTTCGGACAAGATTTTAACACTTTTCTCAAGAAAGATGGTTGGCAATAAAAAAAATATTTGGTTAATTCAGACAGGTCGTTCCCAAAAGGGTTCCATAGCAATAAATTCTGCGTTCGCTTCCTTTGTTATTTAGGTTTAGTTTTAGAATTCATACTTGTTAATTTAGGGTTGGGGTTAGGTTAAGTAATAATTGTGAATTTGGGGTTAGGGTTAGGTTTAGTTTTAGAATTTTAGTAGTTGAATTTTCCAATTTCTTTGTAACGCGGAATAGCAAAAAAGATGGCGACCATGTAACGTGGGTACGTCAACTCAGAAGTTAACAAATATTTTTTTTTAATTGTTTAAAAAACCAACACAAACCAGAAAAAAAAACAACAAACAAACCTTACGTGAGTAGTTGCCCCTTGACTGGCTGGTAAGTCCCCCTAACACCTCCGCCGATAAATTCACATCTACCCCCCCCCCATCTACCCCCCCCCATCTACCCCCCCATCTACCCCCCCCCATGGTCAACTCTTACCCAGCCACTCCCATTGTTTCTACCAGATGTCTCTACATTTTAATGTCTCCCAGAATTTCTAATTTCTAGGTCACACGTAAAACTACTCATCCTCCTCATGTCCCCCACCCCGTCCCTCAATCAGTTTCTATACAAAGCCCTCTCTGTCCGACCGACTCGCCCCTACACCAATGTTCCCTCTAAGTTTCGTTGGTCCGTGTGCAATGTTAAAAGACTCGTGTGGAAAGCTGCACAGCATCCATTTTTTGTGCAATATTTTACAAAATTTGCTGCGCATTAATTCTAAACTGCCGCGAGGCGTCGGTCAGATATGTGCGTGGCCGCGCAGCTTAAACTGAACATTTCGCCACACCTCCTAATAACCGTCTTAAGTTACAGATAAGAACAGATGAGATCCTGCAGTTATTTCATAGTGAACGTGTCAAATATACCTACAGGAACACCTTATAATACTCGCAGCACTATATGGGTATACCTCCAGGAACACCTTATAATACTCGCAGCACTATATGGGTATAGCTACAGAAACATAAGGGTATACCTATAAAAACATATGTTCACACATACAAGAACACCACTGGAAAATATGAGTATACCTACAATGATAAATATATGTATTCCGTCCTATTTCCTCATTGTTTCTTGTCCAAGCTATTTTACTGACCAGGTGGGCTACAATTAGGGAAATAATTTAAAGCCAAAGTTCTTGTGATTGTTTCAGTAGCAGAAGTGAAGCTTGTTGGCTAAGAAATGAGACTTGAAACCTGGTCATTTATTGTATCAAATACCACAATGAAATGAGAGAACAAAATAATAAACGATACGAAACCAACGATTACAGTTAACGCGCAATCCAATGAACGGCATCGATCCGTTCAAAAATGTCTTTTTGTAATCGGTTGCGCAGCTTGGCGTTTTAACATATCTTATCTTATCTTATCTTATCTTATCTATTTACAGACGCTCCTTCTATACAGAAGATTATTGCGTCCTACGCTTATCTATGGTTTGTGTTTAGTCCTGCGTTTTTATTAGAGATTTAAATGTTGATAAAGTGTTGGTTTTCCTGGATTCTTCAGGCAACCCATTCCCCGCCCGAATTCCGGACGGGAAGAAGGAAAACTTGTATGTGTTTGTTCTTGCATACGGAATAAGAAAGGTGTTTTTATCCTTATGTCTATCTGAGGGTTGTATTAAGTTATCTTTGTACATAGGTGTAATTATAGAACAAAAATTGCGTTGGTATCGTTACAATTTCATTTTCTTCACATGCGATATTTATTGGGATAACTTAAAATATTATTTATCTAGCATTGCCCGGAATGACTTAAACATAGATTTCAAGGAATCATCCGTGAATTAAAAAAAAAGAGAGAGAGAAAAAAATATAAAAATTTTACGATTAACTTGAAATACTTTTGGTTTTCTTAAATGAATACACAACAATTGTAGGTTGTTAACTTATGGCACAAATATAACACCTGACTGCGCAGTTTGGCATTGAATTCGAATGCAATCTTACGTCATAAAACATAATGGTGAAATGTATCCCGTATTAATGGACGGCACCGTGACGTCATCACATAAAACAGCATATGTTATCCACATAAACGAAAGACGAAAGTGAACTAAATGTAGCTTCAAATGCACTCATTGATTAAACTATGACACTAATGACAAGACATAAGAATATAAATGAAAGCTGAACAAAGTGAATGAATTTGGGTTTGACTGTATTGTCTCCCTCCCTTTACTCTATTGCCCTTGAACCTCTCTTTACAGAGCACAAAATAACCATTACAAAATAACCATTACAAAATAACCATTACAAAATAACCATTACAAAATAACCATTACAAAATAAACCCAACATAAACATTTCGTTTATTAATTTAATCCTGTGTAAAAAAAATGTAACAAATTATACTCATAAATACATAACTCATAATAAATCAGATATAATTTTGAATTCAGATTGATCAATTTCGAGTGCAAAATGCGGACCTCTTATCCTTGCTGAATTTCCTCATTTGCTAACAATGTCGTAGACAATCAACGCCTTAAATTGATAATGTTATACTACCTCCAATTTGTATATGAACGTTTCAGCCTGAAAATTTAGAATTTAAATTTATCAATTTTATTTGTTATACACTTGACTTAATAATAGCTTTTGACTAGCTGTAACTTCAAACGCATGAAAATTAAACAAACTTTCCAGTGATATTCGGCTTGCACTTTTACCAGACCACCATTTTGATTCGGTCTGACTAGCTGGAAGCTGATCCTGAGAGGACAATTACGTTGTGTTAAGGTAGCCAGTGTGTAAACTCACGTTGACGTGTTGACGTACCGTCACAAATTACGTCATTATTGAGATAGACCAGAGGCACGGCCAGAGACTCACGCGAGCGGACCTCTAGCTGAATTATTAAATGGTGAGTGTCGGGTCATGGCGGGATGGGCTCAAGGAACTCGCGTCTGGTAAGAGGGTTGGTGGATACAAGGGTTGTTGGATACAAGGGTTGTTGGATACAAGGGTTGTTGGATACAAGGGTTGGTGGATACAAGGGTTGGTGGATACAAGGGTTGGTGGATACAAGGGTTGGTGGATACAAGGGTTGGGGGATACAAGGGTTGGTGGATACAAGGGTTGGTGGATACAAGGGTTGGTGGATACAAAGGTTGGTGGATACAAGGGTTGGTGGATACAAGGGTTGGTGGATACAAGGGTTGGTGGATACAAGGGTTGGAGGATAAGACCATTTGGGTTTAGACGGTTTAGTAAAGTGATGGTTTAAGATAAGAAGGTTTGTGAAAATCATGGTTTGGTTAAACATGCTTGTAAATACGACTGCTTTTAGTTAGAATTTTTAGTGGATAATACGGTTTATGGATATAATGGACTGTAGATAAGATGGTTTATGGATACAATGGACTGTAGATAAGACAGTTTATGGATATAATGGACTGTAGATAAGATGGTTTATGGATATAATGGACTGTAGATAAGACTGGCGTAGACAGGAATTCCTATTTGATAAGGAATGCTTTGAGGAAAATAAATTAGATTCGTTAAAATCTCTTCTTTTATGTGAGTATTTCTAAAAATGTCTTTTAAAACTTTTAGCAAGATACAGGTTAAAGAAAAAAAATAATTAAGAAAAAAAAATCTCTAAATATTTTCTGAATCATCAGGTAGCTTAAAAAATGCTTCGCGGTCTCAGAACTGTCTAAAATAATAATAATAAAAAAATTAAGAGCGCTTTAAATAAACAGGTTTGAAAGTAGAGACTGGTTCATTTTACGGACTTTCCAAAAAGTTTTGATAATAATTAGCTTCTTATTAAAACTTACTCGCATATTTTATGTAAACAGTTTACACAATTTACACACTTGACACATTTAACATATTTTACACCCGATCTTTTACCACTTTAACGGACGTTGTATTAAAGACGTATTAAAGATGTTAAGATTCTGCTAACTGCAGATGTAGCACTAGATGTAGCACTAGATGTAGCACTAGATGTAGCACTAGATGTAGCAATAGATGTAGCACTAGATGTAGCACTAGATGTAGCACTAGATGTAGCACTAGATGTAGCACTAGATGTAGCACTAGATGTAGCACTAGATGTAGCACTAGATGTAGCACTAGATGTAGCACTAGATGTAGCACTAGATGTAGCACTAGATGTAGCACTAGATGTAGCACTAGATGTAGCACGAGAAGTAGCACTAGATGTAGCACTACATGCAGCACTACATGTAGCACTAGATGTAGCACTACATGTAGCACTACATGTAGCACTAGATTTAGCACTAGATTTAGCACTAGATGTAGCACTAGATGTACCACCACATGTACCACTAGATTGCTTTGAATAATCTGTAAAATATTAGATTTCCTGTAGTTTAAAATAACATGGCAGAATTACACGATTTAAACCAATATAATTTATAATTTATTACGAGGTTATTTCCGCTTAATTTTCTGGACATCTTTTCAGGAGAATTAAGGAGAGCAGCAAGTTTCGGTTAAATTGAGTTTACCGTTTGGTCATACCAGGTCCACATCACACACAACGGTGAATTGGTACTGCTAGTGCTAGACCAGGGGTCGGGAAACTTTTTATCTGAGAGAGCCATAAACACCATATATTTTCAAATCCTTTATATTAACTCGTGGTGGCTGGTTGAGCACTTGATTGCTTGCTTGTCGCCAAAACTTTTGATCAATTTTTAACCCACTTGCTCGTAAGCTAGCGAGCTGAAATTTTGCAGGCAGTTTTGTGGCGATGATAAAAACTATGTATCAAACTTTCAGATCGATTCAAATTATTGAATTTTTAGATTATTTTATTTATTTCTTTGTAACATGTTATTTTTTTAGATTGAGTGTCGCGGTGCGTATTATATTGAACAACCTTTCTGTCGCGCAATAAGTTGCGTATTTTATTGACAACACTTTTTATAAACATATTCCTGATCGGTGCGCATTGTATTAAACATGTTTTACGACACAACTACAATTTTGTATTGTTGTATTGTCTTGCGCTGCGTATTATAATGAACATTCTTTTAGTTACGTCTCTTGCATAAAGGATTTATAGTAAAAACTTGTTTTTTTTTCGTTTTTTTAATTAAAAGTAATTCTATGATAGCCATACATTATTTTTAAAACTAAAAATTCAAGTAAGTATGAGCATTTTGTGTAATTTTAACACTAAAAGTACAATATTTACTTCTTTGAATTCTTTTTAATATCATTGTTATGCTGTTTATTTTATATGTAATTCAAAGGAATATGAATAAATGTTTTGTTTAAGTAGTAAGACATTTGTCTGAGAGCCAGATGCAGCCATCAATAGAGCCACATCTGGCTCGCGAGCCATGGTTTCCTGACCCTTGTGCTAGACGAAGGCCATAACAACACTTTTAAAAGTAAGATAGTGCTTGTGCAATTTTGAAGAGCTTAAAATTTTAATAAATACATAAAACACAAGAAGATGATAACTGAGACAATTCTAGCGGTGAGCAACAGAAACAATAGGGCGCATTTTGAATAGATTTTATATCTCTTGACATCAGAGACAGCAAGAAATAAAATAAGTATTAATAATAAAGTTTTTAAAAAAAAACTTTCCCGCTATAATCTCCTATAACTATGCTGAGAGTAAATTCCACGTAACTGTATGGGTACTTACGTTACTTCCCATTTCTAAAGTTCGCTCTAAGAGTTGACGACAAAAATGAAGATGGTCATAATTAATCCTTGATTAGCCACACAATATCACATCTCAACACCAGCCAACATGAGTGCTCAGTGGGGAGATAACTCGTACTCTCCGATTCGGGAAGAAAGTAAATTTGATCCAGGTAAAACAAGCTTTTATACCGCCCTGCTTGATGGCCTGGACGAGGCATAGGGTAGGTGAACATGTGCTTAGATAGAAGAATGGTACCGCGACGGGCCGACACGATGTTGTGAGCAGCGATCTTTTGGCAAGTCTGCTCACTTTGATAGAGCAGAGGTTTACTAGGGTACTCGGGGCTGATTGTTTATCAGAGGTTTACTACGGTACTCGGGGTTCAATGTGTATCAGAGGTTTACTACGGTACTCGGGGTTCAATGTGTATCAGAGGTTTACTACGGTACTCGGGGTTCAATGTGTATCAGAGGTTTACTACGGTACTCGGGGTTCAATGTGTATCAGAGGTTTACTACGGTACTCGGGGCTGTATGTGTGGCAGAGGTTTACTACGGTACCAATGTTCCCTCTAAGGTTTGGTTGTCCGTGTGCAAAGTAAAAAATCTCGTGTGCAAAGGTGCACAGCATATTTTTTTGTACAATATTTAACAAACTTTGCTGCGCCCTAATCTTAAACAGCTGCACGGCGTAGGTCGGATATCTGCGCGGCCGCGCTACCGCACAGCTGAAAGGGAACATTGTAAGGTACTCGAGGCTGAATGTGTGGCAGAGGTTTAGTACAGTACCAGGGCTGAATGTGTGGCAGAGGTTTACTACGGTACCAGGGCTGAATGTGTGGCAGAGGTTTACTACGGTACTCGGGGCTGAATGTGTGGCAGAGGTTTACTACAGTACCAGGGCTGAATGTGTGGCAGAGGTTTACTACGGTACTCGGGGCTGAATGTGTGGCAGAGGTTTACTACGGTACTCGGGGCTGAATGTGTGGCAGAGGTTTACTACGGTACCAGGGCTGAATGTGTGGCAGAGGTTTACTACAGTACCAGGGCTGAATGTGTGGCAGAGGTTTACTACAGTACCAGGGCTGAATGTGTGGCAGAGGTTTACTACAGTACCAGGGCTGAATGTGTCGCAGAGGTTTACTACAGTACCAGGGCTGAATGTGTAGCAGAGGTTTACTACGGTACCAGGGCTGAATGTGTGGCAGAGGTTTACTACGGTACTCGGGGCTGAATGTGTGGCAGAGGTTTACTACAGTACCAGGGCTGAATGTGGGGCAGAGGTTTACTACAGTACCAGGGCTGAATGTGTGGCAGAGGTTTACTACAGTACTCGGGGCTGAATGTGTGGCAGAGGTTTACTACAGTACCAGGGCTGAATGTGTGGCAGAGGTTTACTACAGTACCAGGGCTGAATGTGTGGCAGAGGTTTACTACAGTACTCGGGGCTGAATGAGTGGCAGAGGTTTACTACAGTACCAGGGCTGAATGTGTGGCAGAGGTTTACTACGGTACTCGGGGCTGAATGTGTGGCAGAGGTTTACTACAGTACTCGGGGCTGAATGTGTGGCAGAGGTTTACTAAGGTACCAGGGCTGACTGTGTGGCAGAGGTTTACTACGGTACCAGGGCTGAATGTGTGGCAGAGGTTTACTACGGTACTCGGGGCTGAATGTGTGGCAGAGGTTTACTACAGTACTCGGGGCTGAATGTGTGGCAAAGGTTTACTACAGTACCAGGGCTGAATGTGTGGCAGAGGTTTACTACAGTACCAGGGCTGAATGTGTGGCAGAGGTTTACTACGGTACTCGGGGCTGAATGTGTGGCAGAGGTTTACTACGGTACTCGGGGCTGAATGTGTGGCAGAGGTTTACTACGGTACTCGGGGCTGAATGTGTGGCAGAGGTTTACTACGGTACTCGGGGCTGAATGTGTGGCAGAGGTTTACTACAGTACCAGGGCTGAATGTGTGGCAGAGGTTTACTACGGTACTCGGGGCTGAATGTGTGGCAGAGGTTTACTACGGTACTCGGGGCTGAATGTGTGGCAGAGGTTTACTACGGTACTCGGGGCTGAATGTGTGGCAGAGGTTTACTACAGTACCAGGGCTGAATGTGTGGCAGAGGTTTACTACGGTACTCGGGGCTGAATGTGTTGCAGAGGTTTACTACAGTACCAGGGCTGAATGTGTGGCAGAGGTTTACTACGGTACCAGGGCTGAATGTGTGGCAGAGAATTACTACGGTACTCGGGGCTGAATGTGTGGCAGAGGTTTACTACGGTACTCGGGGCTGAATGTGTGGCAGAGGTTTACTACGGTACTCGGGGCTGAATGTGTGGCAGAGGTTTACTACGGTACTCGGGGCTGAATGTGTGGCAGAGGTTTACTACGGTACTCGGGGCTGAATGTGTGGCAGAGGTTTACTACGGTACTCGGGGCTGAATGTGTGGCAGAGGTTTACTACAGTACCAGGGCTGAATGTGTGGCAGAGGTTTACTACGGTACTCGGGGCTGAATGTGTTGCAGAGGTTTACTACAGTACCAGGGCTGAATGTGTGGCAGAGGTTTACTACGGTACCAGGGCTGAATGTGTGGCAGAGATTACTACGGTACTCGGGGCTGAATGTGTGGCAGAGGTTTACTACGGTACTCGGGGCTGAATGTGTGGCAGAGGTTTACTACGGTACTCGGGGCTGAATGTGTGGCAGAGGTTTACTACGGTACTCGGGGCTGAATGTGTGGCAGAGGTTTACTACGGTACTCGGGGCTGAATGTGTGGCAGAGGTTTACTACGGTACTCGGGGCTGAATGTGTGGCAGAGGTTTACTACGGTACTCGGGGCAGAATGTGTGGCAGAGGTTTACTACAGTACCAGGGCTGAATGTGTGGCAGAGGTTTACTACGGTACCAGGGCTGAATGTGTGGCAGAGGTTTACTACGGTACTCGGGGCTGAATGTGTGGCAGAGGTTTACTACGGTTCTCGGGGCTGAATGTGTGGCAGAGGTTTACTACGGTACCAGGGCAGAATGTGTGGCAGAGGTTTACTACGGTACTCGGGGCTGAATGTGTGGCAGAGGTTTACTACGGTACCAGGGCTGAATGTGTGGCAGAGGTTTACTACGGTACTCGGGGCTGAATGTGTGGCAGAGGATTACTACGGTACTCGGGGCTGAATGTGTGGCAGAGGTTTACTACAGTACCAGGGCTGAATGTGTGGCAGAGGTTTACTACGGTACTCGGGGCTGAATGTGTGGCAGAGGTTTACTACGGTACTCGGGGCTGAATGTGTGGCAGAGGTTTACTACAGTACCAGGGCTGAATGTGTGGTAGAGTTTTACTACGGTACTCGGGGCTGAATGTGTGGCAGAGGTTTACTACGGTACCAGGGCTGAATGTGTGGCAGAGGTTTACTACGGTACTCGGGGCTGAATGTTTGGCAGAGGTTTACTACAGTACTCGGGGCTGAATGTGTGGCAGAGTTTTACTACAGTACCAGGGCTGAATGTGTGGCAGAGGTTTACTACAGTACCAGGGCTGAATGTGTGGCAGAGGTTTACTACGGTACTCGGGGCTGAATGTGTGGCAGAGGTTTACTACGGTATCAGGGCTGAATGTGTGGCAGAGGTTTACTACGGTACTCGGGGCTGAATGTGTGGCAGAGGTTTACTACGGTACTCGGGGCTGAATGTGTGGCAGAGGTTTACTACGGTACTCGGGGCTGAATGTGTGGCAGAGGTTTACTACTGTACTCGGGGCTGAATGTGTGGCAGAGGTTTACTACAGTACCAGGGCTGAATGTGTGGCAGAGGTTTACTACGGTACTCGGGGCAGAATGTGTGGCAGAGGTTTACTACAGTACCAGGGCTGAATGTGTGGCAGAGGTTTACTACGGTACCAGAGCTGAATGTGTGGCAGAGGTTTACTACGGTACTCGGGGCTGAATGTGTGGCAGAGGTTTACTACGGTTCTCGGGGCTGAATGTGTGGCAGAGGTTTACTACGGTACCAGGGCTGAATGTGTGGCAGAGGTTTACTACGGTACTCGGGGCTGAATGTGTGGCAGAGGTTTACTACGGTACCAGGGCTGAATGTGTGGCAGAGGTTTACTACGGTACTCGGGGCTGAATGTGTGGCAGAGGTTTACTACAGTACCAGGGCTGAATGTGTGGCAGAGGTTTACTACGGTACTCGGGGCTGAATGTGTGGCAGAGGTTTACTACGGTACTCGGGGCTGAATGTGTGGCAGAGGTTTACTACAGTACCAGGGCTGAATGTGTGGCAGAGGTTTACTACGGTACTCGGGGCTGAATGTGTGGCAGAGGTTTACTACAGTACCAGGGCTGAATGTGTGGCAGAGGTTTACTACGGTACCAGGGCTGAATGTGTGGCAGAGGTTTACTACGGTACTCGGGGCTGAATGTGTTGCAGAGGTTTACTACGGTACTCGGGGCTGAATGTGTGGCAGAGGTTTACTACGGTACCAGGGCTGAATGTGTGGCAGAGGTTTACAACGGTACTCGGGGCTGAATGTGTGGCAGAGGTTTACTACGGTACCAGGGCTGAATGTGTGGCAGAGGTTTACTACGGTACTCGGGCTGAATGTGTGGCAGAGGTTTACTACAGTACCAGGGCTGAATGTGTGGCAGAGGTTTACTACGGTACTCGGGGCTGAATGTGTTGCAGAGGTTTACTACAGTACCAGGGATGAATGTGTGGCAGAGGTTTACTACGGTACCAGGGCTGAATGTGTGGCAGAGAATTACTACGGTACTCGGGGCTGAATGTGTGGCAGAGGTTTACTACGGTACCAGGGCTGAATGTATGGCAGAGGTTTACTACGGTAATCGGGGCTGAATGTGTGGCAGAGGTTTACTACGGTACCAGGGCTGAATGTGTGGCAGAGGTTTACTACGGTACTCGGGGCTGAATGTGTGGCAGAGGTTTACTACGGTACTCGGGGCTGAATGTGTGGCAGAGGTTTACTACAGTACCAGGGCTGAATGTGTGGCAGAGGTTTACTACGGTACTCGGGGCTGAATGTGTGGCAGAGGATTACTACGGTACTCGGGGCTGAATGTGTGGCAGAGGTTTACTACAGTACCAGGGCTGAATGTGTGGCAGAGGTTTACTACGGTAATCGGGGCTGAATGTGTGGCAGAGGTTTACTACAGTACCAGGGCTGAATGTGTGCGCAGAGGTTTACTACGGTACCAGGGCTGAATGTGTGGCAGAGGTTTACTACGGTACTCGGGGCTGAATGTGTGGCAGAGGTTTACTACGGTACTCGGGGCTGAATGTGTGGCAGAGGTTTACTACGGTACCAGGGCTGAATGTGTGGCAGAGGTTTACAACGGTACTCGGGGCTGAATGTGTGGCAGAGGTTTACTACGGTACCAGGGCTTAATGTGTGGCAGAGGTTTACTACGGTACTCGGGGCTGAATGTGTGGCAGAGGTTTACTACAGTACCAGGGCTGAATGTGTGGCAGAGGTTTACTACAGTACCAGGGCTGAATGTGTGGCAGAGGTTTACTACAGTACTCGGGGCTGAATGAGTGGCAGAGGTTTACTACAGTACCAGGGCTGAATGTGTGGCAGAGGTTTACTACGGTACTCGGGGCTGAATGTGTGGCAGAGGTTTACTACAGTACTCGGGGCTGAATGTGTGGCAGAGGTTTACTACGGTACCAGGGCTGAATGTGTGGCAGAGGTTTACTACGGTACCAGGGCTGAATGTGTGGCAGAGGTTTACTACGGTACTCGGGGCTGAATGTGTGGCAGAGTTTTACTACAGTACTCGGGGCTGAATGTGTGGCAGAGGTTTACTACAGTACCAGGGCTGAATGTGTGGCAGAGGTTTACTACAGTACCAGGGCTGAATGTGTGGCAGAGGTTTACTACGGTACTCGGGGCTGAATGTGTGGCAGAGGTTTACTACAGTACCAGGGCTGAATGTGTGGCAGAGGTTTACTACGGTACTCGGGGCTGAATGTGTGGCAAAGGTTTACTACGGTACTCGGGGCTGAATGTGTGGCAGAGGTTTACTACGGTACTCGGGGCTGAATGTGTGGCAGAGGTTTACTACGGTACTCGGGGCTGAATGTGTGGCAGAGGTTTACTACAGTACCAGGGCTGAATGTGTGGCAGAGGTTTACTACGGTACTCGGGGCAGAATGTGTGGCAGAGGTTTACTACAGTACCAGGGCTGAATGTGTGGCAGAGGTTTACTACGGTACCAGGGCTGAATGTGTGGCAGAGGTTTACTACGGTACTCGGGGCTGAATGTGTGGCAAAGGTTTACTACGGTTCTCGGGGCTGAATGTGTGGCAGAGGTTTACTACGGTGCCAGGGCTGAATGTGTGGCAGAGGTTTACTACGGTACTCGGGGCTGAATGTGTGGCAGATGTTTACTACGGTACCAGGGCTGAATGTGTGGCAGAGGTTTACTACGGTACTCGGGGCTGAATGTGTGGCAGAGGTTTACTACGGTACTCGGGGCTGAATGTGTGGCAGAGGTTTACTACAGTACCAGGGCTGAATGTGTGGCAGAGGTTTACTACGGTACTCGGGGCTGAATGTGTGGCAGAGGTTTACTACAGTACCAGGGCTGAATGTGTGGTAGAGGTTTACTACGGAACTCGGGGCTGAATGTGTGGCAGAGGTTTACTACAGTACCAGGGCTGAATGTGTGGCAGAGGTTTACTACGGTACCAGGGCTGAATGTGTGGCAGAGGTTTACTACGGTACTCGGGGCTGAATGTGTGGCAGAGGTTTACTACGGTACTCGGGGCTGAATGTGTGGCAGAGGTTTACTACGGTACCAGGGCTGAATGTGTGGCAGAGGTTTACAACGGTACTCGGGGCTGAATGTGTGGCAGAGGTTTACTACGGTACCAGGGCTGAATGTGTGGCAGAGGTTTACTACGGTACTCGGGGCTGAATGTGTGGCAGAGGTTTACTACAGTACCAGGGCTGAATGTGTGGCAGAGGTTTACTACGGTACTCGGGGCTGAATGTGTGGCAGAGGTTTGCTACAGTACCAGGGCTGAATGTGTGGCAGAGGTTTACTACGGTACTCGGGGCTGAATGTGTGGCAGAGGTTTACTACGGTACTCGGGGCTGAATGTGTGGCAGAGGTTTACTACAGTACCAGGGCTGAATGTGTGGCAGAGGTTTACTACGGTACCAGGGCTGAATGTGTGGCAGAGCTTTACTACGGTACCAGGGCTGAATGTGTGGCAGAGGTTTATTACAGTATCAGGGCTGAATGTGTGGCAGAGGTTTACTACAGTACCAGGGCTGAATGTGTGGCAGAGGTTTACTACAGTACCAGGGCTGAATGTGTGGCAGGGGTTTACTTCGGCACTCGGGGCTGTATGTGTGGCAAAGGTTTACTACGGTACTCGGGGCTGAATGTGTGGCAAAGGTTTACTACGGTACTCGGGGCTGAATGTGAGGCAGAGGTTTACTACGGTACTCGGGGCTGAATGTGTGGTACATGTTTAGTACAGTACCCGGACCTGAATGAGTGCCATAGTTAACTTACGCGCCTTGATTGGCACTTAGGACACTTGGTAAACAGTTACATGATGTCTTTTTGTTAAAGGGACACTGGTTGTAGAGTAAATTTTTGTCCACGAAATTATCTTTTATTTAAATTCTAGACAGTTAAAGTCAAAAAGTCAATATTAAAAAGTTATTTATGGTCAAGTTTTTTCATGATACATTTTCATTTTGTTTATTAAAAAACTGGATAAAATGTTTTACATCCACGCGCTATGAAACAATGTAGGCTCTGGAAGAAAGGGCATGTCTTGTTTACAATGACTTAGTGCATACATCGTTCTATAATACGTTCCAACTAGTGACATCGTGTGCTTTAGACCAAATGAAAAAGTTTCAATGCATCAAACCGTCTTCATGTCTGTTTCCCAAGTTATAAAACAATACATCAGTCAAATTAAACTTTTAACTTGGCACCGTTCCAGAAATGCCTGGGCAGTAAGAGTGGCCCGGGGGGGGGGAGCAGGTGGCATAATCAGCCGTTAACGTGACGTGTAACAACTTTCGAGCGCACTTTACATTCTGCTTCTCGATGACTTCTTTCAACACCTTTTTTATGGCTTTTACCTGTACGGGCTAAATGGTCTGTATGTATTCAAGTTGTCATTTAATTGATGTATAAACAAAAAGTTTCTAACAGTTGAATAGAAACATTACATGTGTTCATGGAATAACATCTACTTGAAGGTTATTTAGGGGCAACAAGCGAAGTAATGAATTTTACATGAGGAGCAGCAACAAGTGAACCAATGAATTGTACATGAGGAGCAGCAACAAGTGAACCAATGAATTGTACATGAGGAGCAGCAACAAGTGAACCAATGAATTGTACAAGATGAGCAGCAACAAGAGAACCAATGAATTGTACATGAGGAGCAGCAACAAGTGAACCAATGAATTGTACAAGATGAGCAGCAACAAGAGAACCAATGAATTGTACAAGATGAGCAGCAACAAGAGAACCAATGAATTGTACAAGATGAGCAGCAACAAGAGAACCAATGAATTGTACAAGATGAGCAGCAACAAGAGAACCAATGAATTGTACAAGATGAGCAGCAACAAGAGAACCAATGAATTGTACAAGATGAGCAGCAACAAGTGAACCAATGAATTGTACAAGATGAGCAGCAACAAGAGAACCAATGAATTGTACAAGATGAGCAGCAACAAGAGAACCAATGAATTGTACAAGATGAGCAGCAACAAGAGAACCAATGAATTGTACAAGATGAGCAGCAACAAGTGAACCAATGAATTGTACAAGATGAGCAGCAACAAGAGAACCAATGAATTGTACAAGATGAGCAGCAACAAGAGAACCAATGAATTGTACAAGATGAGCAGCAACAAGAGAACCAATGAATTGTACAAGATGAGCAGCAACAAGTGAACCAATGAATTGTACAAGATGAGCAGCAACAAGAGAACCAATGAATTGTACAAGATGAGCAGCAACAAGAGAACCAATAAATTGTACAAGATGAGCAGCAACAAGAGAACCATGGAATTGTACATGAGGAGCAGCAACAAGTGAACCAATGTATTGTACATGAGGAGCAGCAACGAGTGAACCAATGAATTGTACAAGATGAGCAGCAACAAGTGAACCAATGAATTGTACAAGATGAGCAGCAACAAGAGAACCAATGAATTGTACAAGATGAGCAGCAACAAGAGAACCATGGAATTGTACATGAGGAGCAGCAACAAGTCAACCAATGAATTGTACATGAGGAGCAGCAACAAGTGAACCAATGAATTGTACATGAGGAGCAGCAACGAGTGAACCAATGAATTGTACATGAGGAGCAGCAACAAGAGAACCAATGAATTGTATATGAGGAGCAGCAACAAGTGAACCAATGAATTGTACATGAGGAGCAGCAACAAGTGAACCAATGAATTGTACATGAGGAGCAGCAACACGTGAACCAATGAATTGTACATGAGGAGCAGCAACGAGTGAACCAATGAATTGTACATGAGGAGCAGCAACTAGAGAAACAATGAATTGTATATGAGGAGCAGCAACAAGTGAACCAATGAATTGTACATGAGGAGCAGCAACAAGTGAACCAATGAATTGTACACGAGGAGCAGGAACAAGAGAACCAATGAATTGTATATGAGGAGCAGCAACAAGAGAACCAATGAATTGTATATGAGGAGCAGCAACAAGAGAACCAATGAATTGTATATGAGGAGCAGCAACAAGAGAACCAATGAATTGTATATGAGGAGCTCCAACAAGAGAACCAATGAATTGTATATGAGGAGCAGCAACAAGAGAACCAATGAATTGTATATGAGGAGCAGCAACAAGAGAACCAATGAATTGTATATGAGGAGCAGCAACAAGAGAACCAATGAATTGTATATGAGGAGCAGCAACAAGAGAACCAATGAATTGTATATGAGGAGCAGCAACAAGTGAACCAATGAATTGTATATGAGGAGCAGCAACAAGAGAACCAATGAATTGTATATGAGGAGCAGCAACAAGAGAACCAATGAATTGTATATGAGGAGCAGCAACAAGAGAACCAATGAATTGTATATGAGGAGCAGCAACAAGAGAACCAATGAATGGTATATGAGGAGCAGCAACAAGAGAACCAATGAATGGTATATGAGGAGCAGCAACAAGAGAACCAATGAATTGTATATGAGGAGCAGCAACAAGTGAACCAATGAATTGTATATGAGGAGCAGCAACAAGAGAACCAATGAATTGTATATGAGGAGCAGCAACAAGAGAACCAATGAATTGTACATGAGGAGCAGCAACAAGTGAACCAATGAATTGTACAAGAGGAGCAGCAACAAGTGAACCAATGAATTGTATATGAGGAGCAGCAACAAGTGAACCAATGAATTGTACATGAGGAGCAGCAACAAGTGAACCAATGAATTGCACATGAGGAGCAGCAACAAGAGAACCAATGAATTGTACATGAGGAGCAGCAACAAGAGAACCAATGAATTGTATATGAGGAGCAGCAACAAGAGAACCAATGAATTGTACAAGATGAGCAGCAACAAGAGAACCAATGAATTGTACAAGATGAGCAGCAACAAGAGAACCAATGAATTGTACAAGATGAGCAGCAACAAGTGAACCAATGAATTGTACAAGATGAGCAGCAACAAGAGAACCAATGAATTGTACAAGATGAGCAGCAACAAGAGAACCAATAAATTGTACAAGATGAGCAGCAACAAGAGAACCATGGAATTGTACATGAGGAGCAGCAACAAGTGAACCAATGAATTGTACATGAGGAGCAGCAACGAGTGAACCAATGAATTGTACAAGATGAGCAGCAACAAGTGAACCAATGAATTGTACAAGATGAGCAGCAACAAGAGAACCAATGAATTGTACAAGATGAGCAGCAACAAGAGAACCATGGAATTGTACATGAGGAGCAGCAACAAGTCAACCAATGAATTGTACATGAGGAGCAGCAACAAGTGAACCAATGAATTGTACATGAGGAGCAGCAACGAGTGAACCAATGAATTGTTCATGAGGAGCAGCAACAAGAGAACCAATGAATTGTATATGAGGAGCAGCAACAAGTAAACCAATGAATTGTACATGAGGAGCAGCAACAAGTGAACCAATGAATTGTACATGAGGAGCAGCAACACGTGAACCAATGAATTGTACATGAGGAGCAGCAACGAGTGAACCAATGAATTGTACATGAGGAGATGCAACAAGAGAACCAATGAATTGTATATGAGGAGCAGCAACAAGTGAACCAATGAATTGTACATGAGGAGCAGCAACAAGTGAACCAATGAATTGTACATGAGGAGCAGGAACAAGAGAACCAATGAATTGTATATGAGGAGCAGCAACAAGAGAACCAATGAATTGTATATGAGGAGCAGCAAAAAGAGAACCAATGAATTGTATATGAGGAGCTCCAACAAGAGAACCAATGAATTGTATATGAGGAGCAGCAACAAGAGAACCAATGAATTGTATATGAGGAGCAGCAACAAGAGAACCAATGAATTGTATATGAGGAGCAGCAACAAGAGAACCAATGAATTGTATATGAGGAGCAGCAACAAGAGAACCAATGAATTGTATATGAGGAGCAGCAACAAGTGAACCAATGAATTGTATATGAGGAGCAGCAACAAGAGAACCAATGAATTGTATATGAGGAGCAGCAACAAGAGAACCAATGAATTGTATATGAGGAGCAGCAACAAGAGAACCAATGAATTGTATATGAGGAGCAGCAACAACAGAACCAATGAATGGTATATGAGGAGCAGCAACAAGAGAACCAATGAATGGTATATGAGGAGCAGCAACAAGAGAACCAATGAATTGTATATGAGGAGCAGCAACAAGTGAACCAATGAATTGTACATGATGAGGAGCAGCAACAAGAGAACCAATGAATTGTATATGAGGAGCAGCAACAAGAGAACCAATGAATTGTATATGAGGAGCAGCAACAAGAGAACCAATGAATTGTATATGAGGAGCAGCAACAAGAGAACCAATGAATTGTACATGAGGAGCAGCAACAAGTGAACAAATGAATTGTACAAGAGGAGCAGCAACAAGTGAACCAATGAATTGTACAAGAGGAGCAGCAACAAGAGAACCAATGAATTGTACAAGATGAGCAGCAACAAGTGAACCAATGAATTGTACAAGATGAGCAGCAACAAGAGAACCAATGAATTGTACAAGATGAGCAGCAACAAGAGAACCAATGAATTGTACAAGATGAGCAGCAACAAGTGAACCAATGAATTGTATATGAGGAGCAGCAACAAGAGAACCAATGAATTGTATATGAGGAGCAGCAACAAGAGAACCAATGAATTGTATATGAGGAGCAGCAACAAGAGAACCAATGAATTGTATATGAGGAGCAGCAACAAGAGAACCAATGAATGGTATATGAGGAGCAGCAACAAGAGAACCAATGAATGGTATATGAGGAGCAGCAACAAGAGAACCAATGAATTGTATATGAGGAGCAGCAACAAGTGAACCAATGAATTGTATATGAGGAGCAGCAACAAGAGAACCAATGAATTGTATATGAGGAGCAGCAACAAGAGAACCAATGAATTGTACATGAGGAGCAGCAACAAGTGAACCAATGAATTGTACAAGAGGAGCAGCAACAAGTGAACCAATGAATTGTATATGAGGAGCAGCAACAAGTGAACCAATGAATTGTACATGAGGAGCAGCAACAAGTGAACCAATGAATTGCACATGAGGAGCAGCAACAAGAGAACCAATGAATTGTACATGAGGAGCAGCAACAAGAGAACCAATGAATTGTATATGAGGAGCAGCAACAAGAGAACCAATGAATTGTACAAGATGAGCAGCAACAAGAGAACCAATGAATTGTACAAGATGAGCAGCAACAAGAGAACCAATGAATTGTACAAGATGAGCAGCAACAAGTGAACCAATGAATTGTACAAGATGAGCAGCAACAAGAGAACCAATGAATTGTACAAGATGAGCAGCAACAAGAGAACCAATAAATTGTACAAGATGAGCAGCAACAAGAGAACCATGGAATTGTACATGAGGAGCAGCAACAAGTGAACCAATGAATTGTACATGAGGAGCAGCAACGAGTGAACCAATGAATTGTACAAGATGAGCAGCAACAAGTGAACCAATGAATTGTACAAGATGAGCAGCAACAAGAGAACCAATGAATTGTACAAGATGAGCAGCAACAAGAGAACCATGGAATTGTACATGAGGAGCAGCAACAAGTCAACCAATGAATTGTACATGAGGAGCAGCAACAAGTGAACCAATGAATTGTACATGAGGAGCAGCAACGAGTGAACCAATGAATTGTACATGAGGAGCAGCAACAAGAGAACCAATGAATTGTATATGAGGAGCAGCAACAAGTGAACCAATGAATTGTACATGAGGAGCAGCAACAAGTGAACCAATGAATTGTACATGAGGAGCAGCAACACGTGAACCAATGAATTGTACATGAGGAGCAGCAACGAGTGAACCAATGAATTGTACATGAGGAGCAGCAACAAGAGAAACCAATGAATTGTATATGAGGAGCAGCAACAAGTGAACCAATGAATTGTACATGAGGAGCAGCAACAAGTGAACCAATGAATTGTACATGAGGAGCAGGAACAAGAGAACCAATGAATTGTATATGAGGAGCAGCAACAAGAGAACCAATGAATTGTATATGAGGAGCAGCAACAAGAGAACCAATGAATTGTATATGAGGAGCAGCAACAAGAGAACCAATGAATTGTATATGAGGAGCAGCAACAAGAGAACCAATGAATTGTATATGAGGAGCAGCAACAAGAGAACCAATGAATTGTATATGAGGAGCAGCAACAAGAGAACCAATGAATTGTATATGAGGAGCAGCAACAAGAGAACCAATGAATTGTATATGAGGAGCAGCAACAAGTGAACCAATGAATTGTATATGAGGAGCAGCAACAAGAGAACCAATGAATTGTATATGAGGAGCAGCAACAAGAGAACCAATGAATTGTATATGAGGAGCAGCAACAAGAGAACCAATGAATTGTATATGAGGAGCAGCAACAAGAGAACCAATGAATGGTATATGAGGAGCAGCAACAAGAGAACCAATGAATGGTATATGAGGAGCAGCAACAAGAGAACCAATGAATTGTATATGAGGAGCAGCAACAAGTGAACCAATGAATTGTACTATGAGGAGCAGCAACAAGAGAACCAATGAATTGTATATGAGGAGCAGCAACAAGAGAACCAATGAATTGTATATGAGGAGCAGCAACAAGAGAACCAATGAATTGTACAAGAGGAGCAGCAACAAGAGAACCAATGAATTGTACATGAGGAGCAGCAACAAGTGAACCAATGAATTGTACAAGAGGAGCAGCAACAAGTGAACCAATGAATTGTACAAGAGGAGCAGCAACAAGAGAACCAATGAATTGTACAAGATGAGCAGCAACAAGAGAACCAATGAATTGTACAAGAGGAGCAGCAACAAGAGAACCAATGAAT
Organism: Ampullaceana balthica; assembly: GCA_944989445.1. Lineage (NCBI taxonomy): Eukaryota > Metazoa > Mollusca > Gastropoda > Lymnaeidae > Ampullaceana > Ampullaceana balthica. Next base: position 765,581 of record CALYLW010000201.1, read on the forward strand.
TGTACAAGATGAGCAGCAACAAGAGAACCAATGAATTGTACAAGATGAGCAGCAACAAGAGAACCAATGAATTGTACAAGATGAGCAGCAACAAGTGAACCAATGAATTGTACAAGATGAGCAGCAACAAGAGAACCAATGAATTGTACAAGATGAGCAGCAACAAGAGAACCAATAAATTGTACAAGATGAGCAGCAACAAGAGAACCATGGAATTGTACATGAGGAGCAGCAACAAGTGAACCAATGAATTGTACATGAGGAGCAGCAACGAGTGAACCAATGAATTGTACAAGATGAGCAGCAACAAGTGAACCAATGAATTGTACAAGATGAGCAGCAACAAGAGAACCAATGAATTGTACAAGATGAGCAGCAACAAGAGAACCATGGAATTGTACATGAGGAGCAGCAACAAGTCAACCAATGAATTGTACATGAGGAGCAGCAACAAGTGAACCAATGAATTGTACATGAGGAGCAGCAACGAGTGAACCAATGAATTGTACATGAGGAGCAGCAACAAGAGAACCAATGAATTGTATATGAGGAGCAGCAACAAGTGAACCAATGAATTGTACATGAGGAGCAGCAACAAGTGAACCAATGAATTGTACATGAGGAGCAGCAACACGTGAACCAATGAATTGTACATGAGGAGCAGCAACGAGTGAACCAATGAATTGTACATGAGGAGCAGCAACAAGAGAACCAATGAATTGTATATGAGGAGCAGCAACAAGTGAACCAATGAATTGTACATGAGGAGCAGCAACAAGTGAACCAATGAATTGTACATGAGGAGCAGGAACAAGAGAACCAATGAATTGTATATGAGGAGCAGCAACAAGAGAACCAATGAATTGTATATGAGGAGCAGCAAAAAGAGAACCAATGAATTGTATATGAGGAGCAGCAACAAGAGAACCAATGAATTGTATATGAGGAGCAGCAACAAGAGAACCAATGAATTGTATATGAGGAGCAGCAACAAGAGAACCAATGAATTGTATATGAGGAGCAGCAACAAGAGAACCAATGAATTGTATATGAGGAGCAGCAACAAGAGAACCAATGAATTGTATATGAGGAGCAGCAACAAGAGAACCAATGAATTGTATATGAGGAGCAGCAACAAGTGAACCAATGAATTGTATATGAGGAGCAGCAACAAGAGAACCAATGAATTGTATATGAGGAGCAGCAACAAGAGAACCAATGAATTGTATATGAGGAGCAGCAACAAGAGAACCAATGAATTGTATATGAGGAGCAGCAACAAGAGAACCAATGAATGGTATATGAGGAGCAGCAACAAGAGAACCAATGAATGGTATATGAGGAGCAGCAACAAGAGAACCAATGAATTGTATATGAGGAGCAGCAACAAGTGAACCAATGAATTGTACATGATGAGGAGCAGCAACAAGAGAACCAATGAATTGTATATGAGGAGCAGCAACAAGAGAACCAATGAATTGTATATGAGGAGCAGCAACAAGAGAACCAATGAATTGTATATGAGGAGCAGCAACAAGAGAACCAATGAATTGTACACGAGGAGCAGCAACAAGTGAACCAATGAATTGTACAAGAGGAGCAGCAACAAGTGAACCAATGAATTGTACAAGAGGAGCAGCAACAAGAGAACCAATGAATTGTACATGAGGAGCAGCAACAAGTGAACCAATGAATTGTATATGAGGAGCAGCAACAAGTGAACCAATGAATTGTACATGAGGAGCAGCAACAAGTGAACCAATGAATTGTACATGAGGAGCAGCAACAAGTGAACCAATGAATTGTACATGAGGAGCAGCAACAAGAGAACCAATGAATTGCACATGAGGAGCAGCAACAAGAGAACCAATGAATTGCACATGAGGAGCAGCAACAAGAGAACCAATGAATTGTACATGAGGAGCAGCAACAAGTGAACCAATGAATTGTATATGAGGAGCAGCAACAAGTGAACCAATGAATTGTACATGAGGAGCAGCAACAAGAGAACCAATGAATTGTACATGAGGAGCAGCAACAAGTGAACCAATGAATTGTATATGAGGAGCAGCAACAAGTGAACCAATGAATTGTACATGAGGAGCAGCAACAAGTGAACCAATGAATTGCACATGAGGAGCAGCAACAAGAGAACCAATGAATTGTACATGAGGAGCAGCAACAAGAGAACCAATGAATTGTATATGAGGAGCAGCAACAAGAGAACCAATGAATTGTACAAGATGAGCAGCAACAAGAGAACCAATGAATTGTACAAGATGAGCAGCAACAAGAGAACCAATGAATTGTACAAGATGAGCAGCAACAAGTGAACCAATGAATTGTACAAGATGAGCAGCAACAAGAGAACCAATGAATTGTACAAGATGAGCAGCAACAAGAGAACCAATAAATTGTACAAGATGAGCAGCAACAAGAGAACCATGGAATTGTACATGAGGAGCAGCAACAAGTGAACCAATGAATTGTACATGAGGAGCAGCAACGAGTGAACCAATGAATTGTACAAGATGAGCAGCAACAAGTGAACCAATGAATTGTACAAGATGAGCAGCAACAAGAGAACCAATGAATTGTACAAGATGAGCAGCAACAAGAGAACCATGGAATTGTACATGAGGAGCAGCAACAAGTCAACCAATGAATTGTACATGAGGAGCAGCAACAAGTGAACCAATGAATTGTACATGAGGAGCAGCAACGAGTGAACCAATGAATTGTTCATGAGGAGCAGCAACAAGAGAACCAATGAATTGTATATGAGGAGCAGCAACAAGTAAACCAATGAATTGTACATGAGGAGCAGCAACAAGTGAACCAATGAATTGTACATGAGGAGCAGCAACACGTGAACCAATGAATTGTACATGAGGAGCAGCAACGAGTGAACCAATGAATTGTACATGAGGAGCAGCAACAAGAGAACCAATGAATTGTATATGAGGAGCAGCAACAAGTGAACCAATGAATTGTACATGAGGAGCAGCAACAAGTGAACCAATGAATTGTACATGAGGAGCAGGAACAAGAGAACCAATGAATTGTATATGAGGAGCAGCAACAAGAGAACCAATGAATTGTATATGAGGAGCAGCAACAAGAGAACCAATGAATTGTATATGAGGAGCAGCAACAAGAGAACCAATGAATTGTATATGAGGAGCTCCAACAAGAGAACCAATGAATTGTATATGAGGAGCAGCAACAAGAGAACCAATGAATTGTATATGAGGAGCAGCAACAAGAGAACCAATGAATTGTATATGAGGAGCAGCAACAAGAGAACCAATGAATTGTATATGAGGAGCAGCAACAAGAGAACCAATGAATTGTATATGAGGAGCAGCAACAAGAGAACCAATGAATTGTATATGAGGAGCAGCAACAAGAGAACCAATGAATTGTATATGAGGAGCAGCAACAAGAGAACCAATGAATTGTATATGAGGAGCAGCAACAAGAGAACCAATGAATTGTATATGAGGAGCAGCAACAAGAGAACCAATGAATGGTATATGAGGAGCAGCAACAAGAGAACCAATGAATGGTATATGAGGAGCAGCAACAAGAGAACCAATGAATTGTATATGAGGAGCAGCAACAAGTGAACCAATGAATTGTACATGATGAGGAGCAGCAACAAGAGAACCAATGAATTGTATATGAGGAGCAGCAACAAGAGAACCAATGAATTGTATATGAGGAGCAGCAACAAGAGAACCAATGAATTGTATATGAGGAGCAGCAACAAGAGAACCAATGAA